>OX451219.1:62788090-62990602 GCA_949628195.1 Phasia obesa
TTTAAAGAACATATAAAGTATCTTGGGGTAACATTCAACAAGCTATTTAAGTTTAATCAACATGCAAGAATTGTTAAGTATAAGTGTCAACGTATTAAGGGTATGTTAGCCACCTTGATCAGGGGTCCAAAACCATTGCTTTATAAGGTTTGTATCCGTTCAGCGATGCTGTATGGGTTTCCCATATGGTTCTCCATCTCCTCGTCGGTTATGAAGGAATTAGAGATCTTTGAACGCAATTGCTTGAGACTTTGTGTTAAGATATTCTATCAATGTAATTTACCAAAAGGCTAAGGTACAGACACTTTCCTCATACGTTTTAGCCTTGCTTAGAAAGTTTATAAATCGTCTTCATAACCACGAAAACATTCTAATGAGGGAAGTATTTAATTCTCAATCTGGTTTAATTGGTCAAACACCTTATATTTATCACCAGTTGGAGTTTTGCTTGAGGAATCTAACTCATTCGATAACGTCTTTGAGTACCGTCTACCGGAGTTTTATTCTCACTCACTTTCTGGCTCTAACAGAGGCTAATATATATGTATATACGCTTATTTGTATGTATATGTGTTGTGTATATTTGAATGCATGTGTATATATGTGTGTATATATAAGTTAGAAGAAAATATGTTGTTTCTTCATTTGAGTTAGTAATCAACTGAACTTTATTTTTCAAAAAATGATTTTATAATTACAAAATGTGCTTACCAAATAAAATACAAATTCGATACAAACATATTTCAATACGAAGTTACAAATTGTTCCTATAATAAAAATCAATACAAAGTTACAAATTGTTCTTATAATAAAAACCTATACCGTGCAATAAAAATAATGTTTACATTAACAAAAGTACTTATGAAGAAAAAGCAATAATAATTAGGTCAGCTTAAGTGGTGACATTAACATTTTTGCTGGAACAATTTAATAGGAAAAATATTGGTAAGTATTTTAGAGTTCATTAATCTTATAGTTCGCTGCACTCATAGAAAAGCAAGAAAGAAGTGTAATAAAAATTGAATAAATGGAAACGAATGTTTTTGTTATTAACTCTTCCCCCTTCAAACTATCATTGCATTCTGTTACATCTGTTTTTTTATTTCGGAATCGATCGGTTGAACCTTCGTTTTGGTTGAGTTAAGCTTGTACTTCCTTTTAGCAACGCAACTGAAAACCAATTTAATCATAACTGCTGCACATATTATCAGCGCTATTGAACTTTCCCATAGGTTTACATTGCCCTCCTTTTTGATCAATTGGATTGTTTTACTGTTATTCAAATGCAATTCCTTGATAAGTTGTAGGGATAAGGTTTCCTCGAAATAATGACTGGAATTAAGTGAGCTTAGAATAGCGGGCAAAGGTTTGTATGTCTCTCTGTCATAATGCGAAAATATTTCATTTCCAACGGTTATAGTGGCATTATGATATTGTACCACAAAAGTTCCATTCATATCGATAGGGTTTTCATTTAAAATTATAGATCCTTTGTACCGGTTGAGCAGTAAGATACCATCCTGAATTTTCTCCAACGACGGAATATCTAAATTATTGGTCTTTTTACAAATAGCCGGACTACTTTTAAGAAGATTTGGTATGCAGTCGGAATTAGTTATATCTTTAATGTTTTTTTGTGCACAATTTTAAATTGTCATAACTTTTGCATGGTTTTCTTATTTCAAATATCTTACTTTGGCAATATACGATAGTTTCATATTCTAACTTAATAACATCTTTTCCTATCTTAACAGGCTTTACCAAAATAGTTTCACAATGCTGTTTATTAACAATCGGTAGGTTTATTACATACAACAAAATCGAGTTATTTGAAGAGACTTTAACATTAGCAAATTTTAAACATTGTTCTAAATCATTATAGGGAAAATTTTGTTCTACAATTAATTCATTTAATATCTCAATTTCATTATGAGAGAAGCGGAAAGAATTTATAATACCTCCCTTTGACCACAATAAGGCCTGATCAATATTAGATATTTCCACTTTAAGTATTTGTAACTCAAATTTAAATTTAAGCGCTTCGATATTTTCTTTATCGTCCCTTTCTATGTGATTGGTTATTTTGTTTCTGAAATTCGTCAGTTCGTTTAATTTTCGTTCGAATAGTTTATTTATTATAATTTGGATTTCTGACTGCCGTAAATTGTCATTTATTTTGTCCGTCAAAATATCTAAGTCTGTCCGATCCGGTGAACCTGCTATCCATTTCCATACGGTGCCAATTTCGTTAATGGATCTTTTTGTCCTTTTAAAGGGCCGAATGCGATCGATAAACTTATTCAGCTCCAACATTTCATGTTGGAGGTATGGCATGAGGGGGTTAGATTTTTTTATTTCAAAATTGATATGTTCCCCAACAAGTCTTAGTTCCCGTTCATAAGCATCGATGTCTATAACATGTATCAAATTGAAGGTTCCATTCTGTATAAAGCTCGTCCTGTTTGAAATGTCACGATCTCGGAATTGGAATAGTCCAAGATCTGTAAATCTGCTGTTTGCTTTTCTTTTAACCTTTCTATATGTCTTTTTCTCTCCTCCATGAGATTTTCCGGTTTCAATCTTCCAAAAAATGTATCCACGGGTCTTTTTCCTGTTGTCGAATGAACAGAATAGTTGTACCTGCTAATAGATATTTCAAGTAACTCTTTAAATGAATCGTGGATTTTTCAGCTCTCACGCACCGCATTATCTCGGAAAGCGTCGAATGAAATCTTTCAATTTGTCCATTGACACTGCTAGTATAGGGTGGTGCTTTGAAAATGTTGATCCCGAATTGAACCGATGCTGATCCCAGTGATTTTTCGTTATCTATAACAATTCCTTCGGGAGGTCCCAAACTGACCAATATCTCGCGCAAAGGTTCTTTGATGTCCTGTGCTGATCGGGACTTGACGATTTTTGCTGTCGCATATTTGGAGAACTTATCTATGGCCGTTAACACAACATTTTGATTAGTAAGGTAAATATCGAGGTGAACTATTTGTCCAGGATAATCAGGAATTGGTGTCTCTTTAAGCAACGGTTTGGCTGGATGCCTTTCATATTTTTGTTCTTTGCAAATTTTGCATTGCTTGACAATTTTTTTTATTTTAGCATTCATTCCTGGAAAGTAAATCCTCTCAATCAACTGGATCTTGTTTTCAGCGGCATTATGGTGTGCACGTTGATGTTCCTTCAATATTTCCTTTTGCTGGTCTTCTTCGTTTAATAAGTCAGTGACAACCTTTCGAGCGAATCTCGTACGGTAATTAGAGAAATGTTCAGGGTACAATTCTTGTATTTTTCCGAGAAGAGATTCAGTAGTGTTTAATCCATTTATAACAGAAGGGTTTAGATATTTTTTAAGAATGGCTGTTAGTTTTTCTTTTGTGTAGTCGTTTTCGTAAATAATGTGCCGGTGGTAGGTGGGAAATATTATTTGAAATTCATATGAAGAATTTGGACCTAATTTTAAGAAAATTTGATTTTTAAATACGTTAATGGTTCATTTGCTATTGGAATAAGATGATGTGACGTTGTTTTATCGCTATGAACCGTGGCAGTCATTGAATTTATTTGGGGTGGTCGTGATAGCGCGTCAGCTACGACGTTCGTTCGTCCGGGTTTGTAATGTAACTCATAATTATGCTCTTCGAGGATGTCCTTCCAGCGTTTCATTTTGTTGTTATTATTTTTGCTACTTAGCACATATGTCAGCGGCTGGTGATCTGTGAATATTTTTAATTTAGCTGAACCATAAAGATAATTCCTGAAGGAGTTGAGAGCCCAGATAATCGCTAACATCTCCTTTTCATTAGTAGCGTAGTGTTCCTCGGTCTTGCTAAGCGTCCTAGATATAAACATTATTGGTCGGTTATTTTGGGATAGGACAGCTCCTATAGAATATTCTGACGCATCTGTTGTCAGCTGGAATTCCTTGGTGAAGTCAGGATAATGAAGCATTACTTCTTCAGTGAGAGTTGTTTTTATTTTACTCATTGCCTCCATTGCATTGTTGTTAAGTTTTATTGGTGTTTTCTTCGAAATATTTTTGGACACAAGTCCGCCCTCCCCTCTTAAAAGATTTGTCAGGGGTTTCGCTAGCTTAGCATAATCCCTGACTAAGCGTCTATTATAGCCAGATAGCCCGAGGAAAGATCTCAGGTCTTTTAGCGTTTTTGGTGCTGGAGAGTTTATGATGGCCTCTTCTTTTGCCGGATTCGATCTTATGCCGTTCTCAGATATGATAAATCCAAGAAATTCAACGTTATTTTTTAGGAATTCGCATTTATCGACTTGGACCTTCATGTTTGCATCGCGAAGTGTTTTGAAAATAATTTCTATGTCTTGTAAATGGGTTTGTTTATCCTTACTGAATATAATTATATCATCTATATATACGAAGCATCGTATTCCGATGTGTTTTCTTAGAATATCATCCAACGTTCGTTGGAAAATAGAAGACGGAACGGTAAACGAGTAAACTCGTATTTACCATTGTTGATGGAAAAAGCTGTTTTCTCGATATCAGATTCCTTTAAAGGAATTTGATGAAAACCACTTTTAAGATCAATGACCGAAATATATTTATTTTTTCCCAATTCTGACAGTACCTCATTTATTTCGGGTATTGGGTATCTGTCTGCAATGGTGACTGAATTAAGTTTCCGATAATCTATCACCATTCTGTATTTCCTCTCATTGGATTGGTCTAACGTTTTTGGTACGATCCATACAGGGAAATTGTATGGCGATCGTGAAGGTTTTATAATACCGTCGTTAAGTAATTTTTCTATTTGTGAATTTATCTCATCTTTGAGGTGCATTGGATAGGGATATGACTTACTATAAACCGGTGTATCGGAGGTCGCACGAATTTCTCCTGTTACCTTAGACGTATATGTAAGTTTTTCGTTTGGATCGGTAAAGAGATCTAGATATTTATTAATTGTATTTGATAGCTCTTTTATAGTTTGTGTATCAAGATGTTGAACTTGTACGCTAATTTTATTTATATCCTGTGAATGAAGTTGTTTTGATTGAAATTTTGAATTATTGATTCGCAAAATATTATTCTTGGTATCGATTATGGCCGATAGATCTTTAAGTGTATCGTTGCCTAGAATGTCATCAAAGGATGAGATTGAAGGGATAATATAGAATTTGATTATGTTGTTAAGGCTGAAAAGATTTGCTTTTGTATGGTGTGTAACTTTGAGGTTTCCTGCTACTGAGTTTGCTGTGAAAGGGGACTCATTTTTAATTGGTTTAGAAACAATTTCGGACTTTATATAATTTTTGTTAGATCCAGTATCTATTAATATCTTCAGTAGTTTTCCGTTCCTCATTTTACATTCCAAGTATGGCAATGAGGAACTCCTCATTCTAAAAAATGAATGTCGCTAAGACTCGTTATTATATCGTCTTTAGAATCAATTGTTGTTGAATTGCTCTGACGTTCTACTGGTTCTTCAGGGTATTGATAGTTGTCTTCTGTCAAAAAATCGTTATCTGGTTCGTACCTGGTCGGGATTTGTTGTGGTGAGTCATCTATAGGTTGTGTTTGAGTATGATAATTGCGTTGGATTTTATTCGGTGGTACATATTGATTTGATGGAGGTGATTTCCATTTCCTGTTCTCGCCTGGTTTATTCATATAATTTACCTGTTTTGTTCTGAGGCTCGCATCTACATCCATAGATTCTGGTCGCTGTGGAGGTTTTGGTGGTCGCTTAGGCAAAAAATTGCCATTTTGCTGATAATGGCGGAGGATATGCTCGGTGAGGTGCAAATTGTTTTGTTGAGTGGTGCACTAAATGTCTTTTTGCTGATACTGGCAATGGTCCTGAATTTCTTACGTAATTTCCTGACAGGGTATTTCTATTAGTTTGGTTATCCAGTTTTTGACAAAGATACAATGCGTGAGGAAGATCTTGAGGCTCACGAACACCAAGTAGTCTTGGGAGATCGTCTTTAAGACCTCTTACAAATGTGTCCAAGGCCTTCTCTCTATAAGTTTGCGTCAATAATTTAATTGACTCATTACTCGCTTCCATGCATGCGATTTTATTTAGAATCAAGGTCAAGTGAGAATAAACTAATTGGTAAAAATCATTTAATGATAGGTGACCTTGGGTCAATGAAAGCAATTGGTACTCCAAAGTTTTTAAATCACGTTGATCACCATAATGATGGGTTAAGCATTCAAGTGGTGTATTATATGCTTTTCTAAAGCCGCATCGGCTTCGCCTATTATTTTATTTCTAATCGTTAGTATTATCGCGTAATATTTGGGAGTGCCTTTAGAATTTTCGTATAAGTTAAGTATTCTTTCCACATTTTTTTTCCATGAACTAAACTCAGTGTGCTTGCCTGAGAATTCTCTCAAGCTTTTTACTATGTCTGGGACTTTCTCTAAGTCTTCGAAATTGTTGTTGTAGCGTGCGTCGATTTCTTGGTCTGGTAAATTTGCAAATTCTTGCGAAGGATTAATAATATTATTGACTAAAGTTCTACCTTCGGTCAAAAACAATTGTCTTACAGTACCTAACAAGCTTGCCTGCAGCTGATTAAACTGATTCAATCCGGCTGGGGCAGCTGGATTATTTATTGCATTATTATTTTGTTGGCCTAAAACTGCCGGACGTACAAGGTTATTGGGATTAGCCATATTTATTATTCTTTCCTTTTCTCTTTACAAAAAAAAAAATATTTTTTAATAGTTAGTTAGTAATATTTGAGGAGATACAGGGGTTAGTTACGACTGATTAAAAAAATGTTTTCTCACAATTCAGTATAAAATTATTTTTCTTTTAACTATTATATTAATTACTCTATATGATGCTTAAAATTATTATGTTTTCTTACATCCAAATCAATATCATCCTGGTGGTTGCAGTTCTTGGTGAGTAACTTCTTGGCTTAAGGTAAATAACTTCTTGGTTTAAGATGAATAACTTCTTGGTTTAATATGAATAACTTCTTGGCTTAAGATGAATAACTTCTTGGCTCCTTATGATTTAATTATTATTGTTTCACTTGAATTTGAGTTCCACTGTGAGTAGTTTTTTTAATTCTTCTTTAATTTAATTATTTTACTTATATTTGAGTTCCACTGTGTTTTATTAAGGTCAGTAATTAATTTTTACTTCACAGTTTTAATTTTGTTTCTTACTTATATTATTAGTGTCACTGTTTTTAAATAATTATAATTTTGAAAAATTGCTTTTGAATTTTTATTATTGTCACTAGTTTTCACTAAATTTGTTTTAATCCTTGCACATGAGTATTTTTTATTTGTTTAGATCCTTTCTTATAAGGATTTTTACTGACATGAAATTAATTATTTTTAATCTTTGCTTATGAGGATTTTTTATTGGTTTTGTCCTTTCTTATAAGGATTTTTTACTTATAATTAATTATTTTTAATACTTGCTTATGAGGATTTTTTTAGTTATTTACAATTATTTTTTTTTTAATTCTTTCTTATGAGGATATTTTATTGGTTTTGTCCTTTTTTATAAGGATTTTTTACTTATAATTAATTATTTTTAATTCTTGCTTATGAGGATTTTTTAGTTATTTACAATTTATTTTTTTTAATCCTTTCTTATGAGGATATTTTATAAATTGTAAAATTTCGTTGGGCGCCAGTTAGAAGAAAATATGTTGTTTCTTCATTTGAGTTAGTAATCAACTGAACTTTATTTTTCAAAAAATGATTTTATAATTACAAAATGTGCTTACCAAATAAAATACAAATTCGATACAAACATATTTCAATACAAAGTTACAAATTGTTCCTATAATAAAAATCAATACAAAGTTACAAATTGTTCTTATAATAAAAACCTATACCGTGCAATAAAAATAATGTTTACATTAACAAAAGTACTTATGAAGAAAAAGCAATAATAATTAGGTCAGCTTAAGTGGTGACATTAACATTTTTGCTGGAACAATTTAATAGGAAAAATATTGGTAAGTATTTTAGAGTTCATTAATCTTATAGTTCGCTGCACTCATAGAAAAGCAATTTGCATTAGCATGTAGCGTGTATTCATCTATACTTTTGATGTATTTTATGTTTATTAAAATAATACTTTACAGTTTTAAGTTACTTCTTTTATTATCTGACTTATCATAAATTTTTTAATCTATTTTTAAAAGTCTCAATAAAATTGAAATTGGATTACTGTAACAATACAACGAAGATAATGTTTCACAAGGAAACTACAATATTAATTTTTTTGACTAATGCCCTCCTCTCTGCCGTACATCGAGTATGTTACAAGAAGAGGAGACAAAATTGACTTTTTAATAGACACAGGCTCTAACAAAAACTACATATCCACATAAAAATCCGATCCGTAATAAAAGCCTATTTAAAGTTAGTTCAGTTGCGGGTGACATAGAAATAACTCATCACACCTACATTAATATATTTGGAGAATAAACTGAGAAAATTAAATTTTACATCTTGCCTACACTCACATCACTTCACGGTATAATAGATAATGAAACATTAAAGGATCTTAAAGCAACCATTCATACCAATAAGAATCACATGACCATATTTCCCAATCTAAGGATTCCTTTAAAACAGAAAATATCGCAAGAAGTTAATAAAGTGGAATTACAGGTACCCCATTTAACACAAAACTAACAGATAAAATTAAATACGATAACAAACTAAAAAGCAATTTTGAGGGTTCCGTACCCAAAGGGTAAAAACGAAACATTATTGTTTTCGCTACAATGTCTGTCCGTCTGTCCCTCTGTCAGCGCCTTTTATCTCTGGAACCGTAATAGGTAGACTCTTGAAATTTTCACAGATGATGTACAGCTGTTGCCGCTATAGCAACAAATACTAAAACTTATAGGGTGTTCCGATAGAGAGGTGTTATTTACGAATATGTGTCTATTTCGTGAACTGTAGGTGGTATACACTTGAAATTTACAAACAGTAATTTAAACTTAATTCACTATATAAACAACTAGAAAAAAATTAAAATTAAAGGGTTTTCCGATAGTGGTGTGATTTGCATGTATAAGCCGTAACTTCTGAACCATAATAGGTAGATGACTGAAATTTTCACAGAAGGTGTTTAGCTGTGGTCGTTATAGTAGCAAATACTAAATCTTATAGGGTGTTCCGATAGAGAGGTGTTATTTGCGAATATGTGCTTTTTTCTTCAACTGTAGGTAGAATTCACTAAAAATATGCAAGCAGTAATTAAAACTTAGTACGCTATATAAACAAGTCTAAAAAATAAAGGGTGGTGTGATTTGCATGTATAAGGCCTAAATTTTTAACCATAATAGGTAGACTCTTAAAATGTTCACAGAAGGTGTATAACTACTAAAACTTATAGGGTGTAAAATTTGCAGACAATAATTTAATCTATGTTCGCTTATAAGCAAGTATACAATATTAAACCTAAAAATTAAAGGGTGTTCCGATAGTAATGTGATTTGCATGTATGTATATGGCGTAGGTTTTGAACGATAATAGGTAGACTCTTGAAGTTTTTACAGGAGGTGTATTACTATGGCTACTATAACAAATAGTAAAAATTAAAGAGTGTGCCGACAGTGACGTGATTTGCATAAATATTGACTAATTTTTTAACCATAATAGATAGACTCTTGGTGTATTACTATGACCCCTTTTGCATGTATAACGACATATTTTTTGAACCGTAATAAGTAGACTCTTCCAATTTGTATAGAATATGTGTTGCCATGGCCGTTATGACAATTACTAAAAATTAAAGGGTGTTCTGAAAGTGACATGTTTTTCACGTATAGTAACTTATTTTTTTAATAGTAATAAGTAGACTCTTGATATATTAATAGAAATAGAATTGCCATGGCCATTACGACAATTACTAAAAATTAAAGTGTGTTCTGAAAGTGACATGTTTTTCACGTTTAGTAACTTATTTTTTTAATAGTAATAAGTAGACTCTTGATATATTAATAGAAATAGAAATGCCATGGCCGCCATAGCAAATAAAAAAAATTAAAGGATGATCCGACAGAGACATGATTTGTACGTAAATAGCCTTATTTTTTTAACCGTAATAGGTAGACTCTTTAAATGATTACAGTAGATATTGTACTTCGGCCCCTGTAACAATTACTAATATCTAAAGGGTATTCCATCAGTGACATGTTTTTCACGTATATTACCTTATTTTTTGAACCGCAATAGGTAGGCGCATATATATTTTTATAGATAGTGGCCGCTATAACAACAATTACGAAAATTTAAAGGGTGTTCCAACAGTGATTTTCGCGATTATGACTTTAATTTTAAAATATAGGGTGACTCATAAGACATGAAAAAATTAACAACTTGAATTTTTAAAGTTGTACTAAACATAGTACGGAACCCTACGTGTGTAAGTCTAACTCGCACTTGACTAATTTTGTTTTTGTGTTTTTACCTAAAATTGATAAAAGATATTAATCCCTACGTGTTAAAAAAATCACGTTTCTCTTAGATTTTATAAAGAATGCCGGCAAAACAAAAAAAAGTTTAAATAATAAAAACAAAATAAAATGTACACAATGTGAAACATTATTGTTGGACAATGAAGAGGCTACAACTTCAGCTGTGGTTAACTCTAACGAGGTACCTCTCGACTTTTCAGTCGGTACCTCGAAGGCCTATACTGGTAATAAATCAGCAGTAATCCCTTCTTCGGGTGCCACGGTTAAACCCGTGTGCAACCCTGCGGTAACTCTGCCAGCTGAACCTTCTGCCCAGGCAGCAAGTTCAGCCCAGGCACTCACTTGCGCCCAAACGGCAGTCGATGTAGCCCCCAAAGACCGCAAAAATCTGTCCAGAAAGGCCTTCATTGAAGGGCGTGCCGCCCAAAGACTGGTAAATAAACTCGGAAGTTTGCCCTCCGAAAAACTTTCAAAGGAAGAAAAATCTTCCCTTGCCTGATCAAAATCCCATTTAGCTGTTGCGGACAACCCCAATTTCGATGTCGATGTAGAAAGACCATCTACGTCGACAGCGCCGAAGAGGCAACGGTCGGGAGAGAAGAAATCCCAGCAGCAAAATATCCAACCGGACACCAAACGTCCAAAAACGTTAGACAGTATTACTCAGTCCAGAGTCGTCAATAGGCCTTACAGTGAGGTTGCTAAAGACCCACTGATAAGGGCTATTATCGACAAAAGCGCTTGTGACGGTGCTATCTCTCGCGAAAAGTGGGAGATGATCCGGATCAAGTTGCTGGAACAATATGCCAAATTTCTTGCCGATGAATCAAGTCAGGTACCCCAAAATATGGATGCTGGCTGGTTCCAAGGCCATATCAAGCTGCTCTCATGCACAAGTGAGGGTTCAGCTATTCAACTTAAGCAGGATGTTACGTCCCTAGGGGAAGTGTGGCCAGGTGCGAGATTGGACATGGTTCCGGTAGGTGAAATCCCTCGCAGACCGAGATCCGTCGAAATTATACCTAGGGAACCTCACGACCCTGCGACGATTCTGGCGATCATCCGGAGAGGAAATCGTGACCTACCGACTGGAAGGTGGTGAAAGTCTCCGAACCGGTGGGTCTGACCAGAAAGGCGGTTGTCGTCCTTAATAAGGACTCTTTGTCACCACTTCGAAAGAAGCAAGGCAAAATATTTTATGGATACGACAGTATCAAGCTGAGCATCTATCGAGGTGATGACAAAACCAACCCCGAAACCTCCAGCGACAAACTGGTAGGGTCGCAAGGTAAAGGCGTGACTGAATGCATCAGCCGACAAACTATGGCCATAAACGAGGAGGTGAATGACCCCGCGAACTCAGAGACTGCAGAGAGTTCTCAATCAGAATCATGTCTGGTTGGGGAGCTTTTTGAGCGTCTGGGTGTTGCGGAGGACGAAGATGCGCTTCTGGAATTAGATCCAGAAGACATAGACGTCACTGTCATTTACGATCCCGATAACGATGGCGAAGGCAATTCAAGTTAACCTTCACCATTCCAAGGCAGCTTCTGCTGCATTAATTCTTCGCCTTATGGAACGAGGTGAAGATATAGCGTTAATCCAAGAGCCGTGGATCAATAGCGGCAAAATATGTGGACTTAACGCACGAGGCTACAAATTGATGTATGCAACAACAGCAGGTAACAATAACAAAAATATTAGAGCCTGTATTTTAGCAAAAGAACACCTCAATATCTTCATTTTATCTGATTACAGTGACGAAGATACGGTGACTGCAGTATGGGAGGATGCAAAATCAGCAGTGTGGATATCATCCACGTATATGCCACACGACCAAGCAGAATCCCCACCCAGCAGCCTGGTTAGCAAAATGGCCAGAGCAGCAAAGGCGAAAGGCGTTCCTTTAATAATGGGCGCTGACGCAAATGCGCATCACCAAATCTGGGGTAGCTCCGACACAAACTACAGAGGTGAGTGTATCTTTGATTTTATACTTAAAAACAATCTAGAAATAGCGAATAGAGGGTCCGAACCTACCTTTGTTGTATCAAACAGACAGGAGGTTTTGGACATCACGCTAGTTAACACACATCATGCACTTTTAATCGAGAATTGTAAAGTCTCAGATGACTGCTCCTTCTCCGACCACCGTTACCTGGTCTTCTCTATTAGTAGGAAGAAGGTTTCGACCACAGTCTATAAAAATAGATGCAGAACGAATTGGGAGGAACAAAGCGTGTTTCTCACGAACGTAATTACGCATCCCTACGAAATTAGGGACACTAAGCATATTGAAAATGCTGTGAGAACAATCACAGATGCCTTTAAAGACGCAACTGATAGGTCATGTAAACCATCGGTCCAGCGCGTTAATCGAAAACCACCATGGTGGTCTAAAGAAATAGCCGAATCCCGCAAGATTTGCCGCAGGCTTTTCAACGAAGCAAAGAGGACAAGAAACTGGTCACTCTACAAATCTTCGATGAATAAGTTCAAAAATCAGGTCAGAAACGCTAAACGTAAGTCATGGAAAGATTTTTGCAGTGGCATTGAAAATTTTTCTGAGACTAACAGACTGCGTAAAATACTGGCCAAACAAGCGCCTTTTCCTGGATATATCCAAAAAGCAGACGGCACATGGGCAACCAGTGCACAGGAATCACTGGAAGTCCTTATGGAAACCCATTTTCCAGGATGTCAATCCATTACGGAACGGCAACACAATTCCGTCCAATCTAGCCTTGTACCTCATACCGTAATCATTGATGCGGATAGATTGCAATGGGCTATTAAAAGTTTCCATCCCTATAAGGCTCCAGGGCCGGATGGCATAATTCCCGCTGATCTTCAGAATAATCTGGATCTGGTAACACCATGGCTTTTAGCTATATATAAAGCCTGTCTATCCTGGTCTTACATTCCAGACCAATGGACAAAGTGTAATGTGATATTTATTCCCAAGGGAGGAAAAGTGTCACACGCGAGAGCAAAGGATTTCAGACCAATAAGTCTAACATCCTTTCTTCTCAAAACACTAGAAAGACTTATCGAAATCCACATAAGAATGACAATCGATAAGAATCTCCTTTCCCCGTCCCAACTTGCTTACACAAAGGGCAAATCTGTTGAGACGGCGCTGCACTCGCTCGTGGGCTACATAGAGAAGTCCTTGGAGCATAAAAAATACACTATGGTGGCCTTCATGGATAGTGAAGGAGCATTTAATAATATTAATCCGCTGGCAATAACTCAATCTCTCACGGAGGTTGGGGTTGACCATTCAATCATCAGGTTTATAACAAATCTGTTAGGTTATAGGGAAATATCATCCTCATTTGGTTTATCTAAAATCACCAAGATAGCAATAAGAGGCACCCCTCAAGGAGGGGTACTGTCTCCGTTGCTTTGGAATATAGCAATTAATAAGCTATTAATAAAATTGGATTCCATGTACTTCAAGACAATTGCATACGCAGATGATGTGGCGGTTGCAATTGCTGGAGCTCATGTTGATACAATGACACAAAGATTGGAAAAAGCATTCAAAGCAATCTGTTCCTGGGGGGATCAGAACGGGCTGGGTGTGAATCCATCTAAAACGGAGCTTGTATTATTCTCAAGGAAATACAAGGTTCCAACCTTCAGACTACCTATATTAAATGGGGTAACACTAAATCTATCTGATAGCGCGAAATATCTAGGCATAATATTAGATAGTAAACTTTCCTGGAAAATGAATGTTCAGGCTAGAGCGTCCAAAGCTATGACGGCAATATATGTATGCAAGAAAGCCATTGGCACGACCTGGGGGATGAGCCCAAGGAATGTAAATTGGCTGCTTGAAGCAGTAATCAAACCAATATTATTTTATGGTGCAACTGTCTGGTGGAGCGCCCTAGATTTTAGGACAAACGTCTTTATTATAGAAAGGGTGTTGCGCACTATGGCGATCCTTATAACTGGAGCCATCAAGTCAACACCAATGAAGGCACTTTTTGCAATACTTAACTGGTTACCGGTAGATCTACTAGCCAGGTATGTGGCACTAAGGACAGCTGTTAGACTAAATGTTGTAGGTACATGGAACCATAGATCATGGGGACATGCCAATCTTCTAGGAACAACGAATGTTATTCCTGAGCTCTTAGACTACTGCACCCCGTCACCCTTCTTCACACGAAGATTCCACTTTGATTTGACGGAGGGATACTCTCTATCCCCGAACTTTACTGGTTTACACAGATGGTTCCAAAAAGGGAACGAGAGTGGGAGGTGGAGTCTATATAGAGGAGTTTGGAATTAGGATATGTTTCAGACTTCCGAATGACTGCAATGTCATACAAGCAGAAATATCTGCTATTAAAAAGGCGGCTAACTGGCTAAAGTACCACAGGATATCAGACAGAGATATCTGGATTTGTACTGATAGTAAAGCCGCTATCATGTCCCTTATAGGTGTGTATAGCACATCAAATCTTGTCCTTGAATGCCGGACATCCTTAAATGAGATGGCGGATAATTCGACAGTCACCCTTAAATGGGTGAGGGGACATGGGACTAATCAAGGCAACTGTGCTGCCGATGAACTAGCCAAGAAGGGAACACTATTGCACGATGATGCCATAGACATCTATTGTGGCATTCCCCTCTCGGCCTGTTTACACCGCATCAACTTTGCGCTTCACAACACAGCTCAGGCCAGATGGTCCAATGAGTCGACTTGCTCGATCGCAAGGACAATCTGGCCCTCGATGGACCAAAAGAAAACGGTCTCGATATTTCGGCTGCAGAAAACGCAGATACGCGACTTAATAGCAATAGTCACTGGGCATTGCTTATTTGGAGCCCATGCAAGCAGGATGGGTATCCCTTATAATGACTTCTGTAGAAGTTGCCAGGATGAAGAAGAGGAGGAAACGGTTGAACACCTTCTCTGTCATTGCACTGCATTAGAACTCTGTCGCCTACAATACTTGGGACGACGATGTTTTGAAAGCCTCTCGTGTGTTTCATCTCTGGAACCAATCAGGATTAACTCCTTTTTAAGGAACTGTGGTTGGTTTTCCAACCCTCTCCCAACTGAAGTGACATAGTTGCTCATCGACATATGTCACGTCCAATAGTGCCTTCACGGCTAGCACCTTCCCACCTTCTACCCACTTCTTTCTCTAACTTCTCACTTCTTTTACTTCTTTCTCTAATTTCTCAGTCTAATTTTGTTTTCTATTTTCTCTGTCTATCCCTCCTCTTATCTGCAGGTATCACAAAGGGACCAACATAATGGACCCAAGTGAGCTATTTTATTCTCTTTCTTCCCTCTATACAAGCTGCCTGCTTAACCTAACCTAACCTACATTGTGATGCTTGCTTAAAAATTATACACTACCAATGCAGTAAGCTGGATAAAAAACAATACGAGCTTTTAATAAAAAACTCCTCTCTTGAGTATAAATGCCACTTTTGTGAACCGTATCAAAATGTTTGTTTAAATGTGGATGATCTCACAGAAATTAAAACTAAATTAGATCAGCTGGGAGAAATAAATAAAGCAATGCAATTTATGTCTTGGAAGTTTGACAACTTATTAAAGAATGTGGAAAAACAAAACAGAAATTAAATCATTAAAAAAGGAGAATGATACCTTACGAAAAGAACTAAGAGGTCTGAAATCAAGTGTTAAGTTTTTTAATGATGATAGGGTAAAAAATGACTGCATTATTAATGGAATTGTTGAAGATACTCAAATACCAATAGATGTTGTACTTGATTTAGCTAAAAAGATAGGCGCTACTGTTAGTGAAGCTGATATTGCTAATGCATACATTATTAATCGCCAAAAAAAAAAAATAAAAACAAAAGCAACAAACGCCAATCAGTTGTTGTAAAATTTACAAATAGAACGACCAAAAATACCTTTATTTATGAAAAATCTTTGCTTAAGCGTTCTGTTGATATCAAGGGTATTTATATTAATGACTTTTTATGTAAAGAATCAATGGAGTTATTTAATTATACAAAATCTTTAAAAAACGTTGGCTATAAATTCGTGTATACTAAAGGTTGCAATATTTTTGCTAAAATGAATGAAAATTCGAGACAAATATACCTAAGATCTATGGATGATGTCGATAAATTGCTTTGCAAATCAGTTGGAGGTGTGAAAAAAAATATTTTTACTACCGCTATGGGTTGTGATGATGATGATAATGATAATGTTGTCGATGATAATGACGACATTTAATTTTAAATTCCCAAGCAAAAAATTTCATACTTTGTATTGCTTTGATATTTTATGATTCAAAACTATTTTTATAATTTAAATTCTTTTAACGCTTATATTAATGAATCAATTTAAAATCAATTAGTGTATTGTCAATTAATGTAAGAAGTATTTCGTCATTATTTAAATTTAATAAATTTAAATCAGAGTTATGTCAAATGTCAGTTATGCCAGAAATTATTGCTATTCAAGAGACATGGTTTAATAAGTTACTTATAAAACTTTATTCAATAAATGGGGTTGATGTGGTTCATTGCTGCAGAGAAGAAGGGTATGGTGGAACATCTATTTACATTAAAAAAAAAATTAAATACAATGTGTTATCCATTAAAACCGAAAATTATCTGGTTTATATAACCTTTAACAATAATATCACTTTATAGATCTTAGAAGTGTGCTATACGATTTTTATTAAACCGGATGGAGGAACCATTTCAAGAATGCAAAATTATCCTTGTGTTTTTATTGGAGATTTTAATAATGACTTGAAATCCAAAGAAAGAAGTGGTCAGCTTATGGTAGATACTTTCTCAGAGTACAATTTTTTGTCAAGTCATGATTTAATTACCAGACCGGAAAGTAAAACTTGTATAGATTCAAATGAAATGCGCACAAACTCCATTGAAACCTCAATATCTGATTATAATTTGGTTTTTTGTGAAATCCAATTGAACTTTTTGCATTTTAACAAAATAGATTACACAAAATTTGGTTCTTATTTAGATGAGCATTTGCGAGTTTATAATGGTAACTCTTCGAACCAATGTAAGAACTTCGTGAATATTTTAACAGCAGCATTATCAAATAGTTACTTCACAACTACAAAGTATACGAACATCAGAAATAAAGTTTGTCCATGGATTTCTGAAGCGCTGATTTCTTTGATAATTTATAAAGATAAATTGCTTAAAGCAAGAAGGAAACATAAAAACAATACAAGAATTGCAGAACGTCTTAAAGGAATAAGTAAAGTGATAAAGGTTTGTAATAAAAATTTAATGAACTCTTATTAGTCGTAAAGCAGTTCCGGTTTAGTAAACAACTCTCGCGTCATCGTCATTAATTGTTAAGGGCGATCAGACCTGATTCTGTTTAATTCACCTCGAGAGTTTTGCGTCTCACTCTCGCATTGGCTAATGGTTAGCCTCTGATAACTGTATCGAACTACGGTTTTTAATGGTTTTTTCCATTAACCACATTCATTCGTCGATAATTGTCAACTGTACATTTATGTAATTGTACTTTCTGTTTTAAAATGGAAACTGTTAAAACAGTATGTATGTAGAAATTTCAACAATTGGAAGGAAAAAACTTAACAAGAAAAGAAAAGAAAAGAAGAATAATGCACAATGATATTTAATATTTTATCCACGTTATTAAAAAAAAGTGGATAAAGGAACCTGGTGGAGACCAAAAATAAAACACAAGATTACTTAATATAAAGAAGTAAATACACAAATGGATAATAGAACCTGGTGGACGACCAAACTCACAAGTGATGATTGTAACCTCACTTTTTTGACGAGGTGCAGTACCAATAAAAATACTAAGATTGACACTGGTGGAGACCAATAATACTCTAGGAGTGGACACTGGCGAGCCCACTTCCTGTGCAAAGGTACAGGTCGGCTGGATTTTCCGGAAAAAACTCCTACTTGTTGACCCTGCCAATATAACACACAAGTGTTGGTCATTTTAAACCAAAACCCAAAAAAAGAACTCTTATTATGATCATAATTTAATGAAATGCAGTAGCGACCAAAGAAAAACTTGGCTATTCATAAACAAGCAACTTGGTAAAAAGACAGGAACTCCCAAAAATTTATTGATTAATGCAAATGTTAATGATTTATCAGATTGTGAGATAGCCCCGGCTTTTAATACACATTTTTACAATTCTGTTAATAATCTGCGAGCTAATATTCCAGTAAATATTAAAGACAATATTAACATGTTTGCCACATTAACTCGCGTTCCTACTTGTTTTAGTATAAATGAAATTGAAAACAGTCACGTCGATCAAGCTTTAAATAGTTTGGAAGGAAATAAAAGCCCAGGCAATGACAATATTACTTCAGAAATGTTATTGGTGCGAAAAGAAGTTATATTGGATATGATAACTGTTATATTTAATAATATGATTTTTTTTTTATATCCTTCACCACAGGTGGAAATGGTATGTATATGTAAGTTTGTCATTCCGTGTGTAATTACTACAATATTCATTTCCGACCCCATAAAGTATATATATTGTGGATCCTTATACATAGAGAAGTTGATTCAGCGATGTCCGTCTGTCCGTCTATCCGTCTGTCCGTGTTCGGGTTGAAATGTCATTTGCCAAGGCACCAGAAGAGATACAAAAAATTTAAGCACACCAATCTGTCAGGCATAGTTTCGAATATTTTAGGATTGCAATTCAGCAGCATCGGATCATTCCTTTGGAAGATGGGCGCCAAAAACCACGCCCACCTATATTTTTTCACGTTTTTTTTATTTTTTTCGGCTTAATGATTATTTATTGCTTTTTTTTATCAAATAAATATTAGACCGCAACAGGTGGATCGCAAGGAGTGCATACAGATCTCGGGGGGTCAATAACCCCCTGCGAGGGGCGACTTTTGTTTGTTTTTAGGTTGTTAGGGGTTTTCTGCTTTGATTCGTATTAAAGACCTTTATAGAAAGCAATACACATATATGTAGCCAATTGACCCACAGGGTACCCACTGGTAAAAAAAATAAATTAAATTTAAAAAAAAATTTATATTAAAAATTTTTAAAATAAAAATTTTTTTTTTTTAAATATTTACAAAATACTTTACAAACCGTTTTTAAAACGATGTTTCCACAAAAAATTTTTCGAAAATAATTTTTTAAAAAATTTTCCAAAAAATTAAAAAAAAATATTTTTACAAACAATTTTCAAAAAATTAAAAACAAAATTTCAATATTTCTGTGAAAATGATAATTATCACTGTAACATAATATATTTTAATATTAAGAATATATGTATGTATATAGAGTAACATATTTTGTTAAATGCGTTTGATTTTTGAATACATAGATGAGATCTTTGTTTTAAAACTTAGATGCATTTAACACATAGTCAACATCAAGGTACGGACTACAAACTGTCAAAAATAAAATACACACGTTTAAAGGTAAACGATTATTTTAAAGCCAGTATAGCTACATGGCTACACGACCACCGTTGTGGCTGTCGTAAACTTAGGCTAATTTCTATTTTATTCAACAAAAGAAAATGTCACAAAATTGCAAATTACAAATTCATATACAAACAAAAAGTTTTGAAAAAAATATTTACAATTTTTTAAAAAAGTTATTTGATTTTATAAAAGCAGAATTAGTATTTCTACAACAATGCCAGAGTTTACGATGTAGCTGTCGTCTTTAATAGCATTAAGTAGCTGACAATACGGCGACAATTGTAGCCACCGGAATTTGTTTTCATTTAGCTGCGTCGCCGCTGTCTTCTATTTCTTTAAAGTATGAATAATGAGTTTTTTCTCATATGACTTATTTTAATTTATGTAAAGAGTCAACAATATGGATAATGCTGTAAATGTCTGTATAAATAAAATCACCGTGGTGAAGGGTATATAAGAATCGGCACGTCCGAATATAGCACTTTTACTTGTTTGTGTTAACTTTGATTCTATATGGCTTTTCCATGTAAGGCGCCGATCAAGATGTGTACCGAGGTATTTGACGTCAGAAACTTGAGGTATCAATTGATTATTAACGCGAATAGGGGGACATGAGTCTCTACGTAGTGTAAACGTTATATGAGTGCATTTTTGTTCGTTCACTTTTACTCTCCATTTCTTCAACCAGTTTTCTAAATTAAATATGTGGTCTTGTAAATATCGTGATGCTATTTGGGGACTGTCGTGGATGCTTAGAAAAGCTGTATCATCAGCAAATGTTGATGTGTATATTCGGTTCCTAGTTGGCATATCCGAAGTATATAATAAATATAAAATAGGTCCCAATATACTACCTTGGGGTACTCCAGCGGCAATAGACTGTGGTGAACTTAAAAAGTCTCCTTCTTTCAGTATAAACTTTCAATTAGTTAAATAACTTTCTAGCAAGTTATAGAAGTTTTTAGGCAAATTTAGCTTTAACTTATATATTAAGCCTTTATGCCATACTTTGTCGAAAGGTCTTTTTTCCTCAAATGTCTTTTTGACTACATTTACTAATTTGTGTGTTTGTTCGATTGTAGTTTGTTGTTTTCTGAATCCAAATTGATGATTCGAAATACATCCCATATCGCTTAGAATTGGGTTTACCTTAGAAATTAAAATCTTTTCGAATAGCTTTGACATGTTTGATAAAAGGCTTATGAGTCTGTATGATTCTACTTTTGTGTGATCTTTTCCCGGCTTAGGAATCATAGTTATCAAAGAAATATTCCAATCTGATGGAAAGTACTCAAGACAACAAGTGGCATTAAATATAAAGAGAATTATTTTTAGTGCAATACTAGGAAGATCAATTAGCATCTTATTGCTCGTTTTATCAAAACCAGACGCTTTCTTGGTGTTTAAATCAGTTATTGCCCTTTTAATATCACAAAGCTCAAACCTTAAGGTGACTGCAGGACTATCATCGACAGGTGGCAACTCAGGTATATCAGCCGAGTCATTTGAAATAAACACGTTTTTTAAATGGCCAACAAATAGATTACCTTTTTCAGTATCATTTCTTGTCCAACCCCCACAAGAAGTTCGTAAGGGAGGTTTGCGTATGACTGGTCGTTTTAAGTTTCTACATGCACGCCATAATGAATAATCTGATTGTGAAGTTGTGTCAAGATCCACCAGGTAATTTTCCAGGGATGTAATTCTTCGACATTCCAGCAGCTTTTTAAGCGTTTTCATGCACTCCTTTAGTCTATTTTTGAGCTGGGGAGATCTGTGTAACTGCTACTGTCTTCGGATTCTTCTTTTTTCAGTCAGGAGCCGTTCGACATCCGCACAATAAATTTGGTTGTATCTAGTTTGTTGTCGGGTTGTTGTTGCACGTTGAGCGGCCAGCTTGAGGAAGATACAGCTCTACAAGATTACAAGATGTCGTCTTGAACTTACTAAGCAAAAAATTCGTTATACAGGACCGAAAAAATACAATTTGTTACCAGTGTCTCTTAAAAATATTTTGATTTTATCAACTTTTAAAATCTACTTAAGAATCTTTTTACTTAATAATGTCGAAACGCTTCCTACATCATAGATAAACAATAATTTTCATTGTAATAATATTTGTTAATTTTGTTTATATAACTAAATGAAATGAATATATCAGTTGCCAAAATAGCCTCTAACAACCATACTTGATACTGAGGCAATAATCTATTGTCCACACCCAATGGCTTTAAAAGGAGAAGTCGAACGCCAGGTTGAAGAACTTCTTGCCAACGGTATAATAAGACAATCCAAATCACCGTATAATTTACCAGTCTAGGTAGTCAATAAGAAGACAGATAGTTCTGGTGAAAAGAAATATCGTATGGTCATAGATTATCAAAGGCTAAATTCGATTAATATACCATACCTGAAATAAATGAATTGCTCTCAAATCTGGGCGAATATAAATTATTCACAGAAATAGATCTTAAGAGCGGCTTCTATCAAATTCCCCGGCGAGAGCAGGATATAGAGAAAACGGCATTCTCTATAAACAACGGGAATTACGATTTTTTGCGTCTACCTTTCGGATTGAAAAACGCTTCGTCCACGTTTCAATTGAGCCTTGGATAACATTCTTCGTCAGCATATAGGCAAAAGATGCTATGTTTACATAATATTTGGGAAAACTGAGGATGAACATCTTCAAAATTTGGAAATAATATTTAAAACATTAGAAAACGCTAATATGAAAGTACAAATAGACAAATTTACTTTTTGAAAGATGAAGTGGAATTTTTGGGATATGTTGTGGGAAAAGAAGGAATAAAAACAACTTATAAGAGTGTAGAATTAATAATCAATATGGCTGCCCCTAAAAACCTGAAAGAAATCAGAGCATTCTTGGGAATGGCGGGTTATTATAGAAGATTTGTTAAGGATTTTGCAAAAATAGCCAAACCACTCACTACTATTTTGCGAGGTGAATGTGGAAATATATCAAAAAATGCATCAAAGAATAAATTATTCGTTTTGAATAAGGAGGCACCGAACACTTTTAATATTTTAAAAACTATACTAATATCAAGAGATATTGTAGTTTCACATCCAAACTTTGAGAAAGATTTCAAATTAACAACCGCTATTTGCTGAAAAGACATTCCATAGAGGACATTCGAAGACCATTGAGAGACATTATATTTTCTTTTGGCGTGCCAACAAGGTTGGTAATGGATAACGAACTATCACTGAATTCCCGTTAGAAGACGAATTAAGAATACAAACTTTCTCTATACCCCCTTACACCAGCAGAGCTAAAGGAAAGCTAGAAAGATTTCATTTTACTTTAACCGAAATAATGAGATGGTTGAAAAATAATGGAGGACGCCGTAATTTGGAAGAACTTTTAGAAAGAACAGTTGCAGAATATAACTACTTAATACACTCTGTGACGAAAAAGAAATCAGTAGACCTATACTTCGGACGAAATGTTAGTTTTACACCAGACGATACAGAAAAAACCAGACGTGATAATTTAGAGAAGTTAACTCGAAAACAACAACAGGATATTCAATACCATAACAAAAATAGACAAGAAATAAAATCATATTTACCAGAACAGATTTTATTTGTGAAGAGAAATAAACGACTAGGTACAAAACTTTCTAAACCATATTCAAAAGAAATAGTGAAGGAAGATAGAAATAGCACGGTCCTAACAAAAAAAGGACAGATAATACATAAAAGTAGAATACGTAACTAAAGTAGACAATACATTTTTATATAATTTACAGATGACTCGTACCACTTAGCCATGCGGACGTACAAATGCTGGACTATTTTAATGCTCAACTGATCAGAGTTGAAAAAGGAATTGCCAGAACAGAGACCAGAAATTTTAAAATTTTCAATATGTGGACCTTGTGAAATACACCGACATAATAGAAAATATAGAAAATTCGATGAAAACATCAGAAATCCAAAGTAACCCTAACTATCCTTTTATATCCTTATTAATATCGCAGATAAAAACACATTTAAGTAATTTACAAGTTAAGAAATGTAGCAGCAGATGTCGTACCATGTTTCAAGAAATCTACATTAGGGTGGTCAGATTATTGGCGATGCTGACATGCTCGCGTTTAGCACCGGCTAGTGCTCGCCGTCTTGGGCTGATTCTTTCCAACTTCTGACCTGGTTTGCGACACAAAAAATCATGTCAGACTTAAATAAGATTAAAAAAAATTAATGGAGCCCGAAGCAATTCGGAATCTCTCCCTGCACACTCTCTCATCACCTTCTGGCTGGTGTTATAGGCTTTAATGAACCTTCCCTACTAGAGGTAACAGTACCTCACCGTGACATCGTCGAGTAGGTTTTGATGTCCCTAAGACCCCTCTTGCAACTCGCTACCCTACTTGCCGCTTATTAACAAAATTAGCCCTTCATTTTAAATGAAAGAATTAACTTTTCATATTACAAGTATAAACATTTTAGGTATTAATTACAAATAAATCAGTCAAGTGTGAGTTAGTCTCGCACACGTAGGGTTCCGTACTATGTTTAGTACGCCTTTAAAAACTGAACTTGTTAATTTTTTCATGTCTTATAGGGCACCCTTTATTTTTAAAATCAAAGTCATATTCGCGAAAATTGCATCGCTATTGGAACACCCTTTTAATTTTAGGAATTGTTATAACGGCCATGGTAATACACTTTCTAAATTGCATCGCTATTGGAACACCCTTTTAATTTTAGAAATTGTTATAACGGCCATGGTAATACCCTTTCTATAAAAATATCAGGCCTACCTATTTCGGTTCAAAAAATAAGGTAATATACGTGAAAAACATGTCACTGACGGATCACCCTTTAGTAATTAGTAATTGTTACAGCCGCCGAAGTACAACATCTACTGTAAACAATTCCAGAGTCTACCTATTACGGTTCAAAAAATAAGGCTATTTAAGTAAAAATCATGTCTCTGTCGGAACACCCTTTAATTTTGTTATTTGTAATAACGGCCGTGGAAATTCTTCTTCTCTGAATATATAAAGAGTTTACCTATTACGATTAAAAAAATAAGTTACTATACGTGAAAAACATGTCATTGTCGGAACACCCTAGAATTTATTAGTAATTGTCATATCGGCCGTGGAAACTTATCTCCTGTACAAAATTTTAAGAATCTACCTATTACGGTTAAAGAAATAAGGAGGTATACATGAGAATCACGTCACTGTCGAACCACCCTTTAATTTTTGTTATTTGTTATATTTTCCATAGTAATAAACCTCCTGTAAAAACTTCAAGAGTCTACTTATTATCGTTCAAAACTTAGGCCATATACACGCAAAGAACGACACTCTCAGAACACCCTTTAATTTTAAGGTTTAATTTTATATACTTGTTTAGAAAGTGAACATAGAGTTAATTACTGTCTGCAAAAAAGGTTCAAGAAATAAAGATTTATTGCTATAGTGGCCACAGTTATACAACTTCTGTGAAAATTTCAAGAGTCTACCTTTTATGGTTCAAAACTTAGGTTTTATACATGCAAATCACACCACTATCGGAACACTCTTTAATTTTTAGGTTTATTTTTTAGACTTGTTCATATAGCGAACTAAGTTTTAATTACAGTTTGTTAATTTTTAGTGTATGCCTCTTACAGTTCAAGAAATAAACACTCATTCGTGAATAAAATCTCTCTATCGGAACACCCTATTATTTGTTGCTATAGCGGCTACAGTTATACACCTTCTGTAAAAATTTCAAGAGTCTACCTGTTATGGTTCAAAACTTAGGCCTTCTACATGCAAAACACGCCACTATCGGAACACCCTTTAATTTTTAGGTTTATTTTTTTATTCAGTTTTAGTTTGTGCGTTGATAAGTGCGGACGCGATTTTTTTAAGCTCGCAATTGACAAAAACAAAAACAAAAAGTGTGAATAAATTCAAACAAAAGCAAAAAATTAAACTTGTTTTTAATACAACAACAAAGTGTTCTGTAAACATTTTTTCTTTCTCTTTTTTTTCTTTTTTTACAACGGCATTATCACTTTGCTACTTTAAAAATAAAACAAAAACAATAGGGGCCAATGAGGCTCTTTAATTTAAGTAACAAAAATGTAGACAATTTTGATTTAAATAAAAACCAAAAAACTGAAAATAATTTGTGTTTAAACACTACGCCAGTTTTACGTGCCCAATCTTGTTCGTCGCTTTTGATAAGCGATGACAATAAAATAACTACAAACAAGTCGCCTTTTGTACAAAGTGTTACCAAAACTAATATGGATAGTGTAAAACCCAAGACGCAAGTGGGAATGGACAGATACATTACGGTATTAAAAAGAGGTCGAAGCCCTAAATCTTCGCAGCTTGCACCAATGTCTAAAGTACATAAAGACAAGGGCTCTAATGGAATAAATTCCCATAATCATTTTGCTATCTTAGATAGTGAAACAAGTGAACATAAAACGGCAATTAAGTCGTTAAACCACCTCCAGTTTATTTAAGGGAGAAAAATTCGAACGACTTAATAAAAAAGTTAATTACAATTATTGGCGAGAACTCATTTTATGTAATTCACATCAAGCGTGGTAACATTGATGAGACAAAAATACAATTTATTGATGAAAGCAGTTATCGGAAAGCAGTAAACGAGTTTGAAAGCTGTAAAAAGAACTTTTATACCTATCAGCTGAAGAGTAGTAAAGGCCTACCGGTAGTAATAAAAGGTGTAGATTCGTACGTTGATCCAGCTGAAATAAGAGCCGGACTCCAAAAAGCGGGTTTTAAAATAAAAAGTGTAGATAATCTCCGTAATCGGGAACGTGTCCCCCAACCACTATTTCGCGTTGAACTGGAACCTGGAGATATCAGATTGAAGAAGAACGAAACGCACCGCATTTACAATCTGAAATACCTGTTACACCGTAAAATAACTGTAGAGGAGCCGCATAAGCGTCCAGGACCTGTCCAGTGTCTAAATTGTCAAGAATATGGTCATACTAGGTCTTACTGTAAGTTGCCTTCGGTTTGCGTTGTATGTGGCGAGCTACATTGTTCCGCCCAATGCGACAAAGCAAGGGATGACTCGAAGGTTAAAAAATGCAGCAATTGCGGTGGAAACCACACTGCTAACTACAGAGGCTGTCCAGTTTTTTCCATGGTAAGGAAAACCACTAAAAAACTAAATACTCCTGCTAAGCACCAACAATACCAAGCAAATGCTCATTATCCTCAGTTAGCCCAACCAACAACACAACATGTTTCATACGCAGATATGGTAAAAACCAATCATACTTCAGTACATAAAGCGGCACCGACAACTAATTCTACTCCTAATTTGCAATCGCATCCTAAAGAACAAACACCATCTGGTAATTTTAATCGTCTCGAAGCAAGCATCGATACATTAGTGCATTCGATAACCAGTTTTATGAGCTCTATGAGCAGCATGATGCAAGAAATGGTACGCATGCAATCTACTATGTTGCAGGCGTTACTTAACAAACCATGAACTGTTTAAAAATATGTTTCTGGAACGCAAACGGCTTGCGCCAACACAAAAATGAACTCGAGTACTTCCTTAAGAAGGAACAAATTGATGTCATGCTGGTTTCAGCTCAAATAGCTTTCAAATAGCTTTTTTAAAATAAATGGCTATATCTTATATGACACCAAAGACCCCCGTGGCAGAGCATGTGGTGGTTCAGCAATACTAATAAAGGCTCGAATCAAACATTATTTACAGTGTGATTTTTGTGAAGATTACCTACAAGCAACAAACATCTGCATTGAAGAATTTCATCAAAAGTTTGTAATTTCTTCGATTTATTCACCTCCTAGGTTTCAAATATCAGAGAATCAATACAGCGATTTCTTCAAATCACTAGGTCCCTGTTTCATAGCATCAGGCGACTACAACGCTAAACATACATTTTGGGGATCACGCCTAATAGCTCCAAAAGGTCGTGTTTTGTTTGACACAATTTCAAAAATGCATCTGAATGTGATATCGAGTGGACAACCCACCTATTGGCCTACTGATCGACAAAAAATACCTGATGTTATCGATTTTGGCGTGATTAAGGGTATTCCGAGAGAAACGATTAAAGTTGAAGCGTCACTTGAATTATCCTCAGATCATTCACCCACTATCGTCTATATATGGGACAAACAAAACATCATATCACCAATGACTATCACAAGCATTAATTGGTTGAAATATAGAAAGTATCTTAATACTCATTGTTCGGAAAACATCCCGCTAAGAACACCTGAAGACGTAGAGCGCAGTCTTATTGATTTTGACCAAAACCTCAAATCAGCTGCCCAACATTCAATAATAACCCGACAATTAGCTAGATACAATCAAATCTATTCTGCAGATATCGAACGGCTCTTGGCTGAAAAAAGAAAAATTCGTAGAGAATGGCAATCACAGAGATCTCCTCAACTCAAAAGCAGACTTAAAGAATGCACGAACCGGCTAAAAGACATGCTGGAATCTCGAAGAGTAGCATCCCTGAAAACCTATTTGGGAGACCTAGACGCAACTCCTCAATCAGATTATTCGTTATGGCGTGCTTGTAGACACCTTAAAAGGCCAGTCTTACGTAAGCCTCCCTTGCGAACTTCAGCTGGAGGCTGGGCAAGAAGTGATACCGAAAAAGAAAATTTATTTGCTTGACATTTGAAAAAGGTTTTTACCCCAAATATATCGACCGATATAGTTGAGTTGCCAGTTGTCGAGTCTAGTGCTGCAGTCCCGATAAGATTTGAATTTGGTGATCTTGAAAAGGCAATAACGGATTTGAACACCAAAAAAGCCCCTGGCGTTGATAAAACCAGTAACAAGATGTTAATTGAGTTGCCCAGTGTAGCTCGCAGAATCGTTCTTTTTATTTTTAATGCCATTTTACGTTTTGAGTACTTTCCCACAGATTGGAAGGTGTCCTTGGTTACCATGATTCCTAAACCAGGAAAAGACCACACAAAAATTGAATCATACAGACCTATAAGCCTTTTCTCAAATATGTCAAAGCTGTTTGAGAGGATGTTAATAACTAAGCTTAACCCTATTCTAAGCGACAAAGGATGTATTCCAAACCATCAATTCGGCTTCAGGAAAAAACATAGTACGATCGAACAAACTCACAGGTTAGTCAATGTTGTTAAGAAGACATTTGAAGAGAGAAAATACTGCTCTGCGCTTTTTATCGACGTTTCTCAAGCATTCGATAAGGTATGGCATGAAGGCCTAATATATAAGCTAAAACTGAATTTGCCCGTAAACCTATATAAGCTGCTAGATAGTTATTTAACCGAACGAAAATTTATTGTGAAAGAAGGAGATTTTTTGAGCTCACCCCAGCCAATCGAAGCCGGAGTTCCCCAAGGTAGTATATTGGGTCCCTTTTTATACTTATTGTATACTTCAGACATGCCAACTAGTAACCGAGTTCACACATCGACATTTGCTGACGACACAGCTTTTTTGAGCATTCACGAAAGACCCGAAGTAGCATCACGATATTTACAAGACCACATATCCAATTTAGAAAAATGGTTGAAGAAATGGAGAATAAAAGTGAATGAACAAAAATGTACTCACATAACTTTCACACTGCGCAGAAAATCTTGCCCCCCTATTCGGATAAATAACCAAACGATACCTCAGCTTTCAGATGTCAAATATCTCGGCATACATCTTGACCGGCGCCTTACATGGAAACGGCACATAGAAACAAAGTTAACGCAAATGAAGTTGAAAGCGGTCCAACTCTAGCTTTAGACTGCAAACTTTTATTATACAAGTCAATTCTAAAACCAATATGGTGTTATGGCATTCAATTATGGGGCGCTGCCTCAGATACCAATGTAGAAAAAATTCAAAGGCGCCAAAATAAGATTCTACGTATTATTACATCTGCACCCTGGTATATAAAAAATTCGAACATCCATAAAGATCTAAACATGCCATCAGTTAAAGCAGAAATAGCGAAACTTCCCATAAGGTATTTAAAGAAGCTTGAAACTCATCCGAATCCACTGGCCCGTAACATACTAACTGAACCTGGTTACATTCGATTAAGAAGGAGGGACACTGCTTCTCTCATCCGTACATCAGAGGGATAACCCACAAATTACAGTAACCGTGAAACATAAATTTTTTTTGTCCAGCACTGGTTGGACCTAACAAGTATATTTTTAGACTTAAGATATGAGTAATTATTGATAGTTCAATTATATTGAAGATACAATAAATAAAAATTGCGAAAAAAAAACCTTCAAGATGGCAGCTTCGTTTTTCTTTTCTGTTTCTTTTCAGGTTCCCGGGATTCTATTTCATTCCTTTTTCTCCCGGGATTCTATTTCATTCCTTTTTCTTGCCTTTCCGTTCGTTTTTTGGGTCAATCAGTCAGTTACAGTTGGCATAAAATGTAGGTTTTATTATATATATTTCACTTTGTTATTTTTCTTGTAGGCTAAGGAAGATGCTTTTCTTTGCGCTAATATTCCATATCGCGGAAACAAAATCACAGGCCTGAGTTCAACCCTATAGCGCGCATACTTGGGCCGAATCACCTAGAGGAATGGTTTCTTTTTCTATACGCAAGATCAGGTATTCCCTAACTTACAACACAAAGATTAATATATATATATATATATATATATATATATATATATATATATAACTAAGAAATCTTTAAAATGAAATATTCTCCCATTCAAACAAATATTCTTAGTTTTGTTTTTCTTACTTTTGTATTGTAGTGAATTTTCTTTTTTTAAATAGTTTAATCAACTTCTCGTGCGTTAATAATTACACTTTGAATTAGCTTTTGAAGTTTAATTTAAAGTTTCATAATTTATAGTTTTAAATTTTTTATTTTTATATTTAAATACATTCTTTAATAAGGCTTTGACTTTAACTTTTAACTTGAAATAATAAAGCACAAATACTCATATACTTTTAAAACGTTTTTTTTTTTCATTTTCTTAGAATTTGGCAGGTAACTTTTATTTTAAGTAATATATCCAAAAACTTTCCGGCGGCCACTCGTCACAGCTTACCATTCAAAATTACCCAGAAAAAGAGGCCGAGATTTTGTTCCTTCTGTAGCAGCTGCTGTGGCAAAGTTAGATTATATAAATGATTGTTGGCCGCGCTGGTATGCTGGCGTAAGCACCGGCTAGGTCTCGAGGTCTCGCCGTCTTGGGGTGGTTCTTGCCAACCTTCTGAGTATTTAGCAGCTAAAAAAAAATCATACCAGCTTACAAGAAATATGGGATGGTTTTAAAAGGAATGAATTTTGGAGCCCGAAGCAAGTTTGTCATTTCCTATACAACACACCAAAAAAATAACACGCTGGCTGGTGTTCTGCCAGCAAAATTTTCCCGGTAAAAAAAAACCTCACCATGGCATCATAAATACGGAATCTTTAGATGCCCGAAAGCACCCTCTTGCAACCTTTTACACCGTACTTACCGCTTGTTGATTCTTTTAAGCTTCCATGTTAGTTGAAAAGATTAAATGTTTATATTAAAAATTTACACATTTTTAGATTTATTAATATTATATAAAAATTTAATTATAATATTTAATTTCAAATTTTCATTAAAAATTATTACGGAAAAATTATAATAAGAAAAAGAATTAAATAAATGCCATTTTATTTTATTTAAAAAGGGAAAAAAGCAATAAAAGGAAAATTAGACAAAAACAATTTTTGTTCATTCCAAAAAAAACCTGATCTAATTTAAAAGGGAAAATTACTATCGGTTTCAGTTTTCTTAAAGATGGCGATTTAAATATGGCTGCTTCATTATAATTTCTGTAAAACTTCCTTGCAGGCTGCCGGGACTGCAGCGGCTCAACTGGTTTGCCTGTCTGTCCGTCATTGTCAACGTCCGGCTCTTTAGGTTTAATAATATATATATATATATATATATATATATATATATATATATATATATATATATATATATATATATATATATATATATATATATATATATATATATATATATATAAATATATATATATATATATATATATATATATATATATATATATAAAGAAAGCGTCTTCCTTAACCAAAGAAAAGTAAAAAAAAATTAATATATATATATGTATATATATATATATATATATATATATATATATTTATTAATTTTTTTTTACTTTTCTTTGGTTAAGGAAGACGCTTTCTTTTATTTTATACATAAGTATGTGGGCGAACGAAGACAGGCCTGAGCTCAACCCTAGCGATCGCGCACTCGGGCCGAAATTCCCCGGAGGACTGATAAAGAAACGTAACTATAAAAAGGTATTCCCTAATTTAAAAATTAAAGAAAAATATATACATATATTTTAATGGTTTGTTCGTTTTGTTCCAGGGTCAATGGCAAAATAACTGGAAAGGTAATAATACGTTTGATGATACCCTGGTGGTGATGGTGGATGGCTGATGTTGGAGGCGATATCCCGCGTTGGAAGTGACAGCTTTAGTAGTGGTGTGGGTAATTGTTGTGTTTTGTGGATAATTTTAAGTTTAATATAAGTTTAATTTTTAAGCACCAATATACTGAATTTGATTTTATAATTTGCTTTTTTTATAACTTTAGTTTTTTTTTTCATAATTTATTTATTGTATCTTCAATATTTTTGAACTAACAATAATTACTCGTATCTTAAGTCTAAAATAAAATATTCTTTTTAAGTCCAGCCAGTGCTAGACAAAAATAATGTTTGTTTCACGGATTTTGAAATCATTTGCGGGTCATCCCTCTAATGTACGGCCAAGAAAAGCAGTATCTCTTCTTTTTAGTCGAATGTAACCAGGTTCATTCAGCATGTTACGCGCCAAAGGGTTTGGATGAGATTCAAGCCTCTTTAGATATGTGACTCTATGTTTCGCTATTTCTGCTTTAACTGATGGCATGTTTAGGTCTTTGTGGATGTTCGAATTTTTTATATACCAGGGAGCAGATGTAATAATACGTAAAATCTTATTTTGGCGCCTTTGAATTTTTTCTACATTGCTAGCTGAGGCAGCGCCCCATAACTGAATCCCATAACACCAAATTGGTTTGAGGACCGACTTGTACAGTAGAAGTTTACAATCTAAGCTCAGGGTGGAGTTTCTGCCAATTTAGTTGTACTGCTTTTAGTTTCATTTGTGTTAACTTGAAGTCAATGTGGTTTTTCCAAGTAAGGCGACGGTCAAGATGTATACCCAGGTATTTAACGTCTGAAAGCTGTGGTATCATTTGGTTATTTATGCGAATAGGAGGGCATGAGTCCCTGCGCAGTGTGAAAGTTATGTGAGTGCATTTTTGTTCATTCACTTTTATTCTCCATTTTTCTAGCCATTTTTCCAAATTGAGTATGTGGTCTTGTAAAAGGTGTGATGCTTCTTGGGCACTTTCGTGAATACTTAAAAAAGCTGTGTCATCTGCAAAAGTTGATGTGTGGACTAGGGTGCTAATTGGCATATCCGATGTGTACAGTAAATATAAAATTGGTCCCAAAATACTACCTTGGGGAACTCCGGCTTCAATGAGCTGTGGCGAGCTTAAAAAGTCACCTTCTTTTAATAAAAACTTGCGATTCGTTAAATAATCTTTTAAGAGCTTATACAAGTTTTCCGGCAAGTTCAGCTTTAGCTTAAATATTAGGCCTTCGTGCCAAACCTTATCGAATGCTTGAGAAACGTCGATAAAGAGCGCAGAACAGTATTTTTTTTCTTCAAAGGTCGTTTTAATTACATTTACTAATCTGTGTGTTTGTTGGATCGTACTATGTTGTTTTCTGAAGCCGAATTGATGGTTCGGAATGCATCCTTTCGCGCTAAGAATTGGATTCAGCTTAGTTATTAATATTCTCTCAAATAACTTTGACACGTTTGATAAAAGGCTTATAGGTCTGTATGATTCTACCTTTGTGTGGTCTTTTCCTGGTTTTCCATAGTTATCAAAGAGACCTTCCACTCTGTGGGAAAGTACTCAAGACGTAAGATGGCATTAAAAACAAACAGAATAATTCTGCGACCTATACGGGGCAACTCAACTAACATCTTGTTACTTGATTTATCAACGCCAGGGGCTTTTTTGGTGTTTAAATCTGCTATTGCCCTTTCAATATCGCTAAATTCAAATCTTAGGGGTACTACGGCACTAGTCTCTACTGATGGTAACTCAGCTATATCAGTACATACATTTGGGGTGAAAACCTTCTTCAAATGTCCAACAAACAAATTGCCTTTTTCGGTATCATTCCTTGCCCAGTCTCCACAAGAAGTTCGCAAGGGAGGCTTACGTACGACCGGTCTTTTAAGGTTCCTACATGCACGCCATAATGAATAATCTGATTGAGCAGTTGCGTCGCGGTCTTCCAAGTAATTTTTCAGAGATGCTACTCTTCGAGATTCTAGCAGCTGTCTTAGTCGTTTCGTGCAATCTTTAAGTCTAGATTTGAGTTGAGGAGATCTGTGTGCTTGCCACTCTCTTCTAATTTTTCTTTTTTCAGCCAAGAGCCGCTCGACATCTACAAAATAAATTTGATTGTATCTAGCTGGTTGTGTGGTTTCTGTCGCATGTTGGGCAGCTGATTTAAGGTTTTGATCAAAATAAATTAGACTCTGGTCCACATCTTCTGGTGTTCTTAGAGGTATGTTTTCCGAAAAATGAGAACTGAGATACTTTCTATATTTCAACCAATTAATGCTTGTGCAAGTTGTTGGCGACACGATATTTTGCTGATTCCATATATAGGCAATAGTGGGTGAATGATCTGAGGATAATTCGAGAGACGCTTCAACCTTAATCATTTCTCTCGAAATACCTCTAGTCACGCCAAAATCAATAACATCAGGTATTTTTTGTCGATCAGTAGGCCAATAGGTGGGTTGTCCACTTGATATCACATTCAGACGCATTTTTGGCGACACGATATTTTGCTGATTCCATATATAGGTAATAGTGGGTGAATGATCTGAGGATAATTCGAGTGACGCTTCAACCTTAATCATTTCTCTCGAAATACCTTTAGTCACGCCAAAATCAATAACATCAGGTATTTTTTGTCGATCAGTAGGCCAATAGGTGGGTTGTCCACTTGATATCACATTCAGACGCATTTTTGAAATTGTATCATACAAAACACGACCTTTTGGAGTTATTAGGCGTGATCCCCAAAACGTATGTTTAGCGTTGTAGTCGCCTGATGCTATGAAACAGGGACCTAGTGATTTGAAAAAGTCGATATATTGGCTCTCTGATATTTTAAATCTAGGAGGTGAATAAATCGAAGAAATAACAAAGTTTTGATGATATTCTTCAATACAGATGTTTGTTGCTTGAAGGTAGTCCTCACAATAATCACACAGTAAATGATGTTTAATTCGAGCCCTTATTAGTATTGCTGAACCACCACATGCTCTGCCACGGGGGTCTTTAGTGTCATATAATATATAGCCATTGATTTTAAAAAAGCTATTTGTTGTTAAATGAGTCTCTGAGACCATCATGACATCAATTTGTTGGTTCTTCAAGAAGTACTCGAGTTCATTTTTGTGTTGGCGTAAGCCGTTTGCGTTTAAGAAACATATTTTTAAACAGTTCATGGTTTGTTAAGTACCGCCTGCAACATCATAGATTGCATGCGAACCATTTCTTGCATCATGCTGCTCATAGAGCTCATAAAACTGTTTAACGAATGCACTAATGTCTCGATACTTGCTTCGAGACGATTGTAGTTACCAGATGGAGTTTGTTCTTTAGCTTCTGGATGCATATTTGGGGTAGAATTGTTTGTAAGTGTCGCTTTGTGTGCTAAAACATGATTGGATTTTAATATATCCGCGTATGAAACATGTTTGGTTGTGGGTTGAGCTAACTGAGGGTAATGAGCATTTGCTTGGTATTGTGGCTGCCTAGCAGGAGTATTTAATTTCTGAGTTGACTTCCTTACCTCAGAAAAAACTGGACAGCCTCTGTAGTTAGCAGTGTGATTTCCACCGCAATTGCTACATTTTTTAACCTTGGAGTCATCCTTTGGTTTGTCGCATTGGGCGGAACAATGAAGCTCTCCACACACAACGCAAACCGGAGGCAACTTGCAGTAAGCCCTTGTATGGCCGTATTCTTGGCAATTTAAACACTGAACGGGTCCTGACCGCTTATGTGGTTCCTCTACACTTATCCTGGGGTGTAACAGATATTTTAGATTATAAATGGGATGCGTTTCGTGCTTCTTTAATCTAATATCCCCAGGTTCCAGTTCAACGCGAAATAGAGTTTGAGGGACACGCTCTCGATTTCTGAGATTATCAACACTTTTGACTTTAAATCCTGCTTTTTGGAGGCCAGATTTTATTTCCACTGGGTTAACATATGAGTCTACACCTTTGATGACTACCTGTAGGCCTTTGCTACTCTTCAGCTGATAGGTATAAAAGTTCTTATTGCAGCTTTCAAACTCCTTTACTGCTTTACGATAACTACTTTCGTCTATAAAATGAATTTTTGTTTCATCAATGTTACCACGCTTGATTGGAATTACATAGAATGAATTTTCCCCGATAACTGAAATTAACTTATTTATTAATTCATTCGAATTTTTTTCCCTTAAAAAAATTGGTGGTGGTTTAAACGACTTGGGTGCCGTTTTTTGTTCACTTGTGTCGTTATCTAAAATAGCAAAACGATTTTGGGAACTTATTCCGTTAGCCTCCTTATCTTTAAGTACTTTGGACATTGGTGCAATCTGCGAAGATTTAGGGCTTCGACCTCTTTTCAACACAGTTATATATCTGTCCATTCCCACTTGAGTCTTAGGTTTTTCTGCACTATCCATATTACTGTTGGTAACACTGTGTTCAGAAGGCGACTTGTTTGTAGTTATATTAATATCATCGCTTAGCAAAAGCGACGAACAAGATTGGGCACGTATAACTTGCGTAGAATTTACACACAAATTATTTTCAGTTTTTTTGTCTTTATTTAATACAATATTGTCTACATTTTTTTGCTTAAATTAAAGAGGCTCATTAGCCCTTATTGTTTTTGTTTTATTTTTAAAGTAGCAATTCAATATGCCGTTGTAAAAAATAAAGAGAAAGAAAGAAAAAAAATTACAGACAACTTTGTTGTTGTATTAAAACAGGTTTGTTTTTTTGTTTTTGTTTGAAATTATTCACATAATGTATGTTTTGTTTTTTGTTAATGCGAGCTAAAAAAAATCGCGTCCGCACTTATCAACGCCAAAAACAGAACTAGTTTTTTTTCTCTCTTTTTAGATTATATTGATCTTTTTAGTTTAGATTAATCTTTCTGCATGCACGATTTTAAACTTTGGTTTTAAATTCATAAATTTGAACTTTATTTTATTAATTTTAAAAATTTTTATTTATCCTACACCACCAGTCACCTTGTAAGTATCCAGCAAAAAAAATCTTCTACATTTGCACCCAAGAAATCTCTTAGACGCTCATGTCGTCCATCCACCGTTTCCCTTCCAGTTTTTCTCATTTTTCAGACATGCCGTTACATGCACATATCAGCTGTCCTGCTCTTTGTCTTCTTTATTTTTTTTTTGTTTTTATTTATATTTACATAGCAGCCTGTTTTAACACTGTTTTATCCTGTTATGGATCCAAAATGGGAGGGAAGGAAAAAAAATAAAAATTTCCAATTAAACAATCTTCTGGTATTTTGGGTATTCTTTAAATATCGCTAGTAATACATAAACAAAAAAAATAAACTCTGGCCACCAAATTCCTTACTCACCACTAAACTGGAATTTATATACTTGCCTATCTGGCATCACCTTTTTATTAAAGAAAACAGCTGAGGCTAAGAAGCTAATCAAAAGAAAAAGGAAGAATTATTATTATAGTATTTTTGAAAAAAAGTAAACGTTTGCTATTTAAATTTAATGAATTTAATTTTTAATTTTTTTCTTTAGATTATTGTTGAAATCTACCCATGGTATTATTTTGGTGATAATCAAGGTAAGTTTAATGTATTTCAATTAAATTTTATTTCATTAACACGTTTTTTTTTTTTTTTCTTTTCAGAGTACGTTGCCGCCGTCGACGCGACGTATTTTCTCTGTCGGTAAAGAACCAAGGGTGAGTATAAAACAAAAATGCGAAACTTATACCGGGAATAAAAAAAGAGATGGCTTTTAAACATTCCATCTTGGCTACACTGCGATATGGCGACATCCTGCCCAAAAACATGTTGAAGGTAGGTTAAGTTAGGTTAAGCAGGCAGCTTATAGAGGAGGAGAAAAGAGAAGTGGAATAAAAATAGCTCACTTGGGTCCATTATGTTGGTCCCTTTGTGATACCTGCAGATAAGAGAAGAGATAGACAGAAAAGATAGAGAATAAAGATCATTATAGACTGAGGAAGAAGTTTAGAGACAGAAGTGGGTAGAAGATCATAGACGGGAAGTTGTTGGCTGTGAAGGCTCTATTGGACGTGACATGCATTGATGAGCAACTATGTCACTTCATTTGGAAGAGGGTTAGAAAACCAACCACAGTTCCTTAAAAAGGAGTTAATCCTGATTGAATGTTGGTGGTAAGCGTAATAAATGTTTTTTTATAATATATTTTAACAAAAGAATCCTGATTTACATTTTCTTTCTGGGGCATTAAAGCAGCTATGGAGATCGGTCTAACAATGTAAGTGTTAAAAAAATGAATATATTAAATCGAACATTTTCTAACCATGTAAAAAAAACCCAGGTTTGAAAAATAATTAAACAAAAAAAATTAAATCAAAAGGAACATTTACCAGAGTTGGAATTTTCCTTAGCAAGTCTTCTTATTGAAAAAATTAACACTTAAAATAAAAATTATGTTCTTTTATAACCAGAAAAAAATTAAAGAAGACATTGTTAATTTACAAAAACTTTGAGAAAGCAAAAATTCTTGTTTAAAATTGAAAAGAGATCACATAGGGACTAAATTCACCACAGAAGAGACTCTGTGGCGAAAGATACCCTTCAAAAAAAAAAAAAAGGAATTGAAAATCGAGAAAGGAAAAGTATAAATCAATAGAAAAATTGAAAAACCAAAAAAAAAAATTGAAGTAAATAACAAAAATTTTAATTGCAACAAACAAAACAAAAAAAAATTTAATAAAGCTAGGTGACTTTAAAAATAACAAAAAAATATTATTTCTTCCACAGGTAATCTATATCCATGTGCACCCGGGAAAAGAAATCGTCTATAAGCTACCGATGGACATCTCTAAAACAATTCAGGCGGGTGAAAGGCCACCAAAAACTAATATACTTAAGTATTAAACTGAATAAAATGAACTTTTAGCACAAATACTAAAGTCGTTTTGGTTTTATTACAGGTCTCTAAATCAACCCTACAACCAATCACTACTACCTAAAAACTAACGAATCAGGCACTGGACTAGGATCTAAATCAACATTTCCTTAAGGTAAGTTGTAAAATTTAAGGTATTTAAAAATAATATATTAAATATACTCATATTATTTGCATAACTAGATATATATGATTTTATTATTTATTACTAAGTTGTTAGGTACAGTAGAAAACTTATGATATATTATAGGGACAAATTCGGTTTTCACGTCGCGATGTATTTATTGTTTCAAGTCCTTGGCATGAAAAATTCCTAAGGACTTCCCTTTTAAATCCTCGATTTCGTGCAGGCTTTTTCCGACAGGACTCACGATACGGCATTTTAGAAATTTTCGCGCGAGTTTAGCATTAAAACCGCTCTTAAAATCGCTTTGCTGAAAATTTCTACGATAAACTTCCTGTCCCGGGACAAATTTGACTAGACGGCAACGGGTATTATAGCTCTTTGCGTTTCGCAAGTATGCTTTGTGTAGGGTCTCGCGTAGCTTATGCCTTATTAGTGAATTCTTTTCCGATTAGGTTATTACTTCTAGTTCAGGATCGCATAACCTCTTAAGCTTTCTGGCTAATTTATAAATACTACCATGACCAATCATACTCATCCCGGATAGTGCGAAATACGGTGTAACACCTATAGCCGTTTGCATTGATGACCTTAATGAAAACTCGATTTCGGATAAATGTTTATCCCACTCCGAGTCTTCATACAAAGAGGATCGTATCGCGGACAAAATGGACTGATTCACTCGCTCAGACGCGTTAGCCTGCGGTGAGGGTATCGCCGTTCGGATATGCTTCACTCCAACGCTGTTAACTAAATCGACAAATTCCTTGCTAATAAACTGCTTGTCATTATCTGAAATAATAGTTTCAGGTGTTCCAAACCTTTGGAATACTTCCGTAATGAGAAATTTAATAACACTTTTGGTGTTAGCTTTCGGCAGAGCTTTTAGTAGCACGAATTTTGTCAAGTGGTCCAAAACAATGAAGATAAAACAATTTCCACTCTTTGAGCGCGGGTATGGCCCAAGAAAATCAATATAAATGCGTTAAAAAGGTCGTTCGCTGATCGATTCAGCACCCATTGGCGGACGTAGTGTTATATTCGCGGGTCTCGTCTCTTTACAAATCTCGCAGCTAGCTACGAAATCTCGGACTTGGGTATTCTGATTTGGCCAATAGAAAAATTCCTTGACTCTTCCCAACGCCTCCGTGGCAAGCTTGCAGTAAGTTGTGCGACTTGTCTATGATGTTTTTGGTCAATTCATGAGGAACCCATAATTTCCATGAGAAGTCCTCATTCAAAACCAAACCATCATAAAGCCGTACTCTTTTATAGACAAAGCCATCAATTACTTTTAAGTCAGGCAACCGTTCAGAATTAGTTTCTATTGTAGAAACTAGTTCTAAATAGTCGCTGGACTTAAAAGCACTTGATTCAAGATCGACCAGTCCTTCTACATCTGCCGAGACTTCTTTCATTTCATAACGCGATAGGTCATCATCGGGTACTACATTTTGTTTCCCCTGCCTATGCTCCATCGTGAAATCATACGACTGTAGATGTAGACTCCACCGAGCTAAACGGCCACTTAAGTCTTTATGTGACATCAGCCACTTAAGACTGCTGTGGTCGGTTATCACGGAGAAGGGCATAAGCTCTATATAGGGTCTAAACTTCTTAATCGCCAAGACTACTGCAAGACATTCACCCTCAGTGACCGAATAATTTGTCTGCGCCTGTGTCAACTTGTGAGAGAAGTAGGCAATTGGGTGTTCTTCTCCAGAATCATCTTTCTGAAAGGGGAACAGCGCCAATACCTACATCTGACGCGTCACATTGCACGTAAAAGTGTCTTGAAAAGTCTGGGTGATTAAGTAGTGGGCTCGAAATCAGAGCGTTCTTAAGCCGATCAAACGCGACTTTAGCTTCGTCCGAAAACTTGAATTGCTTACCTTTTTAGCGTTTCAAAGATTGGAGCTGCAATGGTGGCATAGTCTCTTAAATTTTCTATCAAAATGTCATCTAAGTAGACAAAAACTCTTTCACGAAGCGTCGCGGGGATCACTTTATCCATTAAACGGCATAACCTCTGGGCTGCATTACACAACCCAAGAGGCATAACCGTAAAATGGCAAAGTGGTCGCCCTGGTACCGTAAAAGCAGTTTTTCCCTACTAGATGGGTCTAGTGGAATCTGCCAGAATGCATCTTTAAGATCGACACTAGAAATAAAAATCGTATCTCCCAAGCGACTTAACAAACCCTCTATGTGTGGCATAGAGGGTTGTTAGTGCATTGAGCTTACGAGCGTCCAAGCGCAAGGTTTGCACCGCCGGAGAGACAGGATAGTGACGATCTTTTACTGGGGTTGCGTCACGAGTATCTATCGAATGCGTCTCTAAATATGTTTTTCCGAGACCTTTTTTCGTGTAGCAGGGGAACATCGATATAACTAAATCTAATTTCCTTTGCTATTCAGCTGTCAAGGTATGAGTTACGACATTTGGTTTACTATCTGCCTCCGTTTGTCGTAAGACTTTCAAGGTTGGCAAATAATTTAAAAACCTTCATAAAGTCGATACCTAAGAACAACTGATTCAAAGTAGCCACTAAATAGAAACTTATGACCTGCGTTGTTTGAACCAAAATGAACCTCTGCTCTAACCCGCCTACGATGTTGTGTCCTGTGCCATCAGCTGTCTTAATTATTGTAGAAAAGTCATGGACTTTAAGTCCAGCTTTTTCCACAAAATCAAGACAGTTGCGGCCCAGACACGACACCATAGCGCCGCTGTCAAGTAGACCCTCGATTTCGTATCCCCCTAAATTTATGCGGGTATAAAGATGTGAGTCTTTACCCTCATAAAGGGAAGTTAGAGAGATTTCGCCGCTTAAACGTTTTCGAGCTTTATAGCGTTCTCGCGCCTTTCGAATTTTATCTGACGTATTTCCGAATATTCTGAGCTTAGATGAATATGAAGAGGTTTAAGCTCCCTAAGCTTACGTTCACTACCCCCATCTGTCGCTAAATTATTATTAATTAATTAATTAATTATTATTAATATCTCAATTTTAGTTGTACCTATGCCTATTTGATTTAATACTGGGTCTAAACCTCTGTCGATCTCTTCTCCCCAGTTCGAGACGGGTTTCGCGACCGGTTTCCCTGGCATCTAGGACACTTAGGGGTCACCACGTTACCCTTGCCACACTTAAAGCAAAACACACGCGTTACAGGTTCAGGACAATCAACAAAATTATGTCCAACAACTTTGCAATTCTAGCACGTGTAACTGCTTGTAGACCGAATAGCATTCACTTCCAAGTCCACCATTTCATCTTCAGGGCAATCAATTTCATCTTCAGGGAAAGAAATCTCATTAACCCTTTGTGCGTAGTTTGGGCGCTGTGGGTATAGCTGTCGTTGGCTGACCAGCAAATTTTCAGCCCGCCTTACCTCGCGACAAAATTCAGACAAAGTTCTAACCGTGACTGAAAACATCATCTGAGCTAAAGCCGGTTTTAGATTTCCCCTCATTATTTCTACTAACTGACCTTCGTCATAAGGCTTTTCCTGCTGGTTGCGCAGCCTGATCACCGCGTTGTAAAACTCTTCAAAAGACTCTTGAGGCAATTGCCGACGATTTAGAATCTTCATTTGTACCTGGTACTCTTTTTCACGGCGATACTGCGTCAGAAGATCTTTCTCTAATTCTTCCCAGGTGTTTACATGTACAATTTTTTGGTAATCCCAGTACAAGTCTAGGGCAGGACCGTCTAACAAAAGGTGAAAACTTCGTAAAATCTCACTGTCCGCACAATTATAGTCCCTCCTCAGGGCTCCAACACGAAAAATAAATTCTTGCAGGTTTATCGTCTTATTCGTGCATCGAACTTTACTCCACAATTATCAAGCTTAAATTTATCAAGCTGCTGGTGGCGGTTTGGTACTGACATAGCAAGATAGCTTGGCTGTTGTGGCTGGTAAGCTGGCGCAGACCACGCATCCTGTGGATAGCTTTGCTGTATTTTTTCACTTACTTCTTTCATCAAACGGGCCTGGCTCAAGCCAACAGATGCTTCTACAAATTTTTGAATACTGCCCGACAGCTCCACTGTTAGGATTGTTCATGCCACCTTCACAAGCCTCTCTTCGGATGTTCTGAGCAGTCATGCTTATAAACGCTGGCGATATCACTGTCTGATCAGCACTGTCGCTGCTTATTGAAAAATTTGGTGAGTCTGGTGCAGCAAAAACCTGATTACTCACGGTGGTAAAAGTTGTAGTTGTAGATGTGTTTGAAATAGTTGTAGCTGGGATGGGCGACGGATGTGTTTGCGTCGGAACTGTGGTTGTGGTATACGTATTCGTGCTACAAGCAGTAACCGCACTGGTTGTTGGCGTACTATTTTTGCTCGTTCGACGCGTTAATACCATTGAAATAAAACGACTCAAAAAATAATAATTAAAATATAATGCAAAAAAACGAAAACAATTCTACTAAGAGGAACTGCTTCCTAAAGAGTAAAAATTAAGAGAAAAAAAAACGATGCTTAAAGCAAATAAAAATTCAAGAAATAAATAAAAAGCTTATATTAAAAAAAATATCTCTACACCAAAAATTATAAAAAAAAAATTGAAGACAAAGGCAAATGCAAAATGTCTATAAAAAATAAATCTAAATAAAAAAAAAAATAGAAAATATATAATAAAAAAAAATAAAAATATAAAAAAAATTTACCTAAGGGCAAAAAGTCTAAAAAAACTTAGAGCAAATAAAACAAATTAAATGATTGCAGGAAATCGTTTTATATGCTGTTTCTAAACATACCATCAAATCTTTAATGATTCTTTTCAAAATCAGTAAAGTTTTTAAACAAAATCAATTAGTATCTACAGTAAGCGGCAGTAAAGTAAAAGGTAATAAAAAGTTGCAAGGTAAGTGTATTTGTGATATTCTTCATATGTGTGTATTTTATAAATTATATTTTCTTAACTATTTTCAGACTCCAAAGACTCCAAAAAGACGATAAAAAGGAAATAATCAAAAGAAATAGTGGTGTACCAATCGTCAGGAGATAGATAAGTGCTGCAACAAATTGTTGAGACATTGACCTCTACTAACCGGACTAGCTCTCTCCATTCCTGATATTGTTTTTAAATTGAATGTGGAATTCGAAAAAACGTAAGTTTAAACATTTATTTTACCAGTAGTCTTTAGGGCTATTGTTTATTGAACTTTAACAAAAATGTGGTCTCAATCATACCTCTTCAGCCTGAGCAATTAAAACCCTATTCTAACATCTCGCGTGATGTTTAATTTTTCTAAGGTTGATGAAAAATTACTTAGACTTCCGAATCTACAAACCCTTATGACCGTACAGCTCACGCCTTATGTCGTAGCGCGAACCTAGGTGCTATGCCTTGGGTTTCAGGACTTACATATGTGTGAGTGGCACGATTCATAAAGCTTTGAGAGATTCACCCCCCAAAAATGAATACTAAGACCTATTTAAATTTAAACTTCTCGGCTAGAATGAGTCGCATAATAAGGTACTCCTAAATACCTTACTGCCTTACTGTTCTAACTAAAGAAGGAAAAACAAAAATTAAAAAACGGAATTGTGTCTCTTCGGACTTGCTTCGGGCCCCACGTTGGGCGCCATTTTTATAGCAGCTGCTGTGGAAAAGTTAGATTAAATAAACGATGTTACCAGATTGTTGGCCGCGCTGGTATGCTGGCGTAAGCACCGTCTTGGGGTGGTTCTTGCCAACCTTCTGGGCATTTAGCAGCTAAAAAAAATCATACCAGCTTACAAGAAATATGGGATGGTTTTAAAAGGAATGAATTTTGGAGCCCGAAGCAAGTTTGTCATTTCGTATACAACACACCTGAAAAATAACACGCTGGCTGGTGTTCTGCAAGCTAAATTTTCCCTCCCTCTTGAGGCTAAAAAAACCTCACCATGGCATCATAACTACGGAATCTTTAGATGCCCCAAAGCACCCTCTTGTAACCTTTTACACCGTACTTATCGCTTGTTGATTCTTTTAAGCTTCCATGTTAGTTGAAAAGATTAAATGTTTATACTAAAATATGGCTGCTTCATTATAATTTCTGTAAAATTTTCTTGCAGGCTTCCGGGACTGCAGCGGCTCTACTGGTTTGCCTGTCTGTCCGTCATTGTCAACGTCCAGATCTTTAGGTTGCGTACGCACAAAAATATGCTTTTCTATATATATTTATTTTTTTTTACTTTTCTTTGTTTAAGGAAGACGCTTTCTTTTATTATATAAGTATGTAGGCTAATAATCCCTACCGCGAAACGAAGACAGGCCTGAGCTCAACCCTAGCGATCGCGTACTCTCGGGCCGAAATTTCCCGGAGGACTGATAAAGAAACGTAACTATAAAAAGGTATTCCCTAATTTAAAAATTTAAGAAAAATATATATATTTTAATGGTTTGTTTAGTCCACAGGTCGTTCGTTTTGTTCGAGGGTCAATGGCAAAATAACTGGAAGGGTAATAATACGTTTGATGATACCCTGAGGTGATGGTGGATGGCCGATGTTGGAGGCGATGTCCCTCGTAGGAGGTGACAGCTTTAGTAGTGGTGTGGGTAATTGTTGTGTTTTATGGATAATTTTAAGTTTCATATAAGTTTAGTTTTTAAGCACCAATATACTTCATTTGATTTTATAATTTGCTTTTTTATAACTTTAGTTTTTTTTCTCTCTTTTCAGTTTATATTGATCTTTTTAATTTAGATTAATGTTTTTACATGCACGATTTTAAACTTTGGTTTTGAATTCATAAATTTTAACTTTATTTTATTAATTTTAAAAATTTTTATTTATCCTACACCACCAGTCACCTCGTAAGTATCCAGCAAAAAAAAAATTCTTCGACATTTGCACCCAAGAAACCTCTTAGACGCTCCAACATGTCGTCCATCCACCGTTTCCCTTCCAGTTTTTCTCATTTTTCAGACATGCCACTGCATGCACATATCAGCTGTCCTGCTCTTTGTCTTCTCTATTTTTTTTTTATATTTACATAGCAGCCTGTTTTAACACTGTTTTATCCTGTTACAGGGTGCACACGACACTTCCTTCATAGAAAGCCTCGGTCACGCCAAATTTTACATGGACCGCTAATTTTTATTCGGCAATTCAATTTGTTAATCCCCGGTCTATCATTAGCTATCTTTGTTTAACTTCTGCTGACTGCAATGTCTTATCTTCGACTAGATACAATTTGCACAGGGTGCACACGACAAACCCTACCATTTCGGTAGCGCCTTAATGTGCACCGGATGGGGGGGAAGAAAAAGAAAATACAAATCTGAATTTTTTTTTTTTTTTTTAATAAAGGTCACCCAACGGTAAATGCGGCACAACGGTAAATTTCTTCAGTACTCACCCCTAACTACGCTGATCTGGCAACCTATTACTACAAGAAAATACATGACTGCATTATGAATGAAAGAACGGATTAAAAAACAATGACAAATTACTAAACATGCAAACAACTACGACGGCGTCACGTAGGAGAAGATAACAACCTTTTTTTAGGAACCTTATTTTCAAAATGTAAACAAACGGTGAAAAATGTAAACAAACAGTGTTAAAATGTAAACAAAATGTTGCAAAAATATAGCGATTTTGAACTCGATGAGAAACAGTCATTTTAAACTATATTTTAATTCCAAAAAATGGAATGAAAAGCCAGTGGCCTGTAGAATCAAGTTTTTCGGTTGTCATTAAACATTAAACATATTACAGTGTTTTATTTTACTTTTAAGTTTAGTTTTTTCCTTATATCTCGAAAACCGTTCCGCGAGCACATAAACTACTATATACGTTTTGTAGTATAGTCATCATCACTTAAAAAATAAACGCTTTTTGTAATACCTAGATGGCAACATTGTCAATAACTTTTTTCTCATTCTATTTTTTGTAAGCGTCATAACCATTACATCTGAAATAAAACCTTATCAATTCCAACTGAATTTGTGTCATTTAAAAGGATATAACAGTGGCGACGATTGGAAAAATTGGGAAGGCAAACACCTTAATCATAAGGAAAATATTGTATGCTGATGAATATACGCGAAGACCACAAAATGGCGACTAAATACGGAGACCTGCCGCAATTTCAAGTTTCAACTGGTAATTGGCAAACATACTTAGAACAAATGAATTTTTTTCATGGCAAACGGACTGTCCGATGGAAAAATTAAAAAAGCAATCTTTTTGTCATCCTGTGGGATGGAAACATATACACTTCTAAAATCGAGTGCAACACCAAGGAACATATTGGATGATACGTTCACGTATGCAGTTGATTTATTGTCAAAACATTTTTGTCCAACGCCAAATGAAATTATTCAAAGGTTCCAATTTTACAGAAGGGACCAACGGGAGGGTGAACAATTATGAATGATGATTTTTTAGCAGCACTAAGAAAACTTAGGCAGTATTGCAACTTTGCGGATTTGGACGGCATGTTGCGTGACAGATTGGATTGTGGCATACGGGATGAAGGTCTGCAAAAACGATTGTTAGCAAACGACAAACTTACCTTAAAAATAGCCCAGGAGGAAGCCATTGCAAGTAAGGCGGCACAAGAGAATGTAGCGGCATTAAAAATGACATCGAATATGGAAATAAATAAGATCGTGAATATTAAAGACGACAGAGAGCGTAATTGTTATCGTTGTGGGGGAAACCATAAGGCAGAATTTTGCAGATTCAAGGAGGTCGATTATCGATTTTACAAGAAGCGTGGACACATTGAAAGGGCGTGCATAACAAAGTCGAAAATAAACAACAGAAGAACTCAATCAAGGGTAACAAATAGAAAACGTTCAGATGTAAATCAAATTGAGGTAATTCAAGATGAAAACGAATTGCATTATATTTTGTCAGTGTTGGGTAAGGAAAATTCAGCAATACATAAAACCGTATTCATTGAGGGACAAATAATAGAAATGGAAATTGATTCCGGGGCGAGTTACTCAATTGTAAGTGAAGCTATTTTTAAAAATAAAATTAAGAACGTTACACCCTAGCCATGTTGAATTGAGAACATGGGGTACAGATAAGAATCTTAAAATATGTGGTCAGACTGTAGTCGTGGGTGAAAAGTCCAAGAAATTAACGTTGTTGGTAGTTGGTGGGGATGGTCCTGCATTAATTGACAGAAAATGGTTTGATGAATTAGGAATTTGCATTACAATGCCTATACACAAAATTGAAACATAAATTTCTAGTGAAATTTCAACATTTAGGTCCGTATTCGATGAAAAGCTTGGTGACTATAAGGGTGTACCAGTGAAACTCGCGATGTCTAACAGAGGCAATGCAAAATTTTTCAGAAGTCGTCAAGTGCCCTTTGCGCTAAAACCTAAGATTGAAGAGGCCTTAAAAGTAATGGTGGAGGAAGGGGTACTTCGTCCAGTAAATTTTAGTGAATGGGCGACCCCTATAGTACCAGAAATTAAACCAGGTGGTAATATTCGAATTTGTGGCGATTACAAGTACACGGTAAATCAGCAAATCTGCAAAGAAACGTATCCTTTACCAACTAACACAGAAGTATTTGTAACTTTAGCAAACTGTAAGTGGTACACAAAGTTAGACTTAGATAGGGCACACACGCAAGTAAAAGTTGATCACGAATCGGAAAAAATTTTAACCCTTAATACTAATTGTGGTTTGCACGAAGTAACTAGACTACCCTTCGGGATTTCAACAGCACCAAGTATTTATTTTCAGCGCATTATGGAGGGCATTTTGTGTAACTTACCTGGAGTGGTGGTGTATTTAGATGATATTCTAATTGCTGGAAAAGATATGGATGAAATGTGGGAGCAAACAAGAGCCACATTAAATTGCATAGAAAAAGCCAGTCTAAGATTGTACTATGTTATGTTTATGTTGCGTTATGTTAGGTAGATAAGCTTATAGTAGGTTAGCAACACTTGTAAAGTTAATACAACTCCGCATAGTGGAAGAGGCAGTGACGCCAGAACGTAATTTTATGGAAAAACTCGCCCGATTAATAAGAGTTACTATCAGTTTGATCAATCAAGGTCGCAGATAAAGTGATCGGCCATCGAAGTACAAAAAAACAATGGGATTTCTGGTCTTTTCAGATTGAACACCTAGAGGTGAACTACGTAAAAAAAGGAATCAGGAGAAGTCGGTGTAAGTTAAGGTTATTAAAGCAAACAGTCAGCTGGGTAAGGTAAAATAGATGAAGTAGTGCGAAAAATAAAAAGAAGAACGACTGGATGGGCATGCCAACGTGAGCTGAAGAAGAGATTTTTGACCTAGTGGAGAAGGAAGCAAGGGTTAATCCGCATAAGGCATCTTCTATTTTCACACGCTAATTTAACTTCAGTAAAAGAAACGTAAATCGCATTAGTTAGTCACATCGATCAGACTTGCCTACTTATTCAATATTTCTTCAATCAGCAATAGTCTGCCTCGTTTAGTATACAACTTCGCACAATAAAACCATGCAATTCAAGAACCACCAACTTACCCAACACTATCACCAAAATAAAAAAAAGTCATTACCTAAATTACTAAAATATGTGCCGCAATGCCAATAGTAGTCACCTGAAAAATAAAAAGATTCAAAAACTTACCTGAAATAGTCAATTTTCGTACAAACCACCTTTAAATTTCATCAAGCAGCAAAATTCATCAGTCATGCACACAATTTTAATTTCATAAATTTTAATTCTATCAGTCAACCGAACTCGTCGTACAATCAGCTTTCAGTCATCAATAAAGTCTCACCGAACCCTCAGTCAAATACACACATACCTACATACTTACTAAATTAAATAGAAATCCTTCAGTCATCAGGCACACAACTTCGTGCAGTGCACATACAGACCATCCAGCAAACATCAGAGGAACGACTTCCAGCTACAACATCCCAGATTCTGAGGAAAACATAGGTAATACAGTTTCATCTACAGTCAACCCAGAAAGCATACCTGAGAAGCTACAATATTCCTCCACCTAACCTCAAGACCCAAGATAAGTATCGTAGATAGTAGATGATAAAGACATTTGTACAAAATTTAAATAAAAAAAATTTTGTGTATAAGTTCAGTTTACCATGGCCGTTTTGGGCGGTCGTCAGGGAGCTGAAAAGTGGTAGGCGGCGAGTATATGCTTTGGGCCCTCTATAAACCCCAAAGTTTATACCTGACTCCACCATTTGGAACACCCTAACAACTTTTTTTATTGAGTCATTGAGCTCGCTCACTTTGGAGCAATAAATAGCCCGGTTCCATTCAAAATTAATATAAATATATTGATTTACGTTCAACAAAAATTATTAAAATAAAAATTCTAAATTGTTTAAAGTAAAATAGAAATATATATAAAAATTGTACTTTAATCGGTACATAAAAAAAGCACCTTACAGTTTCTGTAAAACAAATTCGTCTCATACTAAATAAATTTTTCAATTTTATTCGCATTTAAACTGTTTCACAAGATAACCGAAAATCCCCAAAATTACAGTTCGGGTCATAAATTTAAATACACCTTTTAGAAATTTAATTTGGCGATAGTTTTTAAAAACATTTTTTTTTTATTAAAATTAGATTTCCTGTTAAAATTCAAAACTAAACGTAAAATGTAAGAACGAAAAGAAAACAAACTAAATTGAAATCAAATAGTATCTAAGCTAATGCCAATCCCTTTACCTTTGGTATTGTAAAATTTTGCGTAGAATGAACGGTAGTATAGTATGTTAGATGCTAATAATATCTAATAATAATCCACCAATTTGATTTATTTTTCGCACACGTTTATTTGAATAAATTTATTGATATTCCGCGGCCATATTATAATAGCGTTAAGTATATAATAAGCCTTAGCTAGGATTTATTTTAAAACGTTCGAACGAAGAGTAGGAATTAAATGAATTTGTAAAGTTCGGCAATAAACTTAAGTTACCTCTGTTTTTTTTATATATTTGGAAGAATTTTAAATATCATGGCTTGTAAATAGAGAGAAGTGATCGGAAGGTAAAGTATTGGATGAGTGATTCATTTCAGGGGTAGCCACAATCATGATGAGCTACCATGGCATAAGGGGAGGGAAACAGTAGCCAATAACACTTAAGAGCTACTGCCAAGTTTATGTAATGTGGTATTTTGTGTGTATGAAATGTTTAATTTATTACGCTGGCACATCTTATAGCGCTGTCATGCCCATAATTTCCATCTCTGAAACGTACCTACGCCCATGCCCGCGAGTATCAGGCGTGCCCAATTATAAAAGTTGCCAGCGTATCAGAGATGGAAACCATCAGGTAAATTGAATGAAGCTTATTTTAAATATTCAAACCTTAAGTTTGGGAAATGTTGAAACATGACAGATTATTTTATGGCGCCCAACGTGGGGCACGATACTCATATAGAAAGAAATTCATTGTATAATCATTAGTATCATTCATAGAGAAAAACACAACATCGCAGTGATGAGTTTTGAATATCTGCATAAGTGAGTCACGGCAATAGGTTAAACCCGGTGTCCGTTCGCAACTATGTTAGAACATTCAATACCACTGGAAAGACTCTCGTTCACGGTGTATGCGACAGTTTCTTTGCGAACCGTCAAGAGAATCTTCAGGAAGGTCCAGATAGCTCTTGCAACCGACATGATATCTGGTTGCGCTTGTAGGTTTTCTTGGCGTTGTCTGAATTCCACACACCTTTAGGAAAGAAACTATTAAGAAGGACAGACACGTTTACTTAAACTTGTAAAACTTTCAAACACCAATTCAATACTTTACCGGATGTGAACGATAGTTACATAATTTTTTTTATTTTACGTTTTGTCTTGTTACAAACCTTTTACTAGTAACATTTCTATAACGTTCGAAACCTTTTAATTTTACGGTTGGTAATAAATTTCATATACCAGTTTAAATTCGTTTTGCTATTTGTGAGTTTAACACAAATAAATTTTGAATTTCACTGCATAAAAAAAAATATTTTGAAACTTTCTGTATTTATGATAAAAAAAATAAAACAAAAAAAAAACTTCAACGATTTGATTTAAGAATTTCTAATGAGTGTACAGAAACAGGTGAGGTTAATCAAGTAAGGTCAATTTGTTAAACTAAAGGACCACGTCGGGTCTAACGAATTTTGTTATTCTAGAATTTGTCGTTTGATAATCAATTAGTTTGGCGAAAAAAACAAATTACGGTGTAATGGTTGGGACGCGATCCGCGAGTAGAACGGACCAACCCGTGGTTAATTCCACAACGGCCCAATCAACAATAATGACTACAACAGTAACAGGCGCAATAACCAAGCAAATAGTCATAGGAGGTAGAGACTAGACTAGTGGAGGAAGTCTAGCAAGTCATAGCAGTATATTAACGCCACCTTTCAGTAGCATGAGTGCACAAGGAGTTATAGACGCATACCGGCAAGCCAATGTACCTTTGAGACAGGTAGAACAGCCCAAACGGCAGCGGGAAAGTGCAGCGCGAGAGTGGGAGAGATTTAAAGTCAGCACTGATTGCCCAATTTCATAGATATGACAGCGATTTCGACATCCAAAGAAAAATATTGGACCGCCGACAACAAACCATGGAATCATTTGACGACTTTTACAACGCAGTGATTAAACTCAGGAATCAGTTTAGGTACCCAATAGGAGAGAGGGATCTAGTTAGTATAATGCGAGGTAATCTGAAGGCTCCGATGGCACAACTTTTGTTTTCTGTGCAAGTTAATGGCTCAATTCGCCAAAGAGTGCAGAAGGGCAGAAAACTTGCTGAATAGCCAGCGCCAGTATGTAAATAGGGCCCCCATGAGTCAGTGTATGAACTCGAAGGCACACCAGGAATCGCAGAAGAGATTCCAGAACTGGATTCCATTACCTCTACCAGAAAACTTATTTGTTAGAATTGCAAACAAATTGGCCACACTTTTTTGATTGTCCGGAAGAAAAACGACAGCTATTCTCCTACAAGTGCGGTTTAGAAAACACAGTGACACCTCGTTGCCCAGTATGTCAGGGAAACCGGAGCGCAAACGTGTCTCGGTCCGGGATAGAGACGCGTTCCGGTGCCCAACATCCCAAATACAAACCCAGCAGTCTGTCGGGGGACCAGTAGAAAGTATACCCGAAGAAAAATCCCCAAAGAAAGACGTAGAAGAATACCCCTCAAAATTTATTTCAAAAAACAAAAACGTAAGGTCAATACAACCCAATCGTTATACAAAGCCACACCTCACAAGACTCATAGAATACGAAGAAGCTCCAGAAAGAATTTTTGTACCTACTGAACGTATTCAAAAAAACACTAGAAATATATAATGTCAGGAAACAAACCAGGTTTGAAATAGCTGAGGCCAGTATATATGAAGGTCCGGACTCTCGCATGTATTCAACGATCGAAATCAACGGTTGCCCAATCGAAGGATTAATTGATAGCGGATCGTCAGTAAGCTGCTTAGGAAAAGACTGTTTAGACTTCGTTGAAAAGGTGCGGGTGCTAATCTACCCCTTTCACTCCCAGATTAGAACAGCTGATAGAAGGTTGAATGATATCATTGGACGCGTTGGGACGGACATTTATTTTAATCAAACCACTAAACCAGTTTATTTTTTCTTGGTACCCACTCTGAAGTTACCGCTATTTCTCGGTTTGGATTTTATGCGTAAATTCAATTTACTACGGTTTGAAATCAATTCATTGTCAACACAAGGAGTTAACACCAAAGACGTGGAAGATTGTACGTATCCTCGATTCCATATCTTAAATGCACAACAGCAACGGCGTTTAGAAGAAGTTATAGAGACGTTTCCTTGTTTCACAAAGAAGGGACTCGGCAAGACATCACTAGAGACGCATCAAATTGACACCGGTACCGCAGTGCCAGTCAAAGAGAAGCACTATCCAGTATCACCCGCGGTGCAGAAGCTGATGTATGGGTAACTGGATAGAATGCTGTTCTTGGGGGTCATTGAGACGAGCGAAAGCACATGGAACAATAGAGTTATGTTAGTACAAAAGGGAGAAAAGGTTCGAATATGCCTGGATGCGCGAAGGCTCAATGAACTAACCGTGAAGGATGCCTATCAGCTTCCCCATATTGAGGGACTTCTAAGCCGTTTGGGTGATACGCATTTCATTTCAAGTATAGATCTAAAGGATGCATTCTGGCAGATACCATTGGCAGCGACGAGCCGAGAGAAAACAGCCTTTACCGTGACTGGAAGACCCTTGTACCATTATACGGTCATGCCTTTTGGGTTGTGTAACGCGGCCCAAAGGTTATCCCGTTTAATGGACAAGGTAATTCCAGCACACTTAAGGGAAAGGGTGTTTGTTTATTTGGATGACCTGCTGGTGGTATCGCCAGAATTCGAAGAACACCTAGAAATTCTGGCAGAGGTAGCACGCTGTCTTGAAAAGGCAACACTGACTATAAATGTCAGCAAGTCGAAGTTTTGCTGCAAAGAACTAAAATATTTAAGTTACATCGTTGGGGAAAGCAAGCTAAAACCAGAGCCGGAAAAACTAAAAGCAATCTTAGATATGAAGTACCCCACCACACCCAAACAGGTTCGCAGCTTCATGGGCACCATTGCATGGCATCGACGGTTTATCTTGAATTACGCGACCATCACAGCACCGATAACTAAGACTTTAAAGAAAGGAAAGAAATTCTCGTTCACTGATGAAGCTAAGGCGTGTTTTGATAAGCTCAAACTAAAATTGACAGAGAGTCCAGTGCTTTCACATCCTGATTTTAATAAGAAATTCTATATACAATGTGATGCGTCTGATGTAGGCATGGGAGCAGTTTTATTTCAAGAGGATGGCGAAGGTGAGCATCCAATAGCCTACTTTTCAAGGAAATTTTCTGCAGCGCAGAAAAACTATTCCGTTACGGGAAGAGAGTGCTTGGCGGTGGTATTAGCTGTGAAACGGTTTTGGCCTTACGTAGAATTGATGGAATTTATAATTATAACTGATCATTCTAGCCTAAAGTGGATCATGTCACAACGTGATTTAAACGGGCGTCTAGCACGATGGAGTCTTCAGCTGCAGACGTTTTCATTCACAATAAAGCATAGAAAAGGAACACAAAACATAGTGCCGGATACCCTTTCGCGGAGATGAAATCGAAGGAGAGAAAAAACCACGTGTCGACTTAGAGTCTCCAGAGTTCTAGGAGGATGAATACAAGGAGTTAACAAACATGATCACAGCAAATAAAAACAGCTTTCCTAATCTCAAGGTTCCAGAAGGAAAAGTGTATAAAAAGACAAAACTGTATGACGGAAATGTGACTAGAGAGGAAGACACATAGAAACTATGGGTCCCAGTGGGTCTTACAAATAGGGTCATCGCTGAAGCACACGAGCATCCAACTGCATCGCACGGAGGTGTAGGGAAGACTATAAGGCGAATCAGGGAATGGTACTTTTGGCCCCATATGAATGCTCAAATAAATCAGTATATTAGCCGATGTGAAATTTGTAAAGAGAACAAACCCGCAAATAAAGTATTAAAACCACCGATGGGCAAAGAACCAGATGTAGGAAGGCCATTTCAACGAGCATACATTGATTTTCTTGGGCCGTATGTGAGATCTAAAAAAGGCAACTGTTACATCTTTATCGTATTAGATTATTTTTCCAAATTTGTCTTACTAAAAGCCATGTCCAAAGCGAATTCTAAAAACGTGATTAGTTTTCTGATACAGGAGGTATTCTATAAATTCGGATGCCCAGAATCGATCGTCTCGGACAATGGACAGCAGTTTATTAGCAAGGATTTTGCTGAGATGCTTAATAGTTTCGGGATAGAACATATACGTACAGATAATTACGCACCCCAGGCCAATGCAGCGGAGCGGGTAAATCAGTCCATTCTGGCAGCCATACGCTCTTATCTAAAAGAAAGTCAAAACGAATGGGACTTACACCTCTGCGAGATCGAGTGCGCATTAAGATCAGCGGTACATACAGCAACGGGAGTAACACCGTATTTTGTATTATTCGGAACAAACATGATCACGCATGCATCCGCTTACAAACTCGCTCGCCAGCTGAATCTGGTTGAAGAGTCTGAGAATCGAATTGAGAATCGGAACGAATTCATGGAGATATTACGGGCGAACGTCAAAAAAAATTTACATGGGAGCTATATAAACAACGCCAAGCGGTACAATCATAGATGTAGAGAAACCAAGTTTAGAGCTGGCCAGGAAGTTTTCCGCCGCAATTTTCAACTATCAGATTTTTCGAAACAACTGTCAAAATTCTGCAAAAGGTTTGTTAAGTGCCGGATAGTCAGATCAGTTGGCGGGAACCTCTACGTGCTGGAGAACTTGCAAGGAAAACCGATTGGAGTGTACCACGCTAAAGACCTAAAAGTTTGAGCCAAGTAAAGTAAGGCTATAAGATTTTTATCATATTAGCAACTTTGATGATAAAGCAACTAATATGATAAAAACTTCCAACCGAGGGCTGGTGGTGTGTACTATGTTATGTTTATGTTGCCGTATGTTAGGTAGATAAGGTAATAGTAGGTTAGCAACACTTGCAAAGTTAATACAACTCTGCATAGTGGAAGAGGCAGTGATGCCAGAACGTAATTTTATGGAAAAACTCGCCCGATTAATAAGAGTTACTACCAGTTTGATCAACCAAGGTCGCAGATCCAGTGATCGGCCATCGAAGTACAAAAAAAGGGATTTCCGGTCTTTTCAGATTGAACACCTAGATTGAACTACGTAAAAAAAAGGAATCATGAGAAATCGGTGTAAGTTAAGGTGATTAAAGCAAACAGTCAGCTGGGTAAGGTAAAATAGATGAAGTAGTGCGAAAAATAAAAAGAAGAACTAGTTGTACTGTCTCGCCGGTGTAAACACCGACTCATCACTATTAAAAGATGTTAGTATGGCAACCACATACTACATTTTAAATACGACTATGGTTCTTGACCATACCTAAGAATTTGACAAAGTTGACGTATGAGTGACAAGCGGCATATCCGGTCTTTTTGCTAAGAACTTTGAAGCTGCGCAGACGTGCAAAATAATAAAGCAAGTAAAACACATACTGAACTGGCCAAAGGACTTAGGTAAGTTTAAAATTATAAATTAAATATAGGATTGTCCCAAAAGGGTGCGTGGTAAATAAAAAGAAAACGTTTTTATTGATTTAGAAAAAAATGGACCGGCTGTATTTTTTTAGGGGGAAAAGAAAAGGGAAAGAGTAGGGGTTATAACTAGTGCTGTAAAAAAGATGCGAAAGAAAATTCTAAAGAGGCCAAATCCCAAATCTGGGTAAGGGAACAGATGAGATGTCCCAAGCCTCCGCATCCTTAATGACAGCAGCCTCTTATAAAAAGCCCTCAAAACCCACTAAATCAAAATACAGCAGCAAAACTTTGAAGCCATCTAAAAGCTTTACTACCAAAGTGATTCTTTTGAGAACAGAGTCTAGAGGTCAGAAAAGCGACACGTCCACGAAAATACCATCCACCGCAGCCATAGCAAAAACCTTGTGAAATCACCACAAGCACCACGTGCGTAGTTAAGACAACGTTACAACAACACCGGTAGCGCCTTTTCAAAATATACGCCTACGCATCTTTGACGCCATTTTAGAAATGTTAATAGCAACGACAAAATCTACCATCTTCTTGTCAACTCTTGTAATGATGAAAATGCAATCGCTTCACCAGGACCAACAGGACTACCAATAATCAGGGCAACAACAAGTATCTTTTAGTCCGGGAATTAAATAATCAAACTACAACAACAGCATCATCACTATTCCCAGCGACCTAATCATCAGCTATAACTTCAACATCATCATCAGCTATAATTTCAACATCATCATCAGCAATAACTTCAACATAATCATCAGCTATAACTTCAACATAATCATCAGCTATAACTTCAACATAATCATCAGCTATAACTTCAACATCATCATCAGCTATAATTTCAACATCATCATCAGCAATAACTTCAACATAATCATCAGCACATTGTTATAAGCACAACCATCAACTTCATCATCATCAAAAACATTATAATAATCAACATCAGCAGCAAAATCATCATAGTGCTCACTACAGACTACACCTAAAAATTATCATCACCTCCCGCAATTTCATCATCATCCTCAATAACATCAGCATAACCACCATCACCTGAGACGTCAACATCCATAGGACAAAAGATAAGTAATAGTAGTTAGTTTGTGTGATAGTTTTATAAATTTGTTAATTATAACTCGATTATTAACCGGTGTAGGCATAAAAGAAAATTATCACGCGCAAAGTTCAAGTTTTCTATTGTAAGTTTTTATATAAGTTTCTTTTGTTGATGATTCTTTGCCTTTCAAAAAGAAAATCTCCAACGCAATTGACCACGTGTGTTTTGGGCACACAGCGAAAGCAGTCTATTCGAGGAGGCATTAAGCTCTTTGAGAAGGGGAGGACCTAACTCAAAGAGGTTCTTGGTGAATCGAATCAGAAGCGGCGGCAAACCCCGTTTAAGCGTAAAAGCTTAGCTCGATTTGGAGCAATCAATAGACCGGTTTTTCTTTATCTGGTATTCGCGTTAACAGTTAAATTTTTTATTGAATTTTTTATTACAAACAGTTCACAAGCCGAATTGGTCAAAATTCTGTTCCACTTTAGATTTCATAGTCCGAGTTCATCTTTCGAAATTTTTACAGTTCTTGTCCAAATTTTAAATTTCCATTTCTTTTTCGAAGATCGAATTTTATTTGCCAAATTTCAAAACTATTTTAGATTTCGAAGTTCAAGATAATTTTTCTCCATTGTGTTACTGAATTTAAAAAGGAATTGTTGTTTGTAGTCGAAACACATCTTAACTCAAAATTCGAAATTATTCTTGCCAAAAGTACAAAGCTAAAGATCAAAAAGAAAACGATAAATTCATTCGTCTGAAAATATTTGTCAAATTTGTACTTACCTTGAAAACCTAATTCTTACCAGAAATTATATTTGTTAAACTAGAATTAAAAGAAATTAAAAATTAATAAACTTGAAAATTATTTGAAAATTTTACTTACCTTTTAAACTCCATACTTACCTGCAAATTGAACTCGTTAACCTTGAATAAAATAAATTAAAATTGACAAACCTGAAAATAAAGAGATTGCATATTTAAAGTCCGAATTTACTTACCTTTTAAAGTTCCCAATAATCATTCGTCCGGGTAAAAACTTTATTTAATTTGACTTAAGATTTGTTTTACTCATAGCACTTACAGTAATTATACAAACAATCAAAAGTACACTTGTCAAAATAAATTAGTTTTATCACAAAATAGCATAGTTTGCTCTAGAGTTAATAGAATAAAAAAAAAAAAAAAACAAAAACCTGATGTAAACATAAAAATATATTTAAACGATAAGAAACCAAACAAAATGAAAAATAAAATTTGTTCTGTGACAATAAAGCACACAACAAAACGAAACCTTATATTGTAGATTCTAGTGTTAAAAAAAAAAAAAAAAAAAAAAAAAACAAAAGTAAGATTAGTTTATTTGGAGAAAAGGACAGTGAAAAGTGTAATGAAAAATATTAAATGAAACCAAGATATGGAACCTACCTCCAGATAAGCCTACCTTAGATATATCTTTATCAATATACAAATCTATATAACTTATATATATACTTATATACAAATGCAAACAATTAACACTTAAAACGATTATTTTAAGTAACAGTGCAAAGATTTTTGTAATTTTTAGTAAGTTTACCTACCTAAAGTATTGAAAATACATAATGTAATCAATTTCAATTTTCTATAATCAAGAATGATTTTTCTTTAGCCAATAGAGATAAGCATGAGGTAAGTGTCAATTGGTGATGAGTGTTTTAGGGGTATTCCAGATACTTCACAAGTAGAGTACCACGGTTAGGGGAGGGAAACGTGAGGGCCATAACATCTAAGCCTAAGATGAGAAACTTGCCTTTTCGAATTGCACTGGCACAACTTTGATGTCACCCGTTTTCTGAACTGCGACGAACCACCACCCAAGCCCGCGAGCCTTAGTCGTGCCATAGTGGCAAAGTTGCCAGTGTGCAGATCAGGAAAAAGGGGGAAGTTTTGGGAAATGATTCAGGGGAAGAAGTTTAAGCACGTTTGTCCGAAGAAAGGCATGACACAATGGCGGTCTGAAAAGATCACTATAGTCACTAAGAATTCCTTGAGTTATTTTTGACTAATACTTCTTATTTGTTTGGAAATTTTTCTTTGTTAAATTTAACCAAATATATGACAGAAAATGGCGCCCAACGTGGGGCACGAAACTAAAATAAAACGTTAAGGTATCGAGCAAAATAAATATTTTTTTTAACAAGATCGGTTGGAAAAGTTTTGTTAGCTTTTACCAGTAATGGTCTAGGCTAGCATAATAAAAACAAACCATACGCGACAGCTCGTTACTAATTGAATGAATGCCAATTTAAAAGGAATAGTTTTGAAAGAATATAATATGGTTTAGAATGAGTGAGTCACGGGGGAACAATGAAGATATAGTCCGTCCGTCTGCCACTATTTTTTACTTGGAAACAAGCTTTACTAACGATATAGTGTAAGTCTTAGAGACTTTATGATAAAGTACTCTAATTGCGACACTGTTTGCTAGCATAGTTTAGCACAAGAAGGCTTAGTGAGTCCAGATAGTTTTGTTGGAAATTTTCTGTTGCCACTAATCAAAGACTGCATATATAAAAAAAAAGATATTTCTAATAATTAGCATTTCGAAAAAAAAAACGTTTGAGTGTGGCTCGTAGAATAGATAAGTTCTCATCTACATTTATCACCACTTGATACACCTCTTGATTATTTTGTTTTTATTACAGTTTTATTAATACCATCGATTTAAACAGACATTTTGATAATTCAAAATTAGCCTGATTATTTTGATTTTCTTTTAGTTTATATACAGGTAATAATTTTTGGATAAAAGTAAACAAACACATTTTTCTTGCTTTTGATTATTTTTACATAAAGTTTTAACAATTTAAGTTTCAGGTTTAAATTGTGTAAGTTTGAAAGATTTCAAAATATTTTGCATTTTAAATTTTCCATTAACATTTCGGGTTCAGGTTTGTCGGTAAGCAAACTTGAGTATTTCAGAGTAAGTCGTCTGTTGTATGGAGTCCACGTAGAGTCCATCGGCAGCCATTTCATTCTAAATAAGTTTACTTAATTATTATTTTATTGATATTTTTCGGAATTTGATTGAGTAGTTCACAGCCAGCGTTAGGAATCCGGTTTAGTGGATCATTTTTAATTATTATTCTGATCGGGTACAGGTTTTAGTTAGTTTTGAGTAGGATTTTTTTTCGGGTATTGGAATTCAATAGGGTTTGAAGAAAGTTTTCATCATGTTCGGAACGAGATCCAAGAGTAAAGCGGAAGAAAATAACCCGGTAGCCACAGTGTCCACATCAGCTACAACCGTTACCACCGAGACCACAACCACAGCACCAACAAGTACAGGAGCAATTCCGAAGCGTTTAGATTTTGATACCACAACCACAGAGAGACAAAGGGAAGATATTTTAGAAACCAGCGGAGAAAGTGCATCAGGACATAGCTCAGCTATTACGCCACCTTATAGTAGCATTAGTGCTAGAGGAGTAATTGACGCCTTTCGACAAGGTAACGCACCACTTAGACCACCCGCTAATCGTTACACTCGTCCAAACGAAAGACCTTTAACTCATGGAGATTTACAGAACTTCGAAGATAGACTTCTCAATCTTGTACCACAAATTATACAGCAGAGCTTAAGTGCTCAAGGGCAGCAACCAAATGTAGCACCTCCACCAAGCGTGAATTTATCTTTGCCAGATCTAAGTCAACCACCACCAAGTAGACCACCAAGTGCTCACATCCAGCATTTACAAATGCAGCCTTGGGTGAACTATTCGTTCGATCCGACAAGCAACAACAACGATAGGAATGAACATTTTAGAGCGAATATTCCAGTGTCATCAGAATATAATCGTCATAGTCAACATGGAAACCATAACGCGGGATTACGTATTGATAAATGGGGAATTATTTTCGACGGGACAAGTAAAACCACCAGTATTGAAGATTTTGTATTTAGAGTCGAAACACTACAAGCAGATTTCGGTTGTCAATGGAAGGACGTGTTAAAATCTTTTCACCATTTATTGAGTGGACCAGCGAGGGAATGGTTCTGGGATCATCGCCGATTTAACAATATTTCTAGATGGAGAGATTTAAAGGCAGCGCTTATAACACAATTTCATCGTTTTGATAGTGACTTTGACATACAAAGGAAAATTCTAGATCGACGACAAAATATGCACGAATCGTTTGATGATTTTTATAATTCCGTAATAAAGTTAAGAAACCAATTACATAGTCCGTTGGGGGAGAGGGATTTAGTTACGGTGATGCGAGGAAATCTGAAAGCACCAATGGCTCAGTTACTTTTTTCAGTTCAAGTCAATAGTTTAGCACAATTTGCAAAGGAATGTAGGCGCGCAGAAAACTTAATCAATAATCAGCGACAATTCAGTGGAAGATATGTACCTCGACCAGTTCATAAGATCGAATATGAACCCATAGTGAGCGAAGACCTTGAAGAAGTCGAAGCGATTGGCCCAGCACGAAAACTACAATGCTGGAATTGCAAGGCCGAAGGCCACATGTTTGTCGACTGTCCCGAAGAAAAAAGATCTTTATTTTGTTTTAAGTGTGGTTTGGAAGGAACCGTAACACCAAGGTGTCCTAATTGCCAGGGAAACCGAGGAGTGAACGTGTCTCGACAAGGGATGGAGGCTCGTTCAAAGAACTATTATCCCAATCAACTCAAACAATAGAAAGTCAGGATAGATTAACAACACCAACAATTTCGATGAAAATTATGAGAAGAACTAACAATTTGGAGAAAACAAGCATTGAGAAATGTAGCCCATGTGAACAATCAAGAAGAACGCGAAATATAATACCACTAGAATTGCGACAACAGGAATACGAAGCAGCAAAGGATAGAATTTTTGGACCATCTAATAAAATTATAAAAACTCGGGAAAGATATGCAAAGAGGAAAAAGTTACGATTTTAAATTTCAGCAGCCAGTTTATATGAAGGACCCGATTCAAGAATTTATACAACGATAGAAATAAATGGCCAGCCTATTCAAGGACTATTGGATAGTGGGGCAAGTGTAACCTGTCTAGGGAAAGACTGCTTGGATTTCATTGAGAAGACGATGTTAGTAATCTACCCATATAATTCAGCGATAAGTACAGCGGATGGACGCGCAAACAAGATTATAGGGAGAGTAAGAACAGAAATTGTATTCAACGGTATCAAGAAACATATTGATTTTTATCTAGTCCCAACGTTAAAACAAAAACTCTTTTTGGGAGTTGATTTTATGAAAACTTTTAATTTGATTCGGTTTGAAATTAACGGATTACAGCAGGTTGAAAAGGAGGAGAAAACTGATTAGACATTTCCAAGAATGCATGTCCTGAATAAAAACCAACAAGATTGCTTGGATAGCGTAATTAGATTATTCCCTTGTTTTTCGCAAAAAGGCCTTGGTAAAACTACTCTAGAAGAGCACACAATTGATACAGGAAGTGCGGTACCCATTAAAGAAAAGCACTACCCAGTGTCACCAGCGGTACAGAGCCTGATGTATGGGGAGCTGGACCGGATGCTTTCATTAGGAGTCATTGAGCCGAGCGAAAGCCCTTGGAATAATCACGTAACTATGGTACTAAAGGGAGAAAAAGTTAGGATTTGTTTAGACGCTCGTCGGCTTAATGAGCTAACAGTGAAAGACGCCTATCCACTTCCTCATATAGAAGGACTTCTGAGTCGCCTGGGTGACACCCATTTCATATCGAGTATAGATCTGAAAGATGCATTCTGGCAGATACCCCTAGCAAACCAAAGCCGAGAAAAGACTGCTTTTACCGTGCCTGGGAGACCTTTGTATCATTTTACGGTCATGCCTTTTGGGTTGTGCAACGCGGCCCAAAGGTTATGCCGTTTAATGGACAAGGTGATTCCAGCACGCCTAAGGGAAAAAGTTTTCGTTTATTTGGATGATTTGCTGGTGGTATCTTCAGAATTTGCCGAACACATGTTATTATTGAAAGAAATTGCAACTTGCTTAGAGACTGCAGGTCTGACAATAAACGTGGGGAAATCTAAATTTTGTTGTAGAGAATTGCGATACCTGGGATATATTGTAGGCGGAGGTATTCTGAAACCAGATCCCGATAAAATACAAGCGATATTAAAATTTGCATACCCGAAGACTGTAAAACAGGTGCGGAGCTTCTTAGGAACCACCGGTTGGTACAGAAGATTTATCCATGAATACGCCACAACGGCAGCACCAATATGCGACACCCTCAAGAAAGGAAAAAAATTTGTTTTTACGGATGAAGCCAAGAAAGCGTTTGATAAGCTCAAAGCATGTTTGACAGACAGCCCAGTGCTAACTCACCCTGATTTTAATAAAGTTTTCTATATCCAGTGTGATGCTTCTGATGTTGGAATGGGAGCAGTATTGTTTCAAGAAGATGACAATGGAGGGGAGCACCCAATTGTGTACTTTTCAAAAAAGTTTACAGCGGCACAGAAAAACTATTCGGTAACCGAAAGAGAATGTTTGGCTGTAGTTTCGGCAGTAAAACGCTTTAGACCATATGTTGAGCTGATGAATTTCGTAGTGATCACAGATCATTCAAGCCTGAAGTGGCTAATGTCTCAGCGAGATCTGAATGGACGTCTTGCAAGGTGGAGCCTGCAATTGCAAACCTTTTCATTTCAAATTAAGCACCGTAAGGGTACACAGAACATCGTTCCAGATACGTTGTCAAGATACGACATGGACGCGATGGAAACCGCCCCAATAATTGATCTAGCTGCACCTGATTTTAAGACCGAAGATTATCAAGAACTAATCAAGAATATCGAGAGCAATAAGGATAGCCTACCGGACCTAAAAATCGTGGAAGGACTAGTGTACAAGCGCACAAAACCCTATGATGGCAATGAGATTCGAGAGGAACACTCATGGAAGTTGTGGGTACCAACCAGTCTTACACAGGACTTAATCGAGAAGGCTCATAAACCACCTACAACGGCACATGGCGGTATTGGCAAAACGATAAACCGACTCCGGGAATACTTTTATTGGCCACATCTAAATGTACAAGTTCGAAGCTACATTAATCAATGTGATACATGTAAGGAAAGCAAACCTACGAATATGATCCTGAAACCAGCAATGGGTAGAGAAGCTGACGCCAGTCGACCATTCCAGCGGATTTATATAGATTTTTTAGGCCCATATGTTCGTTCCAGGAAAGGAAACAATTTTATATTTATCGTGCTCGATTATTTTTCAAAATACATACTTTTAAAAGCCTTGCCAAAAGCTAACTCGAAGAAAGTTATTGAGTTCCTAGTAAATGAAGTGTTCTACAAATTTGGTTGCCCAGAAACTCTCGTGTCAGACAACGGTAAACAATTTGTGTGCAAGGAGTTTGAAGAAGTAATGACGAGTTTTGGAATTAAACATGTTAGGACAGCCAATTATGCCCCGCAGGCAAACGCATCAGAACGCGTAAATCAGTCAATATTAGCAGCTATCAGATCTTATTTGGACAAAAACCAAACTGACTGGGACCAGTACCTATGCGAAATAGAATGCGCTCTCAGATCGTCAGTGCACAGCGCAACAGGAACCACACCATATTTCATCTTATTCGGCACAAATATGATAACACACGCTTCTGCTTACAAATTAGCAAGAAAGTTACTTCTAGTTGAGGACCCGGAAAATTGCATAATAAGTCGCAGCGGATTTTTGGAAATAGTTAGAGATAGTGTGAGAAAACACTTACACAAAAGTTATGAAGACAATGCAAAAAGATACAATGTGAGATGTCGGGAAACGAATTTTAGGATGGGACAAGAAGTTTATCGAAGAAATTTTCAACTATCGGAATTCTCGAAACAGGTGTCGGCCAAACTTTGTAAAAAGTTCGTAAAGTGTAGAATCGTAAGGCCGGTTGGAAATAACTTGTATGAAGTGGAGAACCTGCAAGGGAAAAGCCAAGGAGTATTTCACGTAAAAGATTTAAAGGCCTAAAGGACAAGATAGTAGAAAAAAAAAAGAAGAGGGAGACCAATCGGTTGAACTTTATCATATTAGCAAATATGATTTGCTAATATGATAAAGTAACCACGCCCACCAAAGGAGATGTGTACTGTCTCGCCGGTGTAAACACCGACTCATTACTATTAAAAGATGTTAGTATGGCAACCACATACTACATTTTAAATACGACTATGGTTCTTGACCATACCTAAGAATTTGACAAAGTTGACGTATGAGTGACAAGCGGCATATCCGGTCTTTTTGCTAAGAACTTTGAAGCTGCGCAGACGTGCAAAATAATAAAGCAAGTAAAACACATACTGAACTGGCCAAAGGACTTAGGTAAGTTTAAAATTATAAATTAAATATAGGATTGTCCCAAAAGGGTGCGTGGTAAATAAAAAGAAAACGTTTTTATTGATTTAGAAAAAAAAACGGACCGGCTGTATTTTTTTAGTGGGAAAAGAAAAGGGAAAGAGTAGGGGTTATAACTAGTGCTGTAAAAAAGATGCGAAAGAAAATTCTAAAGAGGCCAAATCCCAAATCTGGGTAAGGGAACAGATGAGATGTCCCAAGCCTCCGCATCCTTAATGACAGCAGCCTCTTATAAAAAGCCCTCAAAACCCACTAAATCAAAATACAGCAGCAAAACTTTGAAGCCATCTAAAAGCTTTACTACCAAAGTGATTCTTTTGAGAACAGAGTCTAGAGGTCAGAAAAGCGACACGTTCACGAAAATACCATCCACCGCAGCCATAGCAAAAACCTTGTGAAATCACCACAAGCACCACGTGCGTAGTTAAGACAACGTTACAACAACACCGGTAGCGCCTTTTCAAAATATACGCCTACGCATCTTTGACGCCATTTTAGAAATGTTAATAGCAACGACAAAATCTACCATCTTCTTGTCAACTCTTGTAATGATGAAAATGCAATCGCTTCACCAGGACCAACAGGACTACCAATAATCAGGGCAACAACAAGTATCTTTTAGTCCGGGAATTAAATAATCAAACTACAACAACAGCATCATCACTATTCCCAGCGACCTAATCATCAGCTATAACTTCAACATCATCATCAGCTATAATTTCAACATCATCATCAGCAATAACTTCAACATAATCATCAGCTATAACTTCAACATAATCATCAGCTATAACTTCAACATCATCATCAGCTATATTTTCAACATCATCATCAGCAATAACTTCAACATAATCATCAGCACATTGTTATAAGCACAACCATCAACTTCATCATCATCAAAAACATTATAATAATCAACGTCAGCAGCAAAATCATCATAGTGCTCACTACAGACTACACCTAAAAATTATCATCACCTCCCGCAATTTCATCATCATCCTCAATAACATCAGCATAACCACCATCACCTGAGACGTCAACATCCATAGGACAAAAGATAAGTAATAGTAGTTAGTTTGTGTGATAGTTTTATAAATTTGTTAGTTATAACTCGATTATTAACCGGTGTAGGCATAAAAGAAAATTATCACGCGCAAAGTTCAAGTTTTCTATTGTAAGTTTTTATATAAGTTTCTTTTGTTGATGATTCTTTGCCTTTCAAAAAGAAAATCTCCAACGCAATTGACCACGTGTGTTTTGGGCACACAGCGAAAGCAGTCTATTCGAGGAGGCATTAAGCTCTTTGAGAAGGGGAGGACCTAACTCAAAGAGGTTCTTGGTGAATCGAATCAGAAGCGGCGGCAAACCCCGTTTAAGCGTAAAAGCTTAGCTCGATTTGGAGCAATCAATAGACCGGTTTTTCTTTATCTGGTATTCGCGTTAACAGTTAAATTTTTTATTGAATTTTTTATTACAAACAGTTCACAAGCCGAATTGGTCAAAATTCTGTTCCACTTTAGATTTCATAGTCCGAGTTCATCTTTCGAAATTTTTACAGTTCTTGTCCAAATTTTAAATTTCCATTTCTTTTTCGAAGATCGAATTTTATTTGCCAAATTTCAAAACTATTTTAGATTTCGAAGTTCAAGATAATTTTTCTCCATTGTGTTACTGAATTTAAAAAGGAATTGTTGTTTGTAGTCGAAACACATCTTAACTCAAAATTCGAAATTATTCTTGCCAAAAGTACAAAGCTAAAGATCAAAAAGAAAACGATAAATTCATTCGTCTGAAAATATTTGTCAAATTTGTACTTACCTTGAAAACCTAATTCTTACCAGAAATTATATTTGTTAAACTAGAATTAAAAGAAATTAAAAATTAATAAACTTGAAAATTATTTGAAAATTTTACTTACCTTTTAAACTCCATACTTACCTGCAAATTGAACTCGTTAACCTTGAATAAAATAAATTAAAATTGACAAACCTGAAAATAAAGAGATTGCATATTTAAAGTCCGAATTTACTTACCTTTTAAAGTTCCCAATAATCATTCGTCCGGGTAAAAACTTTATTTAATTTGACTTAAGATTTGTTTTACTCATAGCACTTACAGTAATTATACAAACAATCAAAAGTACACTTGTCAAAATAAATTAGTTTTATCACAAAATAGCATAGTTTGCTCTAGAGTTAATAGAATAAAAAAAAAAAAAAAACAAAAACCTGATGTAAACATAAAAATATATTTAAACGATAAGAAACCAAACAAAATGAAAAATAAAATTTGTTCTGTGACAATAAAGCACACAACAAAACGAAACCTTATATTGTAGATTCTAGTGTTAAAAAAAAAAAAAAAAAAAAAAAAAACAAAAGTAAGATTAGTTTATTTGGAGAAAAGGACAGTGAAAAGTGTAATGAAAAATATTAAATGAAACCAAGATATGGAACCTACCTCCAGATAAGCCTACCTTAGATATATCTTTATCAATATACAAATCTATATAACTTATATATATACTTATATACAAATGCAAACAATTAACACTTAAAACGATTATTTTAAGTAACAGTGCAAAGATTTTTGTAATTTTTAGTAAGTTTACCTACCTAAAGTATTGAAAATACATAATGTAATCAATTTCAATTTTCTATAATCAAGAATGATTTTTCTTTAGCCAATAGAGATAAGCATGAGGTAAGTGTCAATTGGTGATGAGTGTTTTAGGGGTATTCCAGATACTTCACAAGTAGAGTACCACGGTTAGGGGAGGGAAACGTGAGGGCCATAACATCTAAGCCCAAGATGAGAAACTTGCCTTTTCGAATTGCACTGGCACAACTTTGATGTCACCCGTTTTCTGAACTGCGACGAACCACCACCCAAGCCCGCGAGCCTTAGTCGTGCCATAGTGGCAAAGTTGCCAGTGTGCAGATCAGGAAAAAGGGGGAAGTTTTGGGAAATGATTCAGGGGAAGAAGTTTAAGCACGTTTGTCCGAAGAAAGGCATGACACAATGGCGGTCTGAAAAGATCACTATAGTCACTAAGAATTCCTTGAGTTATTTTTGACTAATACTTCTTATTTGTTTGGAAATTTTTCTTTGTTAAATTTAACCAAATATATGACATAGTGGATGGGCATGCCAACGTGAGCTGCAGAAGAGTTTTCTGACCTAGTGGACAAGGAAGCAAGGGTTAATCCGCATAAGGCATCTTCCATTTCCACACGCTAATTTAACTTCAGTAAAAGAATCGTAAATCGCATTAGATAGTCACATCGATCAGACTTGCCTACTTATTCACGAAACGCAGTAAAAGTACTTACCAGCAACAAACCTAGAATACTTACGTGGAAAAGATAATCACCTGCCCAAAACAATTTAAATTACATCATCCATAAAACAGCATCATTCATGGCTCAGGCGCATAATTCAAATTTCTTCAATCAGCAATAATCTGCCTCGTTTAGTATACAACTTACTAAATTACTAAAATATATACACTTGCCGCAATGCCAATAGTAGTCACCTGACAAATAAAAAGATTCAAAAACTTACCTGAAATAGTAAATTTTCGTACAAACCATATTTAAATTTCATCAAGCAGCAAAATTCATCAGTCATGCACACAATTTTAATTTCATCAATTTTAATTCTATCAGTCAACCGAACCCGTCATACAATCAGCTTTCAGTTCAATCAGTGTCCACTTACCGTGTTAGTAATTTAATAACCATACATGGGGCACAAAATTAAAGTTTCACCGAACCCTCAGTCAAACACACACATTTCTACATACTTACTAAATTAAATAGAAATCCATCAGTCATCAGGCACACAACTTCGTGCAGTGCACATCCAGACCATCCAGCAAACATCAGACTCCACCATTTGGAACACCCTGACAACTTTTTTATTGAGTCATTGCGCTCGCTCACTTTGGAGCAATAAATAGCCCGGTTCCATTCAAAATTAATATAAATATATTGGTTTACGTTCAACAAAAATTATTAAAATAAAAATTCTAAATTGTTTAAAGTAAAATAGAAATATATATAAAAATTGTACTTTAATCGGTACATAAAAAAAGCACCTTACAGTTTCTGTAAAACAAATTCGTCTCATACTAAATAAATTTTTCAATTTTATTCTCATTTAAACTGTTTCAGAAGATAACCGAAAATCCCCAAATTACAGTTCAAGTCATAAATTTAAATACACCTTTTAGAAATTTAATTTGACGACAGTTTTTAAAAGCATTTTTTTATTAAAATTAGATTTCCTGTTAAAATTCAAAACTAAACGTAAAATGTAAGCACGAAAAGAAAACAAACTAAATTGAAATCAAATAGTATCTAAGCTAATGCTAATCCCTTTACCATTGGTATTGTAAAATTTTCCGTAGAATGAACGGTAGTAAAGTATGTTAGATGCTAATAATATCTAATAATAATCCACCAATTTGATTTATTTTTCTCACACGTTTATTTGAATAAATTTATTGATATTCCGCGGCCATATTATAATAGCGTTAAGTATATAATAAGCCTTAGCTAGGATTTATTTTAAAACGTTCGAACGAAGAGTAGGAATTAAATGAATTTGTAAAGTTCGGCAATAAACTTAAGCTACCTCTGTTTTTTTTTTTATATATTTGGAAGAATTTTAAATATCATGGCTTGTAAATAGAGAGAAGTGATCGGAAGGTAAAGTATTGGATGAGTGATTCATTTCAGGGGTAGCCACATAATAATTTCCATCTCTGAAACGTACCTACGCCCATGCCCGCGAGTATCAGGCGTGCCCAATTATAAAAGTTGCCAGCGTATCAGAGATGGAAACCATCAGGTAAATTGAATGAAGCTTATTTTAAATATTCAAACCTTAAGTTTGGGAAATGTTGAAACATGACAGATTATTTTATGGCGCCCAACGTGGGGCACGATACTCATATAGAAAGAAATTCATTGTATAATCATTAGTATCATTCATAGAGAAAAACACAACATCGCAGTGATGAGTTTTGAATATCTGCATAAGTGAGTCACGGCAATAGGTTAAACCCGGTGTCCGTTCGCAACTATGTTAGAACATTCAATACCACTGGAAAGACTCTCGTTCACGGTGTATGCGACAGTTTCTTTGCGAACCGTCAAGAGAATCTTCAGGAAGGTCCAGATAGCTCTTGCAACCGACTCGATATCTGGTTGCGCTTGTAGGTTTTCTTGGCGTTGTCTGAATTCCACACACCTTTAGGAAAGAAACTATTAAGAAGGACAGACACGTTTACTTAAACTTGTAAAACTTTCAAACACCAATTCAATACTTTACCGGATGTGAACGATAGTTACATAATTTTTTTTATTTTACGTTTTGTCTTGTTACAAACCTTTTACTACTATAAAATGTCGTGTATTTAAATTTATGCTTTTGTCACATTAACATTCAGATAGTAACATTTCTATAACGTTCGAAACCTTTTAATTTTACGGTTGGTAATAAATTTCTTATACCAGTTTAAACTAGTTTTGCTATTTGTGAGTTTAACACAAATAAATTTTGAATTTCACTACATAAAAAAAAAATATTTTGAAACTTTCTGTATTTATGATAAAAAAAAAAATAAAACAAAAAAAAAACTTCAACGACTTGATTTAAGAATTTCTAATGAGTGTACAGAAACAGGTGAGGTTAATCAAGTAAGGTCAATTTGTTAAACTAAAGGACCACTTCGGGTCTAACGAATTTTGTTTTTCTAGAATTTGTCGTTTGATAATCAATTAGTTTGGCGAAAAAAACAAATTACGGTGTAATGGTTGGGACGCGATCCGCGAGTAGAACGGACCAACCCGTGGTTAATTCCACAACGGCCCAATCAACAATAATGACTACAACAGTACCAGGCGCAATAACCAAACAAATAGTCATAGGAGGTAGGGAACCTGGGGCGCAAATTCAAGAAGAATTAGCGACTAGTGGAGGAAGTCATAGCAGTATATTAACGCCACCTTTCAGTAGCATGAGTGCACAAGGAGTTATAGACGCATACCGGCAAGCCAATGTACCTTTGAGACAGGTAGAACAGCCTAAACGGCAGCGGGAAAGTGCAGCGCGAGAGTGGGAGAGATTTAAAGTCAGCACTGATTGCCCAATTTCATAGATATGACAGCAATTTCGACATCCAAAGAAAAATATTGGACCGCCGACAACAAACCATGGAATCATTTGACGACTTTTACAACGCAGTGATTAAACTTAGGAATCAGTTGAGGAACCCAATAGGAGAGAGGGATCTAGTTAGTATAATGCAAGGTAATCTGAAGGCTCCGATGGCACAACTTTTGTTTTCTGTGCAAGTTAATGGCTCAATTCGCCAAAGAGTGCAGAAGGGCAGAAAACTTGCTAAATAGCCAGCGCCAGTATGTAAATAGGGCCCCCATGAGTCAGTGTATGAACTCGAAGGCACACCAGGAGTCGAAGAAGAGATTCCAGAACTGGATTCCGTTACCTCTACCAGAAAACTTATTTGTTAGAATTGCAAACAAATTGGCCACACTTTTTTGATTGTCCGGAAGAAAAAGGACAGCTATTCTCCTACAAGTGCGGTTTAGAAAACACAGTGACACCTCGTTGCCCAGTATGTCAGGGAAACCGGAGCGCAAACGTGTCTCGGTCCGGGATAGAGACGCGTTCCGGTGCCCAACATCCCAAATACAAACCCAGCAGTCTGTCGGGGGACCAGTAGAAAGTATAGCCGAAGAAAAATCCCCAAAGAAAGACGTAGAAGAATACCCCTCAAAATTTATTTCAAAAAACAAAAACGTAAGGTCAATACAACCCAATCGTTATACAAAGCCACACCTCACAAGACTCTTAGAATACGAAGAAGCTCCAGAAAGAATTTTTGGACCTACTGAACGTATTCGAAAAACCCTAGAAAGATATAATGTCAGGAAACAAACCAGGTTTGAAATAGCTGAGGCCAGTATATATGAAGGTCCGGACTCTCGCATGTATTCAACGATCGAACTCAACGGTTGCCCAATCGAAGGATTAATTGAAAGCGGAGCGTCAGTAAGCTGCTTAGGAAAAGACTGTTTAGACTTCGTTGAAAAGGCGCGGGTGCTAATCTACCCCTTTCACTCCCAGATTAGAACAGCTAATGGAAGGTTGAATGAAATCATTGGACGCGTTAGGACGGACATTTATTTTAATCAAACCACTAAACCAGTTTATTTTTTCTTGGTACCCACTCTGAAGTTACCGCTATTTCTCGGTTTGGATTTTATGCGTAAATTCAATTTACTACGGTTTGAAATCAATTCATTGTCAACACAAGGAGTTAACACCAAAGACGTGGAAGATTGTACATATCCTCGATTCCATATCTTAAATGCACAACAGCAACGGCGTTTAGAAGAAGTTATAGAGACGTTTCCTTGTTTCACAAAGAAGGGACTCGGCAAGACATCACTAGAGACGCATCAAATTGACACCGGTACCGCAGTGCCAGTCAAAGAGAAGCACTATCCAGTATCACCCGCGGTGCAGAAGCTGATGTATGGGTAACTGGATAGAATGCTGTTCTTGGGGGTCATTGAGACGAGCGAAAGCACATGGAACAATAGAGTTATGTTAGTACAAAAGGGAGAAAAGGTTCGAATATGCCTGGATGCGCGAAGGCTCAATGAACTAACCGTGAAGGATGCCTATCAGCTTCCCCATATTGAGGGACTTCTAAGCCGTTTGGGTGATACGCATTTCATTTCAAGTATAGATCTAAAGGATGCATTCTGGCAGATACCATTGGCAGCGACGAGCCGAGAGAAAACAGCCTTTACCGTGACTGGAAGACCCTTGTACCATTATACGGTCATGCCTTATGGGTTGTGTAACGCGGCCTAAAGGTTATGCCGTTTAATGGACAAGGTAATTCCAGCACACTTAAGGGAAAGGGTGTTTGTTTATTTGGATGACCTGCTGGTGGTATCGCCAGAATTCGAAGAACACCTAGAAATTCTGGCAGAGGTAGCACGCTGTCTTGAAAAGGCAACACTGACTATAAATGTCAGCAAGACGAAGTTTTGCTGCAAAGAACTAAAATATTTAAGTTACATCGTTGGGGAAGGCAAGCTAAACCCAGACCCGGAAAAACTAAAAGCAATCTTAGATATGAAGTACCCCACCACACCCAAACAGGTTCGCAGCTTCATGGGCACCACTGCATGGTATCGACGGTTTATCTTGAATTACGCGACCATCACAGCACCGATAACTGAAACTTTAAAGAAAGGAAAGAAATTCTCGTTCACTGATGAAGTTACGGCGTGTTTTGATAAGCTCAAACTAAAATTGACAGAGAGTCCAGTGCTACCACATCCTGATTTTAATAAGAAATTCTATACACAATGTGATGCGTCTGATGTAGGCATGGGAGCAGTTTTATTTCAAGAGGATGGCGAAGGTGAGCATCCAATAGCCTACTTTTCAAGGAAATTTTCTGCAGCGCAGAAAAACTATTCCGTTACGGAAAGAGAGTGCTTGGCGGTGGTATTAGCTGTGAAACGGTTTCGGCCTTACGTAGAATTGATGGAATTTATAATTATAACTGATCATTCTAGCCTAAAGTGGATCATGTCACAACGTGATTTAAACGGGCGTCTAGCACGATGGAGTCTTCAGCTGCAGACGTTTTCATTCACAATAAAACATAGAAAAGGAACACAAAACATAGTGCCGGATACCCTTTCGCGGAGATGAAATCGAAGGAGAGAAAAAACCACGTGTCGACTTAGAATCTCCAGAGTTCTAGGAGGATGAATACAAGGAGTTAACAAACATGATCACAGCAAATAAAAACAGCTTTCCTAATCTCAAGGTTCCAGAAGGAAAAGTGTATAAAAAGACAAAACTGTATGACGGAAATGTGACTAGAGAGGAACACACATAGAAACTATGGGTCCCAGTGGGTCTTACAAATAGGGTCATCGCTGAAGCACACGAGCATCCAACTGCATCGCACGGAGGTGTAGGGAAGACTATAAGGCGAATCAGGGAATGGTACTTTTGGCCCCATATGAATGCTCAAATAAATCAGTATATTAGCCGATGTGAAATTTGTAAAGAGAACAAACCCGCAAATAAAGTATTAAAACCACCGATGGGCAAAGAACCGGATGTAGGAAGGCCATTTCAACGAGCATACATTGATTTTATTGGGCCGTATGTGAGATCTAAAAAAGGCAACTGTTACATCTTTATCGTATTAGATTATTTTTCCAAATTTGTCTTACTAAAAGCCATGTCCAAAGCGAATTCTAAAAACGTGATTAGTTTTCTGATACAGGAGGTATTCTATAAATTCGGATGCCCAGAATCGATCGTCTCGGACAATGGACAGCAGTTTATAGCAAGGATTTTGCTGAGATGCTTAATAGTTTCGGGATAGAACATATGCGTACAGATAGTTACGCACCCCAGGCCAATGCAGCGGAGCGGGTAAATCAGTCCATTCTGGCAGCCATACGCTCTTATCTAAAAGAAAGTCAAAACGAATGGGACTTACACCTCTGCGAGATCGAGTGCGCGTTAAGATCAGCGGTACATACAGCAACGGGAGTAACACCGTATTTTGTATTATTCGGAACAAACATGATCACGCATGTATCCGCTTACAAACTCGCTCGCCAGCTGAATCTGGTTGAAGATTCTGAGAATCGAATTGAGAATCGGAACGAATTCATGGAGATATTACGGGCGAACATCAAAAAAAATTTACATGGGAGCTATATAAACAACGCCAAGCGGTACAATCATAGATGTAGAGAAACCAAGTTTAGAGCTGGCCAGGAAGTTTTCCGCCGCAATTTTCAACTATCAGATTTTTCGAAACAACTGTCAAAACTCTGCAAAAGGTTTGTTAAGTGCCGGATAGTCAGATCAGTTGGCGGGAACCTCTACGAGCTGGAGAACTTGCAAGGAAAACCGATTGGAGTGTACCACGCTAAAGACCTAAAAGTTTGAGCCAAGTAAAGTAAGGCTATAAGATTTTTATCATATTAGCAACTTTGATGATAAAGCAACTAATATGATAAAAACTTCCAACCGAGGGCTGGTGGTGTGTACTATGTTATGTTTATGTTGCCGTATGTTAGGTAGATAAGGTAATAGTAGGTTAGCAACACTTGCAAAGTTAATACAACTCTGCATAGTGGAAGAGGCAGTGATGCCAGAACATAATTTTATGGAAAAACTCGCCCGATTAATAAGAGTTACTACCAGTTTGATCAACCAAGGTCGCAGATCAAGTGATCGGCCCTCGAAGTACAAAAAAAAGGGATTTCCGGTCTTTTCAGATTGAACACCTAAAGGTGAACTACGTAAAAAAAAGGAATCATGAGAAATCGGTGTAAGTTAAGGTGATTAAAGCAAACAGTCAGCTGGGTAAGGTAAAATAGATGAAGTAGTGCGAAAAATAAAAAGAAGAACTAGTGGATGGGCATGCCAACGTGAGCTGCAGAAGAGTTTTCTGACCTAGTGGAGAAGGAAGCAAGGGTTAATCCGCATAAGGCATCTTCCATTTCCACACGCTAATTTAACTTCAGTAAAAGAAACGTAAATCGCATTAGATAGTCACATCGATCAGACTTGCCTACTTATTCACGAAACGCAGTAAAAGTACTTACCAGCAACAAACCTAGAATACTTACGTGGAAAAGATAATCACCTGCCCAAAACAATTTAAATTACATCATCCATAAAACAGCATCATTCATGGCTCAGGCGCATAATTCAAATTTCTTCAATCAGCAATAATCTGCCTCGTTTAGTATACAACTTACTAAATTACTAAAATATATACACTTGCCGCAATGCCAATAGTAGTCACCTGACAAATAAAAAGATTCAAAAACTTACCTGAAATAGTAAATTTTCGTACAAACCACATTTAAATTTCATCAAGCAGCAAAATTCATCAGTCATGCACACAATTTTAATTTCATCAATTTTAATTCTATCAGTCAACCGAACCCGTCGTACAATCAGCTTTCAGTCATCAATCAGTTTCCACTTACCGTGTTAGTAATTTATGCCCCTATTACGGTTTACCACTCAACTCAGTTGAGTTGTAATTGGAACAACTCAACTTTCAAACAACTCAACTCTCTTTCGGTATTAGGAATTACAACTTATTTTAGTTGAAGTTGTTTCGGTGCTGCCAACATATAAATGTAAAATATGACAGATGATTACACAGCTGATGCATTCATGGCAAAAAAATTTAACAACAATTTGAATCTAAAATTATGTGTGTGTTTTTTTAATAAGTAATAAAATGGACATAAGTACAGACATATTTTACAATGACGGAAGTACTGATAATGTTACTGATATGCTGCGGATACGAAAAAGTCTACGCGATCACTCAAATCCCTTGGAACTTCCAGCAGCCAAGTAAGAAAAGATTTAAGTGATATTTAAACAGAATTTTAATATATGTATTTTTGTGTAGATTTACCAGTTACTTTCGTTTAAATAAGGAAGCCTTTTGTTTTCAGCTATCTGAGCTGAAGGAACATTTCAATAAACCTGTTCGGGGTACTGCTATACCTTCTATTTTGAAGTTATATGCGACACTCAGATTCCTTGCAGATGGAAGTTACCAAAAATCGTGTGGAAACGACTTCAATGTGGGATTGGCTCTACCTACAATAAGTGTTGTCATTAAAGAAGTTCTAAACATTATGGAACAGCATGTTTGTAAGAAGTGGATTAAAACCCAAATGAGCCTGGAGGAAAAAAATGCTTCGAAAATATCATTTTATTCAAAAAGTGGATTTCCGGGTGTGCTGGGGTGTATCGATGGGACTCACACCCGCATTATTTCCCCAAAAAAAGAGGTTCAACACCTTTACCTTTTTTTTTGCTATAAATTAATTAAAAATTTATAATAAATTTGTTAGAAATTTATAGTTAATAAATAATTTTAAGATAATTTCAAAAATTTTACTCACCTGCTCTCCATTTTCACTAATAATGTGTTTAAAACAACTGCTAAACATCAGTTGTAATTTTGTAATGCGTAATGCCACAAAAAAGTTGTAATACACTAAAATTACAACCTTAACATTTTTGACAGGTTAAGTTGTAATTCATAATACCAAATAAAAAAATTTCAACTGAAATAGAGTTGAGTTGTAAACCGTAATAGGGGCATTAATAACCATACATGGGGCACAAAATTAAAGTCTCACCGAACCCTCAGTCAAACACACACATTTCTACATACTTACTAAATTAAACAGAAATCCATCAGTCATCAGGCACACAACTTCGTGCAGTGCACATCCACGTTTAAAGTAAAATAGAAATATATATAAAAATTGTACTTTAATCGGTACATAAAAAAAGCACCTTACAGTTTCTGTAAAACAAATTCATCTCATACTAAATAAATTTTTCAATTTTATTCTCATTTAAACTGTTTCAGAAGATAACCGAAAATCCCCAAATTACAGTTCAAGTCATAAATTTAAATACACCTTTTAGAAATTTAATTTGACGACAGTTTTTAAAAGCATTTTTTTATTAAAATTAGATTTCCTGTTAAAATTCAAAACTAAACGTAAAATGTAAGAACGAAAAGAAAACAAACTAAATTCAAATCAAATAGTATCTAAGCTAATGCTAATCCCTTTACCATTGGTATTGTAAAATTTTCCGTAGAATGAACGGTATTAAAGTATGTTAGTTACTAATAATATCTAATAATAATCCACCAATTTGATTTATTTTTCTCACATATTTATTTGAACAAATTTATTGATATTCCGCGGCCATATTATAATAGCGTTAAGTATACAATAAGCCTTAGCTAGGATTTATTTTAAAACGTTCAAACGAGGAGTAGGAATTAAATGAATTTTTAAAGTTCGGCAAAAACTTACGTTACCTTTGTTTTTTTATATATTTGGAAGAATTTTAAATATCATGGCTTGTGAATAGAGAGAAGTGATCGGAAGGTAAAGTATTGGAGGGGTGATTCATTTCAGGGGTAGCCAAAATCATGATGAGCTACCATGGCATAAGGGGAGGGAAACAGTAGCCAATAACACCTAAGAGCTACTGCCAAGTTTATGTAATGTAATGAGATAATAAGAGCCATTTCCCAGGCGCCGAAACCAAAGGACAAGCAACAGCTACAAGCATTTTTGGGGTTAATTACCTTGTATGATAGATTTTTTCAAAACAAAGGGAGTTTATTGGAACCTTTATAGAGACTACTGAAGAAAAACGCAAAATTTTATTGGGGAACGGAACAACAATCAGCATTCAACAGGGCGAAGAAAATTCTAAATTCGGACAAAGTATTGGTACATTATTCTGCAGAACTACCACTGCTATTATGTGGGGACGCTTCACCATATGGAGTGGGAGCAGTATTAGCTCATATTATGCCTGATGGTAGAAAAGCTCCAATTGCTTTTTGTTCGAGAACACTACAGCCAGCAGAAAAAATTACTCACAACTGGACAAGGAAGCATTGGCAGTAATATTTGGCATAAGAAAATTTCTTCAATTTTTAAACGGCCGGAAATTTACAATCATGACAGATTATATGCCTTTGTTGGGATTATTTGATTCGACTAAGCCCATATCACAACACATGTCCCCCAGGGTGCTGCGTTGGTCGTTAATATTAGGCGCGTATCAGTACGAAATGAAGTATCGAGAAGGAAAAAAACACCAAAATGCCGATGCATTAAGCCGCCTACCATTAGAATCAAAAGTTGAAGTGTCAGAAATTCCAGAAATTCTATATTGTGGCGAAGTTGAAGACCAGTTCTTGGTGACATCAGAAGAAATTGCTCAAGCCACCCTAAGAGATCCAGTTTTGTCAAAGGTTTTACAATACATAAAAAGCAATAGTACCGATTTTGTTGATAAGAACGATAATCTTAAACCATATTCTAACAAAATTTTTGAGTTGTCAGTAAATGGAGATTGTGTTCTATGGTACAAACGATAAAAAGCCAAGAAAATCCCAAAAATAAACATTGAGAAAAGTTTGGCCAACATATTGCTGCGCCTTAGAACCACACCAATCACAAACATGAATAAAAGTCCGGCAGAGATTTTGGTGGGAAGAAAGATTAAGACGTTACTAGATCACATTCATCCAGGAAGCCAAGGAAGAAATAACCAAGTTCTAGGAAACCAGCCTGATAGAAGTTTCGAGATAGGCGATAAAGTTTGATACAGAAATTTTGGGAAGGGGGAGAGGTGGTTACCGGCTACAAATAAATCGACTGGATCACGTAATTATGAAATTTGGGCAAACGAAAAAGTTATTTCGAGACATATTGATCAACTGCGGAAGCGAGTATTAGATGTATCACCACTTAGAGATGAAGCCCAAATGCTTACTGAACCAACAACCTCTCCGAGACGAAGTGAAATATTTCCTACAGAAGTTATGGAACCAACAGGGGTTCATGATAACCAAGGACTTCCTGTACCAGTAAATATTGAGTCGGTTGGAGAATCTAATCAACAGCAAAACTTAGCACAGAGCAGTGAATGTGAATATGTTTTGCCAGATCAACAAATAGAATTGGTAGAGCCGGAACCAAGAAGATCTACAAGACAAAGAAGAGCCCCTGGAAGGTTGGGTGACTACTTGATGTGGGAAGAAGTGTTGTGTAGTCATCGTCACTTAAAAAATAGACGCTTTTTGTAATACTTAGATGTCAACATTGTCAATAAGTTTTTTCTCATTCTATTTTTTGTAAGCGTCATAACCATTACATTTGAAATAAAACCTTATCAATTCCAACTGAATTTGTATCATTTAAAACGATATAACACGTTTGATAGAGGATAAAAATACGAATCAATCGTGGTATCAAGTTTTTCTGAAAAGACTGTACGAAAAAAGTTATTAACTCGGCAACATTTTATTATTTACAAAAATTGTGAATATTCATAAGTTTTTCACTAATATCTTGAAAACCATTAAATTTAATCGCAGTTAAAATATACATAAATATGAACTACACGAACACAATAAAACTAACAACACATTATAACACCAAAAGTTAAATTATTCTTTTTTATGAACTTTCTTTTACTTAAAGCAAAATATTTATAATTTAACAATTTTTCAACTTTCTTTCAATTTTTTGTCAGATGCTTTTGACATTCAAAGAATATATTACACAAGGTATATTTATCTTACTAGGTAGTGTCGTCCGCCCAGCTGATTTAGTAGTTCGACATGTCAAAAGTTCTATGTGTTCAGAAATTTTATTGTGTAGAAGTGAGAAGGCAATAAAACAAATATACGCCTTCTCAATTTTCTTATATGTTTTTTGACATTTTGAACTACAAAGCAAAAACAAAATGCCATGTTGTTCTTGTATTGTTGTATTTGTTGTAGGGATGCCACTACCTAGTAAAATAAATATACCTTGATATTACACAAACATAATGTATGCAGTGTTGTATTGAATTTTGCCGCGAGTCTACCTATTTTGCAAGGCGAATTCATACCAGGTGTGAGCAGTAGGACAACAACTACAACAAAACAACAACTTTGACATTAGATTAGCAGATATGAAACAATGTATTTTTTGACAAGACATTCGCAAAAAACGAGAGCAAAAAACAATCATCTGGGCTATCGACTCCACCTGGTATGAATTCGCCTTGCTATTTTGTTATGCTATGCATCTGACCTCTCGAGTTTACCTGTTATGATTTCGCCTTGGCTTATAGCACAATAAATATGATTAGCACAATAAATATGATGGCGTTCTTTAAAAGTCAAATTTCATTCTAAAGTCTGGTACTCTGTTCTCTTTTTCATGCGGAATGCTGTCAAACTACATAAAAAAATTGTATGAAAAAGTCACGAAAATATTTTGCAGAAGTAGTACTGTTATTTTACTGTGTAAAAACATTGAAATATTTCTTGTATCATGTTATTAAAGGTGTGAAATAACCCAGAGTTCACGCCTGATGGATTTATATCGTAATGAATGTCAAATTTATATCATGATGAAAATTCATCTCGTATAGTCTTAATTTATAAGCATTATGATATAATCATCAGAGCTTACGTGCAGATAATTATATTATGATGTGAAACTTTATTTCAATTGTATTTTTTATACTAACGTTTTTTTTTATTGCCAAAAAGGAGGACAAGCGAAAAAGATAATTTTTAATTTCTTTACTAATTTTTTTATTAAAACGCAATTAATATTATGTGGCAAGCATAAAAAAGGAAATTTTTGGTTTTTTTTTGCTAATTTTAAACATATATTTAAGATTAATTTTATATCTTAACCACACGGCGAAAAATTAAAAATGATTCATCATAATAAAAATGCATCAACGTCTTCCCCTATGTATTGATATTGATAAAAATTAGACAGTTGCTATGCTGACGTTATATTACAAGTTAAGATCAAGAGCTCCCACGCAAACCCCTAAGTTTCAGTGAGCACATACACAATCTCAACCAGAAAAACAAAATATGTAATAATATTAAATCAGTAACATATCAGCTTTCCACAATGTGTCACTTTGCTGAATATTTAGCAAACCAATGCATTTTCATTGTAAACACTTTTTTTGGTCTGGGGCCTTTGGTTAAGATGAAAATTCATCACGTATGGACAGCGGGTAAAGCTAATCGGCATTCAAACAACAGCTTTTGCTAACAGTGTGGTATACTGAAAACTATAAAATCGTAAAAATTTTTCACATATTCGTACTAGGCTTAAAACAGAAATTGATGGCAGACATCGTGCTGTTAACACAAGAACATGACATTGACAACAAATTTCCCCAGGGGTTTGATGTCCACACATGTTCAATGGTAGACGTAGTGTAACGATTTAAATCTCATTACCCGAGTCCTGGAGTAATATACTCGAATAACCAAATTTTTTCTTCACGAACCACGGCACGAACATTCTGGAAAATTCATTATCACAAAAGAACATAGTATATGTTCATTAATTTTACTTAAACTTCTAAGCAAGAAAATTTTAATTTTTGCTTTTAAGGTTTATTATCAGTTGTTTGAAATGGCGAAATGGGGTGAAGGAGATCCTCGTTGGATTGTTGAGGAACGTCCAGATGCTACAAATGTTAACAACTGGCATTGGGCAGAAAAGAATGCTACTCCGTGGTCAAAGGATAAATTTAATAAACTTTTTAAAAGTTTTACAATAGGTATGTTTGTTTTTTCTTTTTATATTTGGATGCGCATTATGCTGATTCTCCTGCATTAAGATGGTGAAAATATAAAGTGTACAATAGAGGATATAGAAAGATGCTCAGGCGAAGCAACAGCGAATAATCGAAAAGGTAAACTAATATTTTTCTATGAGTGGGACCTACTTCTTAAATGGAAAGGTTGCTTAAGCCCAGTTTCATCTCTTCATACGGGAAAAATCTCAATACCTAACTTATCAGAAGAAAATGACATAAATGATGTTGAAATTACTATTACTATTGATGAATCTAATGATACTTCCGAAATACTAAAGCAGTTCATGTACAATGTTGGCAGAGAGAAGATTCGTCAATTGTTAAGTGCTTATATTACTGAGCTAAAGGAAGAATATTCTAAAAATTTGATTTTGCCTATAAAAAATTATAATTTAGCTACTAGGAGTGGTAAATCTACAAATATCAATCCATATAACGATGCAGAACAGACAAATTCTTATATAACCTCAGTTACACCTGGAGGATGCAAATTAGATGAACGCACAATATTCATTCAAGAAGAATTTCAGTGTAGCGCAAATGATTTGTATGATGTACTTACCAAAACTTCGATGGTTGAAGCATTTACTAGAGGAGCAGCAAATGTTGATGCCATTCCTGGCGGGCAGTAAGTATAAGGATATATATATCTGTGGCAATAAGGAAAAAGTGCTTAAGTCTGAATTTTAACTTTTGAAGAAAAGCAATTTTAAACTTAAAAATTAATTTAAAAAAAAAAAAAAAATAGCTTATCTTTAAACTTCACATATGGGAGCCAAACGTATGTTTTGGAAAACATCTCATATCTACCAAAAGTACGCAGGCGTTGCAATTAATAAGTTGTGAAAGAATTTTAAATGATTTTAAAAAATAGATTGTCGTTTCTTAAGCTTTTTTCCAAATGCGATTAGACATTGGAAAAATATTAGCAGAAAGTCATTGCGGTATAACTTCCTAAAAAATGGTATTAATTAATTGAAACTTTCCACATACATAGGTACTTTAGAGTACGGAGATACCAAAGGTTCCAGTAACTTAAATTTTGCCGACATGGGGTTAAAGAGGTAGAGTGTGTATTTCATGACTATCGTACTGGACATTTTTTCGTTTCTCTTTTCTGCTTTATTCTGTGTTGCTTCACATTATATTTCCCAAGTCGGCTTCAACTTGTTAAAAATTTCTCAACAAAGTACATGAAACAGATTTTCAAACACACACACACACATGTAAAGTAAATAAATCCGAAACTAGAATGTGCAAAACTCGTCTGTTTTATGTTCAATTGTGAAAGCGTTAAGTCAGAGCAATAGAGAATTCAAAAAATGTCTGCCCTGTTTCTGTCTATTGTGAAAGTGTACTATTGGCTAATAATTCTGACTGAGGATTTATTTAAGGCCCAACTATAATATGCATAACTGGCTTAAGCTTATGTCAAAAAATGAACGAAAAGACTGTCAAATGCTTAAGCAACTTATTGAAGACTTTTAAGGCCCAACTATAATATGCATAAGCTAGCTTAAGCCAACTTAAGCAACTGCACAATTACATATAAATCATATGTGGCAAACTATAATGTACTTAACAACACTTTTCGTTGAGTTTCGTCAAATTTCATTTGCTTAAGCAAGGTCCGAAACCGATCGCACATTCCGTACGGAAACAGCTGTTTGTGCTTTGTTTTATATATGAATGTACATTCATAAAAATTGCAATGGAGAACGAAAGTGCACAAATTATATTTAAATTTAATATAAAATTAATAAAAAATAAATTTCTAAAGGAAAAAAGGAAAAACTATTATATATATATATATATATTTTGTTACATAATCCTTTACTTGTAATATAAAAATAAATCTAAAATGTTTACGTACGCAAGTGCACTGTATTCCGACGGCTTAGCCGACGTTACTAAGTAAATAAAGCCTTGGAGGCGTTTCAATGCTAATCAACTTTGACTTCTTTCAAATAAAAAGCAAAATGAAAAAAAAACAACGACTAACCAAACACGACAAATTTACTGTCCAGAATATACACTTCAGTTAACGAAAATTTTGTTTTTGTTTTTGATTGACTACAGAAAAAAACGACAAGTTGTATTTTTGTTTTGTATAAAAAAATTATTTCCAAATTATAATTTAAGATATATATGTATATATAAAAATTTAATTTTAAACAAAAATGTCACAAGAACAAATTGGGCGGTACTCTTAGTTTCGCAGTTACGGACCCCATTAAATTTGTATGTAAAGTATGGTAAATCTCGACTATTTTAAGGTAGAATGAGGTAATATGCGTGCGATTGGAAAGGTAATTAAAAGTATTATCCAAATAAAATGAAATTAATAAAAATAAATCAGCCAAATGCGAGTCAGAATCACACAAGTATGCTTTCGAACTATGTTCAGTTCAACTTTAAAAATTCAAGTCTATAATTTTTTACGTCTTATGAGGCATGCTTTAATTTTAAATTATTTTTTCTACTAGAGCATAGTACTATATATATCCTGTGTAAATATCAAGTGTTTGCCTACAAGGTTAAGAAGAGAAAGGCAAATTCCGCAACTTTGAGACATTAAGGGACCACCCCATTATTATTAAATTTATTTTCGTTTCTTGTTGTTACTGTAGATATTGTTAAATATAATGTGTGTAAATTTTAAGTGTCAATATAAGGTTATATATGTAAAATCGAGTCATTATCGAAACACCCTTTAATTTTTGGTTTTGATATTTGTTCTAGGGGACAAATTTGTACATAGTTTGCGTAGGTGTAAAGTGTCTACCCGTTCCGGTTCAAAAATTAGACTACAACTATGCCACTCTCGCAAAACCCTTTATTTTTATTTTTTGTAATTTTCCATAAATTCACACACTCTGTATATACTCGCGTTAAAAAAAAAACAGTCATATTCGCGAAAACTGCATCACTATCGAAATACTCATTATATTTTAGTAATTATTGTTATAGCTTTATATGAAAATAATAGGAGCCTACCTATTGCGGTAAAAAAGGCAATATAAGTGAAAAATATGTCCCTGTCCTAAAACACTAATTCACCTCCTGTAAAAATTTAAAGACTAACTATCATGGTTCAAAATTTAGACCGTATACATGCAAATCTCCTCACTATTTATTTATATAAATTTTAACTTTATTCCTCTTACTGATTAAGAAATAAACATATATACGTGAAAACCGAGTCTCTTTCGGAACATCCTAAAAGTTTTAGTAGTTGTTGTTATAGCGGCCACAGATATACACCTTCTGTGAAAATTTCAAGAGTCTACCTATAACGATTCCAGAGATAGAAGGCGCTGACAGAAATGGTAGCGAAAAAAAATTGGTTTACTTTTTACCTTTGGGAAACATTTTAGGTGAGCAAACAAATATTTTTTTTTTAATTTTCATTCCATTTGTCAGAACATAGACATTGATATTTTATAATATTTTTCATTAATGTCAATTTAGTTAGATAGTACTTTTAATTACCATTCCAGTGATACTCATATTATCTCATTCCATTAAATAGTTGAGATATACAAAACTTTACATAGAAACTTTAGTGGTCCGTAACTCCAAAACAAATTAAAATTAATTTTACAACAATATATTACTTATTTTTAAATATTTATAATGTGTGTGTGTTAATATTATATTAAGAATGTTTAATCGCTTAATCATAATAAACTACGTTTAGTTGACAATACAGTTTTTTGTTTATTTATTAATAACACAGAAAAGCATAAAAAACAAAACTTTAAAAAATAAATATTTTGAAAAAATTCAAATGTAAAAGAATACAGGGTTTCGAAGCCACTTTAAAAAAGAATAGGAAAAAAAACTCGGCGTTTGTTGCAAGGTGTAAAAACGGTCTAATTCAATAAGGTTGTTAAGACATGACATCGGATATGTTCTGTAATCTGAAACCGAGTGAAATTGAAATCGAATAAATTTTTAAAGAAAAATATAACTTAGTTGCGCCTATTATTTTAAAACAATATGAATCAAGGAAGTTAGGTTAGGTTGCACAGGTTGCCGGTTCTATGATCAGAAACTGTTAAAAATATACTTTGTTTTTCACTTGCTTATGTTTTAAACAATTATTGTAATTATTTTTTCAGTAGTCTTTGAAATATTTTGTCTTTATTTTTTAAAAAATTTTTAACATTCCTTTTTTTTTTTCGTTAAAAAATTTATTTTGTATAAAATAAAATATTTAAATAAACCACATTTTTTAATAGGTTATGGGCCTTCTATAATTAAAATTTGTGTGAGATTCGCGTTTGTTATAAAGATTAAAAGTATTACTTTTATTGCCTGGGTGGTTACTGCGTATTTCGATTCGAAAGTAAAATCATTCGAATTTGTATGTCTTTTACATTGTGTTTCGAACGAATTTCCTTTCGAATCGAATTACGCAGTAACCCCCCTGAATTCCGACTGTGTAGCAAATTGTGATTACTGATTTTGTAAATCTTTATTTTTTTGTGGAATGGCTGACACCAAATTGTTAATAACAAAACTCGATCGCGAAAATTATGAAATATGGAAGTATCGTATGAAATTATTGCTGAAGAAGGAGAAGGCATGGGATGTAATTGAAAAAGAAATCCCTGAAAATCCTAACGAAAATTGGAAGGATCGTGATAATGAAGCAATTATTTTAATAGGTTTGGCTGTTGTTGAAACAAGTATTTCGTATTGCCAAACGTAAATATGCTAAAGATGTCTGGAATGTTCTTAAAGCATACCATGAAAAGTTAACCCTTAGTAACAAAGTTAAATTAATGAGAACGATTTGTGGATTAAAACTACGTCCTGGAGAATATATGGACAAACATATTACCTAAATGAAGCTATTATTTTGTAGATTGCAATCACTTGGTGAGAAAATTTCGGAGTCTTGGATAATTTTTATGCTACTTAGTAGTCTACTTGCCGTATACGATACTCTAATAACAGCACTTGAAGTAAGAGATGAAAAGGAACTCACTATGACCATTGTTGAAAATAAGCTATTGGAAGAGTTCGAAAAGCACATGAGGAGAAATTCGGTTGAAGATACAATTTTAAAAACTACGAATAAATTTAAAAAGTATAACATCAAAACCATTGTGTGCCACTATTGTCGCGGAGTCGGTCATATACGTAAAGATTGCTGGTAATTTAAAAATGATAAGCATCAAAAAGTTAAAGTTTCTAAAAATGAAGAAAATAATTTGTGTTTTATTTTAAATGGAGAAAGAGGTATGTCATATTTGTAGCAATGAAAATTAATTTGTAAACCTCGATAAATCATGGCACGAAAAATTAACTGTTGCCAATGGCGATGGCGTGTATTCAGATGGGAAAGGTGAGGCTGACTTCCAAAATGTTAATTGCTTTGTATCCGAACAAAGTATCATGTTTCATAAATCCGCTGTACAAAATATTTACAATGTAAACGATTTCAAAACGTCACAAATGAGTATTTTTAACGCAGTAAAAAAGCAATCAGGCATCGGTTTTATTGTTGATGCTTTGTTCGGTATTCGTTTGTTTACTCATAAAAATTAGAAAACAACAGCGAACGGTTGTATACGGAAAAAATAAAAAAAGAAAAAAATTATAAATAATGACCGACTCACAAAGGTAAGTTAATTTGCTTTTAATAAAAAAATATATAAATACATGAACAAATGCATTTTTACCATATTTTAGCGAAAAAAAAAAAAAAAAATGGAATCATTAGCAAAAAAAATTTCTGCTAACAAAAAGGTTGCGCAATGAACCAGACTTTTGCGCAAAGCGGAAGATACGCACCGTTCTGTGGCAAAAGGTCTTAAGAGACACTGACGGAATTTTGTATTGAGTTTCCACTTGAATTTACTGATAATTTAAAAAAATTATCAAATAAAAGTTTACCTACCGCGCTTTCCATTTTTCTGTTTGTCAATAATAAAAATGGTACATTGCAACATTTACGTTTCATAATGAAAACGTAAACAAAGAACATAGTTGCAATGGTTTCGATACTTTGCATATGTAAAAAGTATAAATACCGCAGTATTACTGTATATAAACTTTGCATACATACATTTTGAAAGTCAGCCTGACTGTAAATTAAAAATGCTTAATCAACAAGGTGTTGAAGAAATTATTACCGTCAAAGATGTACTATATATACCATCCTTCAAAGGAAATTTACTATCAGTAAAGAAGTTATCAGTAAAAGGATTCAAGTTCTTATTTTCGGGAACAAAATGCATTATTTCAGATTTCAATAATATTGAAGTCGGGGTGGCTGAGTGTGTCAACAGCTTATTCCAATTGAAAACTATTAGTCAACATTATTACCACAAACTTTTTGGACACAGAGACATTAACGCTATCAAGATCATGCAATCTGTTAAGCTTAATAAAGATTTTAAAATTGTAGATTGTGGTGTTCAAAAATATGCGAGGTTTGTGCTAAATGTAAATTAACAAAGAATCCGTTTCCGAAAAAAGCTCCATGTAAGTCCAAAACAGTTCTTGATCTAATTTATTCGGATGTCTGTGGGCCTATGCAAAATATAACCCCAAGAAAGAAAAGGTATTTTTTGATATTCATTGACGATTATAGCCGGTATACTGTTATATTGCTACATGAAAAATCCGAAGTTTTCGATAAAACGAAAATGTATGTAGAAATGGTAAGAAACAAATTTGGAAAGTTTCCGAAATGTATAAGATCTGATAATGGAACTGAATATAAATCTAAAAAGATTTTCGAATTTCTAAAAAATTATGGTATCATGACTCAATTTAGTGTTCCTTATTGACCTCAACAAAACGGAGTAGCTGAAAGAAAGAATCGCTATCTAGTTGAAATGGCTAGATGTCTTTTGGAAGAAGCCAATTTACCAAAATCTTAATGGGTAGAAGCTGTTATGTACTCTAATTACTTACAAAATCGAATTGTCACTAGTGCTATACCGTGTACTCCATATGAAAGATGGGAAGAACAAAAGACTAATATTGAAAATATACATATATTTGGCTCCAAAGCTTATAACCTGAAGTTAGTAGGAAGAAATTTGATAACAAGTCAAAACTCTACATATGTGGGTTGTGATGAAGACAGCAAAGGATTACGTTTTGTTGATACAAGTACCAACAAAGTAACTATTAGTAGAGATTTCAACTTTGTTTTTTCAAAAATAATATGTAATTCGAAAAGTGATAACAATATATTAGAGACTGATAAATACTTGGAAGTAACTACTTCGTCTAAAGCCATTGATAAGGAAGATGATTCCGATGAAGGTTCTTATTGCAGCATTACAGATGATCTTGAATATTTCACAAATTCTGAAACTATTAGCAATCCATCCGTAGCGGAAATTCAAGAAATTGAACCAAAGCTTCGAAGGTCGTCAAGAATAAACAAGGGTGTACCTCCTATAAAATACTTAGTTAATTTAACAAAATCAGATGACATAATTGAAAAAACAGATGACATAATCGAACCCAAAACTTACAAACAAGCTATAAAATCAAAAGAAAAATATGATTGGGAATCTGAAATGAAGGAGGAGATTGAGTCGTTAAAGAAAAATCATACTTGAGATTTAGTTCAAGCGCCACCAGATACGAATATAGTCGGTTGTAAATGGACTGCTTGCGTGTAAGAAAAAGTAAAGAATAAATAAAAAACAAAGTTTTAAAATTTTATATTAATTGTTTCATTTATTTAAAATATTACCTTTTTTCAACAATAAAATGTTTTGCGCGTTCAAATTGCTCAAAACGAATAACAAAAAAATTTAAGATGGCGATACAAGTTTAATTAAACTGTTACTTTTACTCGTTAGAATCTAACGAAAAACTCCGAAAATACAAAGCAGATAAAAATAGGAGTATTATTTAGATCCTAACAAAATAATAAAATTACACACTTAGAAAATTTAAAGTTTTAATGAAAAAGGCTTTTCTAATTAAACATTGCCGGCCACCTTGCGATAACTTAGTTATAAGCAACAGAAAACACAAGCATTATTTTTGAAAGATTTTATTATTTTAAAATTATTAATGGTTTTTACAACAGACCCATTAACTGAATAACGTAATAATGGTTTTTACCACAGACCCATAAACTGAACCCTTGCGGGATGGTTTTAACAGATCCATAAACTGATGATTATGAAATGGTTTTTACCACAGATCCATTAACTGAACCCTTGCGGGATGGTTTTGACAGATCCATAAACTGACGATATCCGATTGGCCGGATATAACCCAGCCAAAGATGGTATGTTGCGCCAGTAGACAACCCGGACTAGTAAAACTTCTTCCTGTCAACACTTGGGAGCAAACCTTAGGACCAAGAACTAATGCCACTTGACCCGAGTGGTAAAATGTCGGGTCCGCGTACTGAAACCCTGGAAACTGGTCCCGAACAGTTTCAGCCACGTCCTCAATAGGGGTTTTAATTCCGTGTATTTTCCTTACTTTTGCCGTTATGGAAATCTGTTTGGAAGAGTCTCAATGGGTTTTTTTTTGCAGAGAACGCAATACGGTGCGCTGGGTTTTGCTCCAGAAGTGGGTTTCAAAGAGGCTTTACCGCCAGCGGCGTCTACTGGGATCAATGCCTCAACCTTCTCAGTACCATTCGAAGTATCACCAACCAGCGCGTTCACCTTTGAAGCCGACTCTGCTTCCACTGAAACTGGCTCGGGAGCCGCATCCAAAGACGGAGTCGACGTTGCCATTGTATTTGAGTCGGATAGCTCCATCGCTTCCTCGTCCTCCTCGAGTAAAGCATCCTCAAAAAAAGTAGGTAAGGCGTCCATAGTACTAGGAAATAATGAAGGTTAATATATATTAGGTTATAAATTTTAGTTGGTCAAAACGACCAGTTTGGTGATCGGTCGTTTTACAATCCTATTCCCTGTCCGTATGTCCGCTACGCGAACGTGATCGTCACTTCCTGGATAAGTCTTAACAACACGACCTAATTTCCAAGAAGTTGGAGAAAGCTGTTCATGGCGAATGGCAACTAAATCGTTCACAGATATGTCCCTTTCAGGAAACTTCCACTTATATCTTTTATGTAGACTGGACAAATACTCTTCCTTCCACCGAAGGCAGAAGTGATGAGTAAATGCTTTAACCTTTCTGTTACGATTAACCAGACTTAAGGGCGTTTCGTAAATTGACGGTTCTGGAGGCGCTAAAATTGGTGAACCTATCAGGAAATGACCTGGCGTAAGAGCCACAGGCTCACTAGGATTATCACTCATTGGACAAAGCGGTCGTGAATTAAGACAAGCTTCTATTCTAGCTAGTACTGTTGAAAATTCTTCAAAGGTATATTTGACACCTTGAGCCTATTTACGAAAGTGGAGTTTAAAACTTTTGACTCCTGCTTCCCACAAACCTCCCATATGGGGAGCGCCTGCGGGTATAAACCGCCATGATAGACCACTAGCATTGAACGTAGAACACATTCTTGCCCGACTCTCTAATAAAAACGTTTTAAAGTCCCTTTCTAACTCTCGTGAAGCGCCAACAAAATTTGTACCATTATCAGAGAATATGGTATTTGGACAACCTCTTCTTGATATAAAGCGATTAAAAGCAGCCAAAAACCTTTTCGTGGTCAAATCTGATACTGCCTCCAAATGTATTGCCTTTGTTGAAAAGCATACAAAAATACAGACATACCCCTTCAAAACTTGGCATGATCTAACGCTCGAACTTTTCATATCAAATGGACCTGCGAAGTCCACACCAGCATTCGTAAATGGCCGATCTAAAACAGTCCTTCCCGGTGGTAAGGCTGCCATTATCTGACTACAAGAGCGCTTACGATCAAGAATGCAACGCTTGCAACGGTTGACAACCGTGCGAACCAATGTTTTCAATCTTGGAATCCAATACTCGATTCGTAAAATCCTAAGCATCAACTGATTCCCTCCATGAATTGAAATCATATGAACAAACTGAGTCAAAAGATATGTAAAACGACGAGAATAAGGCAACAAAATAGGATGTCGTTCCGTATATAATAAAGATGGAGATTTAGCTAATCGTCCATTAAGTCGCATAAACTTCTCCTCATCCAGAAATGGATTTAGAGTTAAAAGAGAACTCTTTGAAGAAAAAGGTTTCTTCGCCAAAAGACATTCATATTCATCAGCAAAATGGACTTTTTGGGCAACAATTGCTAGACGAATTTTTACCTGTTTTATCTCTACGTCAAAGATGTTAACTGATTCATATGAATAGCGACCTCTGTGAACTAAATATGTATTATTAAAAAACCTAAATACGTATGCAATTACTCGAAGGGCTCGATCAAAGGAAGAGAATCTCTCCAAAATATCATTATAATCATTAAAAAATGAAACATGAGATTTAACTGCACGTGCCTCCAGATCAGTGTCCATTATAGTCAAACTTCTGAGATTCCAATCAGATTTATTTTTCTGAAGCCACTGTGGCCCATACCACCAAAGATCACAATGTGCCAATTCTGAGGGTTATATGCCTCGACTTCCTAAATCAGCAGGATTATCCTCTGACTTCACATGGTGCCAATTATGACTGCCAACAATTTCTTGGATCTTGCTAACTCTGTTCGCAACAAAAGTAGTCCAAGAACAGGCGTCCTTTCTTAGCCAGGATAGGTCGATCGTAGAATCAGTCCAACAATAAATCTGACGCAGTGGAACATCAATCTCGCCTAACACAGTTTTCAAAAGATCAGATGCTAAAACTGCACCACAAAGTTCTAAACGAGGTAAAGAACTGACTTAATGGGAGCAACTTTGGTCTTACAAGTTAGTAAATATTTCACCATTTTGATTTTCAGTACGTATATATATATCACCCCCGCAAATGCCTTTTCCGAGGCATCAGAAAAAACATGAAGTTCAACGGATGACCCAGGTTCACAACGAACCCATCTAGGAATACGTATATTGTTAACTTCATGATATGAGGTAAAAAATTTTTCCCAATCTGCCTTCGTCGAAGGTTTAAGTGAGTCGTCCCACTCCACATTATCTTTCCAAACATTTTTGCAACCACTATCACCGGCCCTAACCAACGCACAGGATCAAATAGCTTAGCAATAATGGACAAAACTTCCCTTTTTGTGTAGTTAGATCGCAACGTAATTGGATCCACTTTAAAATAAAATGCGTCCAAATGAGCATTCCACTGAAGATCAAGAGTTTTTGAACTACTTGACTCAACAAAAATCAATAGCTTGGCATCAACTAGATGATCAGAAGGAAGTTCCGCCAATATGGCTTTTTCATTAGATATCCATTTTCTAAGTTCAAAACCCGCTGATAATAAAGTTGCTATGAGTTGATCACGAGAGGACAATGAAGTGGCGATGTCATGAGCCCCATATAGTACATCGTCAACGTACATACATTTTCGCAGAATATGTGCTGCTAAAGGGTACTTATTTTCTACGTCGTCGGACAATTGTAGCAATGTACGAATGGGAAGATAGGGTGCACAATTGACCCCAAAGGTTACCGTCTGCAATTCATACTTCTTAATTTCCTCCGAAGGAGAACTTCGATATAAAATACGTTGAAATGGAGTATGTGCCGGATATAACCCAGCCAAAGATGGTATGTTGCGCCAGTAGACAACCCGGACTAGTAAAACTTCTTCCTGTCAACACTTGGGAGCAAACCTTAGGACCAAGAACTAATGCCACTTGACCCGAGTGGTAAAATGTCGGGTCCGCGTACTGAAACCCTGGAAACTGGTCCCGAACAGTTTCAGCCACGTCCTCAATAGGGGTTTTAATTCCGTGTATTTTCCTTACTTTTGCCGTTATGGAAATCTGTTTGGAAGAGTCTCAATGGGTTTTTTTTTTGCAGAGAACGCAATACGGTGCGCTGGGTTTTGCTCCAGAAGTGGGTTTCAAAGAGGCTTTACCGCCAGCGGCGTCTACTGGGATCAATGCCTCAACCTTCTCAGTACCATTCGAAGTATCACCAACCAGCGCGTTCACCTTTGAAGCCGACTCTGCTTCCACTGAAACTGGCTCGGGAGCCGCATCCAAAGACGGAGTCGACGTTGCCATTGTATTTGAGTCGGATAGCTCCATCGCTTCCTCGTCCTCCTCGAGTAAAGCATCCTCAAAAAAAGTAGGTAAGGCGTCCATAGTACTAGGAAATAATGAAGGTTAATATATATTAGGTTATAAATTTTAGTTGGTCAAAACGACCAGTTTGGTGATCGGTCGTTTTACAATCCTATTCCCTGTCCGTATGTCCGCTACGCGAACGTGATCGTCACTTCCTGGATAAGTCTTAACAACACGACCTAATTTCCAAGAAGTTGGAGAAAGCTGTTCATGGCGAATGGCAACTAAATCGTTCACAGATATGTCCCTTTCAGGAAGGCAGAAGTGATGAGTAAATGCTTTAACCTTTCTGTTACGATTAACCAGACTTAAGGGCGTTTCGTAAATTGACGGTTCTGGAGGCGCTAAAATTGGTGAACCTATCAGGAAATGACCTGGCGTAAGAGCCACAGGCTCACTAGGATTATCACTCATTGGACAAAGCGGTCGTGAATTAAGACAAGCTTCTATTCTAGCTAGTACTGTTGAAAATTCTTCAAAGGTATATTTGACACCTTGAGCCTATTTACGAAAGTGGAGTTTAAAACTTTTGACTCCTGCTTCCCACAAACCTCCCATATGGGGAGCGCCTGCGGGTATAAACCGCCATGATAGACCACTAGCATTGAACGTAGAACACATTCTTGCCCGACTCTCTAATAAAAACGTTTTAAAGTCCCTTTCTAACTCTCGTGAAGCGCCAACAAAATTTGTACCATTATCAGAGAATATGGTATTTGGACAACCTCTTCTTGATATAAAGCGATTAAAAGCAGCCAAAAACCTTTTCGTGGTCAAATCTGATACTGCCTCCAAATGTATTGCCTTTGTTGAAAAGCATACAAAAATACAGACATACCCCTTCAAAACTTGGCATGATCTAACGCTCGAACTTTTCATATCAAATGGACCTGCGAAGTCCACACCAGCATTCGTAAATGGCCGATCTAAAACAGTCCTTCCCGGTGGTAAGGCTGCCATTATCTGACTACAAGAGCGCTTACGATCAAGAATGCAACGCTTGCAACGGTTGACAACCGTGCGAACCAATGTTTTCAATCTTGGAATCCAATACTCGATTCGTAAAATCCTAAGCATCAACTGATTCCCTCCATGAATTGAAATCATATGAACAAACTGAGTCAAAAGATATGTAAAACGACGAGAATAAGGCAACAAAATAGGATGGCGTTCCGTATATAATAAAGATGGAGATTTAGCTAATCGTCCATTAAGTCGCATAAACTTCTCCTCATCCAGAAATGGATTTAGAGTTAAAAGAGAACTCTTTGAAGAAAAAGGTTTCTTCGCCAAAAGACATTCATATTCATCAGCAAAATGGACTTTTTGGGCAACAATTGCTAGACGAATTTTTACCTGTTTTATCTCTACGTCAAAGATGCTAACTGATTCATATGAATAGCGACCTCTGTGAACTAAATATGTATTATTAAAAAACCTAAATACGTATGCAATTACTCGAAGGGCTCGATCAAAGGAAGAGAATCTCTCCAAAATATCATTATAATCATTAAAAAATGAAACATGAGATTTAACTGCACGTGCCTCCAGATCAGTGTCCATTATAGTCAAACTTCTGAGATTCCAATCAGATTTATTTTTCTGAAGCCACTGTGGCCCATACCACCAAAGATCACAATGTGCCAATTCTGAGGGTTATATGCCTCGACTTCCTAAATCAGCAGGATTATCCTCTGACTTCACATGGTGCCAATTATGACTGCCAACAATTTCTTGGATCTTGCTAACTCTGTTCGCAACAAAAGTAGTCCAAGAACAGGCGTCCTTTCTTAGCCAGGATAGGTCGATCGTAGAATCAGTCCAACAATAAATCTGACGCAGTGGAACATCAATCTCGCCTAACACAGTTTTCAAAAGATCAGATGCTAAAACTGCACCACAAAGTTCTAAACGAGGTAAAGAACTGACTTAATGGGAGCAACTTTGGTCTTACAAGTTAGTAAATATTTCACCATTTTGATTTTCAGTACGTATATATATATCACCCCCGCAAATGCCTTTTCCGAGGCATCAGAAAAAACATGAAGTTCAACGGATGACCCAGGTTCACAACGAACCCATCTAGGAATACGTATATTGTTAACTTCATGATATGAGGTAAAAAATTTTTCCCAATCTGCCTTCGTCGAAGGTTTAAGTGAGTCGTCCCACTCCACATTATCTTTCCAAACATTTTTGCAACCACTATCACCGGCCCTAACCAACGCACAGGATCAAATAGCTTAGCAATAATGGACAAAACTTCCCTTTTTGTGTAGTTAGATCGCAACGTAATTGGATCCACTTTAAAATAAAATGCGTCCAAATGAGCATTCCACTGAAGATCAAGAGTTTTTGAACTACTTGACTCAACAAAAATCAATAGCTTGGCATCAACTAGATGATCAGAAGGAAGTTCCGCCAATATGGCTTTTTCATTAGATATCCATTTTCTAAGTTCAAAACCCGCTGATAATAAAGTTGCTATGAGTTGATCACGAGAGGACAATGAAGTGGCGATGTCATGAGCCCCATATAGTACATCGTCAACGTACATACATTTTCGCAGAATATGTGCTGCTAAAGGGTACTTATTTTCTACGTCGTCGGACAATTGTAGCAATGTACGAATGGGAAGATAGGGTGCACAATTGACCCCAAAGGTTACCGTCTGCAATTCATACTTCTTAATTTCCTCCGAAGGAGAACTTCGATATAAAATACGTTGAAATGGAGTATGTGCCGGATATAACCCAGCCAAAGATGGTATGTTGCGCCAGTAGACAACCCGGACTAGTAAAACTTCTTCCTGTCAACACTTGGGAGCAAACCTTAGGACCAAGAACTAATGCCACTTGACCCGAGTGGTAAAATGTCGGGTCCGCGTACTGAAACCCTGGAAACTGGTCCCGAACAGTTTCAGCCACGTCCTCAATAGGGGTTTTAATTCCGTGTATTTTCCTTACTTTTGCCGTTATGGAAATCTGTTTGGAAGAGTCTCAATGGGTTTTTTTTTTGCAGAGAACGCAATACGGTGCGCTGGGTTTTGCTCCAGAAGTGGGTTTCAAAGAGGCTTTACCGCCAGCGGCGTCTACTGGGATCAATGCCTCAACCTTCTCAGTACCATTCGAAGTATCACCAACCAGCGCGTTCACCTTTGAAGCCGACTCTGCTTCCACTGAAACTGGCTCGGGAGCCGCATCCAAAGACGGAGTCGACGTTGCCATTGTATTTGAGTCGGATAGCTCCATCGCTTCCTCGTCCTCCTCGAGTAAAGCATCCTCAAAAAAAGTAGGTAAGGCGTCCATAGTACTAGGAAATAATGAAGGTTAATATATATTAGGTTATAAATTTTAGTTGGTCAAAACGACCAGTTTGGTGATCGGTCGTTTTACAATCCTATTCCCTGTCCGTATGTCCGCTACGCGAACGTGATCGTCACTTCCTGGATAAGTCTTAACAACACGACCTAATTTCCAAGAAGTTGGAGAAAGCTGTTCATGGCGAATGGCAACTAAATCGTTCACAGATATGTCCCTTTCAGGAAGGCAGAAGTGATGAGTAAATGCTTTAACCTTTCTGTTACGATTAACCAGACTTAAGGGCGTTTCGTAAATTGACGGTTCTGGAGGCGCTAAAATTGGTGAACCTATCAGGAAATGACCTGGCGTAAGAGCCACAGGCTCACTAGGATTATCACTCATTGGACAAAGCGGTCGTGAATTAAGACAAGCTTCTATTCTAGCTAGTACTGTTGAAAATTCTTCAAAGGTATATTTGACACCTTGAGCCTATTTACGAAAGTGGAGTTTAAAACTTTTGACTCCTGCTTCCCACAAACCTCCCATATGGGGAGCGCCTGCGGGTATAAACCGCCATGATAGACCACTAGCATTGAACGTAGAACACATTCTTGCCCGACTCTCTAATAAAAACGTTTTAAAGTCCCTTTCTAACTCTCGTGAAGCGCCAACAAAATTTGTACCATTATCAGAGAATATGGTATTTGGACAACCTCTTCTTGATATAAAGCGATTAAAAGCAGCCAAAAACCTTTTCGTGGTCAAATCTGATACTGCCTCCAAATGTATTGCCTTTGTTGAAAAGCATACAAAAATACAGACATACCCCTTCAAAACTTGGCATGATCTAACGCTCGAACTTTTCATATCAAATGGACCTGCGAAGTCCACACCAGCATTCGTAAATGGCCGATCTAAAACAGTCCTTCCCGGTGGTAAGGCTGCCATTATCTGACTACAAGAGCGCTTACGATCAAGAATGCAACGCTTGCAACGGTTGACAACCGTGCGAACCAATGTTTTCAATCTTGGAATCCAATACTCGATTCGTAAAATCCTAAGCATCAACTGATTCCCTCCATGAATTGAAATCATATGAACAAACTGAGTCAAAAGATATGTAAAACGACGAGAATAAGGCAACAAAATAGGATGGCGTTCCGTATATAATAAAGATGGAGATTTAGCTAATCGTCCATTAAGTCGCATAAACTTCTCCTCATCCAGAAATGGATTTAGAGTTAAAAGAGAACTCTTTGAAGAAAAAGGTTTCTTCGCCAAAAGACATTCATATTCATCAGCAAAATGGACTTTTTGGGCAACAATTGCTAGACGAATTTTTACCTGTTTTATCTCTACGTCAAAGATGCTAACTGATTCATATGAATAGCGACCTCTGTGAACTAAATATGTATTATTAAAAAACCTAAATACGTATGCAATTACTCGAAGGGCTCGATCAAAGGAAGAGAATCTCTCCAAAATATCATTATAATCATTAAAAAATGAAACATGAGATTTAACTGCACGTGCCTCCAGATCAGTGTCCATTATAGTCAAACTTCTGAGATTCCAATCAGATTTATTTTTCTGAAGCCACTGTGGCCCATACCACCAAAGATCACAATGTGCCAATTCTGAGGGTTATATGCCTCGACTTCCTAAATCAGCAGGATTATCCTCTGACTTCACATGGTGCCAATTATGACTGCCAACAATTTCTTGGATCTTGCTAACTCTGTTCGCAACAAAAGTAGTCCAAGAACAGGCGTCCTTTCTTAGCCAGGATAGGTCGATCGTAGAATCAGTCCAACAATAAATCTGACGCAGTGGAACATCAATCTCGCCTAACACAGTTTTCAAAAGATCAGATGCTAAAACTGCACCACAAAGTTCTAAACGAGGTAAAGAACTGACTTAATGGGAGCAACTTTGGTCTTACAAGTTAGTAAATATTTCACCATTTTGATTTTCAGTACGTATATATATATCACCCCCGCAAATGCCTTTTCCGAGGCATCAGAAAAAACATGAAGTTCAACGGATGACCCAGGTTCACAACGAACCCATCTAGGAATACGTATATTGTTAACTTCATGATATGAGGTAAAAAATTTTTCCCAATCTGCCTTCGTCGAAGGTTTAAGTGAGTCGTCCCACTCCACATTATCTTTCCAAACATTTTTGCAACCACTATCACCGGCCCTAACCAACGCACAGGATCAAATAGCTTAGCAATAATGGACAAAACTTCCCTTTTTGTGTAGTTAGATCGCAACGTAATTGGATCCACTTTAAAATAAAATGCGTCCAAATGAGCATTCCACTGAAGATCAAGAGTTTTTGAACTACTGGACTCAACAAAAATCAATAGCTTGGCATCAACTAGATGATCAGTAGGAAGTTCCGCCAATATGGCTTTTTCATTAGATATCCATTTTCTAAGTTCAAAACACGCTGATAATAAAGTTGCTATGAGTTGATCACGAGAGGACAATGAAGTGGCGATGTCATGAGCCCCATATAGTACATCGTCAACGTACATACATTTTCGCAGAATATGTGCTGCTAAAGGGTACTTATTTTCTACGTCGTCGGACAATTGTAGCAATGTACGAATGGGAAGATAGGGTGCACAATTGACCCCAAAGGTTACCGTCTGCAATTCATACTTCTTAATTTCCTCCGAAGGAGAACTTCGATATAAAATACGTTGAAATGGAGTATGTGCTTCATCCAATTTAATTTGCCGATACATTTGCGTTATGTCACAGTTAAAAAGAAATCTAAAAAGTCGCCAACGTAATATAAGCAGGACCAGATCTGCCTGTAATGTGGGTCCCACATACAAACAATCATTAAGGCTATTTCCGCTAGAAGTCTTATTAGATGCATTAAATACTACCCTTAGTTTGGTAGTTTTGCGATCTAATTTTATTACGGGATGATGAGGTAAGTAACAAGACAAATTAGTGTAATTTTCTGTTACATGCCTCATATGACCCAAAGTTAAGTATTCTCTAACAACGTCATCATACATTTCCTTTATCAAAGGTTTTCGTAACAGAGAAGACTTATTTCTTAAAAACTGTGACATGACATTCCTTTTTGATGAACCTAGAGAAATTTTTTTGGGAAAATCTGTTTTGAATGGAAGTGTCACTATATAACGACCATCCGAATTCCTACGAGTTGTATTTTTAAAATTTTTCTCACAAATCACATCTTCAGGCGACATTATCTTCCTTTTTGGCATTTCCTCCAATTCCCAAAATCCAAGTAAATTTCGGTTCAAATTGTCTTCTTCAGAAAATTCAACTCTGGTTGAATAAACTTGCATTGAGCCCATAACAAAGCTGAATCTCGTGCTACTGGCGGTGGTCTGTTTAATAAATTCCACCTAACAAAAACAGAGGAAGCAATTGTGCAAATGTGCGGAATTAAATTGACGGTAGATGGTGTCTCGGGAGTAGAATTGGGCATAGTGGATGATGAGCTTCGCTTAAACGATGATTCAGTTGCAGCATCTACATCTAAAAGAAGACTGTAATCACCTAACGTCCCCTGTACACCAAAAAAAGCAAAACCGGCGAGCACAGCACACTTCTTAAAAAAAATTTTAAGTGAAGAAAGTGAAAGAAAAATTGAGCTAAACGAGAAACTAGAGCAGCTTATTTCAATAGAAAAAAATGCAAGCTCACTTAGACGTACATATCGAGCTGTAGAAAAAAACAGTGAGAGTGTTGCTAAATCTATTAAAGAATTAAAGGATGAAATAACAAATTTTAGCTCTCGGATGCAAGAAAAGAACGAAATAAAAAAGCAACAATTGGAACTAGAGCTTTTAAAGTTTAATATGCAAAGCAAAAGCAACGAAAAGTGATAAAAAATGTGAATATTTACTTTAGTACATTTATAAGACTGCATCAAGTACAAAAACTATGTTAATTTTATTTTAAATAAATTAAATGTGAAAAACGAATTGAATTCTATAAAATAAAAATAAAAAATAAATAAATAATTTTATAACGTGTTTGCAATTCCATTTCGTATTCTTTCTCCTTCATTTCCCAATGTCACCCGGGGAAGCAAAAAAGTATTATCCTCAATAAAATAGCTTCAAGGGGATATCCGCAATCTTCTAATAGTATGGAAGTTCGGTCGCCATTCTCGTATTCCCCGAGAAAATGCTGACGGGCTCTGCTTATATTCCATACAAAAGCATCGTGACTTGAACCGGGATACCTTGCGTCTACTGCTCGAATCAGCATATCACTATCACAAATCTTTGAATGAAAAATGCATTTTTTTTTTTTTTTAATATTTACCAGTTTATACTTACTATCATCGCATTTATACTAAAAAATCCTTTCCTGTTAAAATACAAATGCTCGTCAACAGTTGATTTTATAATTTTTATATGAGTTCCATCGATGCACCCAATGATGGAAGGAATTTTATATTTATTGAAAAAATAGTTTCTAAACCTACTTTTTTCATTGTCATTAATTTTAAGTTTGACCCACTGAGGACATATATTCCTTTGCAGAACATCCAGTACATTGGCCAACACAATTGACACTGTACTTCGGCCTAAACTAACAGTAGAATCGTGTCCAATTGACTTTTGATAACCGCCTTCCGCCAAAAATCGTAATGTTGCTGCTAGCTGAATAGCACACGAAATATTTGACGGAGGCAAGTGAACTTCAACAATGTTCATCAACATTTGTAATGCTTCTTTATTCACACGGTATTGACTTACGAATCTTAATTAAATTTTCAAACAATTAAAATTTTCGTACTTTGTTCCAATATGTACTTACGCTATCTCCGGAAGTTCCAAGGGATTGCTATAATCTCTCAATATCTTTCGTTTGACTTTTTCATTCGATTCTTCCTCCATTAGTAAAAATAAAACGACAGCCTCAACCATTTTAAATTCCGTATAATTAAAATATCTTTAAAAAATGTTTTTAACACCAAAAAAAGCAAAACTTTTTGATCAAATATTTTTTAAAAAATGTAAAAACAAAAACAGCTGTTTCGATTATGGGTTTTGTTTATTTTCGAATGAAGCCAAAATCCACACGGTTTCATGACACCGATTGAAATCAGAATCGATTTTCAATTCTGATAAATGACAATTCTGACTGGGATTCCACAACAACCCTGAATAATTCTTTTGCAATTATTGGCTTGTTCTTTTCATGTTTATTCAGTGATCTACTTGCATAAGATATTGGTAGATCTTCTCCTATTGAACCTTGTGATAAAACTGCGCCTAGTGCAAAATCTGATGCGTCGGTTGTTAGAACGAATGTTTTGTTAAAATCTGGGTATTGCAAAATGGGTGGACTGATTAATTTTTCTTTCAATGTTTCAAATGCTTTTTGGCATTCTTCGGACCATTCAAATTTTGTATTTTTCTTCAAAAGTCTGTTAAGGCAGTTCGCGATATCCGCAAAGTTTTTGATAAACCTTCTGTAATAATTGCAGAATGCTACAAATCTTCTGACGTCATCAGCATTTTTAGGAATTGGATATTTCGAAATTATTTCGTACTTAGCTGGATCTGGTTTAATTCCATTTGATGTTATTAAGTTACCTAAATATATATGTAGTTTCTGGTTTTAAAAAACAACATTTGCTTGCATTCATTTTTAGATTGTATTTTGATAATATGTCGAAAACTTTTACTAAGTTTTTGTTATGATGTTGTAGGCTATTATATCATCCACATATAAAAATGCTTCTGATTCCAATCCCGATAGAGCTATGGTTAGCATTCTTTGAAAACTATTAGAAGATATCTTCAGTCCAAATGGTAATCTAGTATATTGGTAATGACCATTTATTGTAGAAAAAGCTGTAAATGGTCTTGATTCCTTATTAAGTTCAATTTGATGGAATGAACTTGTCATGTCCAATGTAGAAAAATATCTTGCTCTTCCCAATCTGTCCAAAATATCATCTAGTCTTGTTAGTGGAAATTTATCATTTATTATATTGTCATTGAGTTTCCTAAAATCAACGACTAATCTCCATTTTTTATGTTGTCTTGTCCTTTCTTTGGAACTAATAAGAGGGGTGCATTGTATGGGCTTATGGATGGTTCTATTATTTTTTGTTTTAGTAAATCCTTTACTTGGTTGTCTATTTCCTCTATGTGTGTTTGAGGTAAACGATAATTTTTTATATAAACGGGGTTTCTATCACTTAGTTGGATGGTTTGGTTATAGAAGTTATTAGTTGTTAGGCTCTCTCCATCTAAATGAAATATTGATTGATATTCTTCCAAAATTTCTGATAGTTCTTTCCTTTCACAGGTGTTATTGTCTTCTAGTTTTAGGTCAGCTAGCAATTTTTTGAATCTTTTCTAGTTTTCTTTTGTTTTATCATTGCTAGTTCTATATACATATATTCATATATTATACTTTTTTTAGTGGTGTTGTTTCTATTTTTAAGTTTTTTATTTCCGTAGTTTCATCTAGAGTGTTCAACAATCTTATATTTCCGTTCTTTGGAATTATAGTGTTTGCTAAAAATATACCTTTACTAATTTCGCAATTGCATACTACTCCGTCTTCTTCTATGTCTAATTGAAAAGGAATGATTATTTCACTTCTTGGTGGTATTTTGATTGTGTTTATTTTGAATGTGTTATTTTGTATGGGTAATGTCAAGATTTCTTGTTTATTGTTAATGGTCAGTATGAATTTATCGTAGTCTATATTGCAGTTGTATTTTAATAAAAAATCTTCCCAGTATACCATCGGTGTGGATTGGAAAGTCATGTTCTACTAGTTGTATTTTGTGAATAAGTGTAGTTTCGTCGATTATTAATATAATGTTGGTGGAACCTAATGATTTTATTTCTTCTTTTGTCATCCCTGTTAAATGATAATAATCGTCTGGATCTTCTTCATATTTGTATAAAATATCTTCTTTGCACAAAGATACATCGGCGCCTGTGTCAATCATAAATGTAAGTGCTTGATGAGTGCCTTTTATATTTAGTTTTACATAATTTTAAAGATTAGATGAAATGCTATAGACATTGTTTCTAATGGTTATATATTTTTTCTTTATAGATCTTGTTCCGGAGATCTCTGGTGGCCTAAAATCTCCGGAATTTGGGAGTTTCCCTGATTGTACATATGCTTTATGGTTCTGTTCATTCTACGGTTATTATTGTTAAAGTTGCGATTATAATTGTTGTTATTTTGCTAATTATTGTTGTTATTGTAGTTGGAATTATTATATCGTCTTCTATTGTCTGTATTACTGTTTATTCTTCTATTATTGTAATTGTTCCTGTTGTTATTATTTCTTGGAAAGTTATTATTGTTCCTGTACCTAATATTTATATTGCCATTATCGTTGTTGTTTCTATTGTAATGGTTATTCTGGTTGCGATTATTGCTATTGTTATTGTTAAAATTGTTCCAGTTATTTCTATTATTTCTGAAATTACTACTTGTTTGGAGCAGTATCTGATTTTGTCTGATATCTGTTGTTGTTTCCATTGCTATATCGATGGCTTCGCTAAGTTTCTTTACTCTGCTAGCTTCTATTGTTCTGGTTATTTCTTTGTTTTTAAGTCCATTTTTAAATGAGTTGAAAGCTAATGCTGCATTTGTTTTACTAATGATATCTCTATTTGCTTCTCCTAGAATGCTTATTTGAATTTCATTTAGTTCCATTGTCAATGATTCTATTTTATGAGCAAATTTTCTTATACTATCTGTTTGTATAACTCTGCTTAGTTCGTTAATGACAATATTAGGGGATTTTTTGATTTTATAAGTTTCTTTCAGAATTGAAACAAGTGTATCAATACTACTTGGAATTTGTATCCGTCGCAATCTATTTTGTACTTTTGTGGTCAATTTAGTTTTATAGACGAAATTAAAGAATGAAGTTTGTTTATTTTCCAGAAATGTTTCATTAATGATTTCTAAATTTGCTATAAATGGGTTTAGTTCTTCCTTAGCTCCCGTAAATACTGTTATTAGTTTTGAAACTGATGCTAATTCTGTTGCATTGAGGTTTTCTGAAGCCATGTTGATAGTGTTGGTTGTTACTTGTTTCTCTATTTTTCTTGTTTGTAGTCTTGTTTCTAACTCTACGTCTATTCTTTCTTCTATAGTTTCTGGTATCTTTAAGTCAATGTTTTTCTTTGTCGATATCTGTATAACGTTATCCCTAATGTCATGAAAGAAAGCTTCCGCTGCAATTCTATGTGAGGGAGTTATGGTAATGGACATTGAGTATTGTTCTTATCTCTTCTAAACATTGTAGAAGGATCTTAATATGTTTTTCTAATGTATTTTGACCTATTTGTCTATCTATATTTAAACATTTGTAAGATTTATCAAATTCTTCTTTTATTGCTCTACAGCGATATAAAATTTTCTGCCATGTCATTTCATTGTATTTGTAAGTATTATTATATTTTTGTTTTTTTGAAAAAATAAGTAATTAAATTTTATCAAGGTCGTTTGCCCTACTAGTGTATTTTTTTTCTTAGCGACCTTTTATGCCGGATATAAAATTTAAGTAAGAGGTCTACTGCTCCTATTATTACTAACATTAAAGTGAGTATCCACAACGAATTGATCTCTTTGCTATGGTCGATAATTTCTACGTTATTTACAACGTTTGCATTTCGGTTTTGTATTTTGGATTGTGGTTTACCCATTTTGTTTATTTTTTTTACCCATAATAGAGGACCATAATAGAATAATTTGATTATTAATATATTATATTTATTATTTTTAGAAAGTATGAATTAGAATCATTGGACTTAAACGTTAAATTGTAGAAAAAATTTTAAAATTATCTAGAAAAATGTAGACAAAATTTCAAATTGAATGTTAAAATTACATTCATTTATTATTATAAAAAATTTATATTTGTTTTGACAAATATTAAATTCATTTAAAAATTATTTTGTTTATTTAGTATTTAATTCTATTTATCTCTTAGTTTGGCATCTTCTATTGGTATATCAATTTTTTTATACATATTAAAATAGTTTATTTGAAAAATTTTGTTGTTTTTTTTAACTTTTTATCTTTTTTAAAATTTTCTATTAAAGTTTTTGTTTCAATTATTCAATCAACTACAAAAATGAACCTATGATCTCAATAAACAACTTTCTAGAACATATGAACTTCCTAGGAATGATTCTTAACACCGTTTAAGTAGCGCTTATGTAGCCGCAAAAGTGGAAAATTTCCCGAAAATTTTTTAATTTCATTTGTTTTTTCTTTACTTCAACATTTAGATACTATAAAGCCTTCTCCCGTAAGTAAGTTGTTTATTGAGATCTTAGGTTCATTTTTGTAGTTGATTGTTTCCTTGAATTTTGAACGGTTTGCTACCTATGGACCTGAACAGGGGAAAAAAGGTAAAACAAATTGAATTTTTTAAAGTTTTTTGCGATTTTGACCTTGAAGATTAAGTTTTTTTTGATTTTATATGTTAACAATTTTTGTTCTTTATGACAAGAGCTACAACTTTGCCTCAGAGAGTATATCAAAATTCCAAACGGTTTGCAAAATATGAGCTTGAGTAAATTATCATTTTTTTGCTAAAATGACATCGAGGCGCCCCATCTTTGAGGGCCCATAAAAAAAAACCTGGAGGACTTTGGGCAAAACTGGGAGACAGTGGTCTTTTTTTTTTTTGGTCTTTTATCACGTAGTGGTGTCCGTATATGGTTATTTTGCCATGACTTAAAAAAATTACACTGTGTGTTATTATTTCAAATTCTTTTTTTTTTTTTTTTTGTTTAGTCTTAATTTTTATTGGCTTAGGACCTATATTTAGTATCTCTGGTCTTTTCAAATTTTCTGAATTTTCTCCTTTTTGTTGTTGTTCTTTTGTTCGCTGCTTCTAGTTCTGTTAGAATTTCTTCAAGCGTCTGTTCCATTTAAAATTGAAAAAAAAATTATTTTTTTTTGTACCTTACAGATATGCCAATGCACTTTCTGTATAGTGTTTAGATATTATGTGTAATTTTTGTTGTCATCAGGGTCATCTGACTAGTTCATCGCATTGAACTGTCCTTCTAATCCCAGGCTTGGATTAGGGCCTCTTTCTTAGCAGGATTCGACTGCAAAATGCAGGATCGCCATGTTTATTCCTTTTTAGAATGTCCTCTCCAAACTTATCTTGATACCAAGATTATAGTTTGGAGATGTAGAAATTAATAAAAGACTTTTGTCTTGTTGTCAAGACTATATTCTTTATTATTCTGACTTAATTTAAAATTTACATTTCTTATATAATAATTTCTTATTATTATTTTGAGTGAATTAAATCACTCAATTTCTACTTAATATTAAAATTACTTATTGCTAAATACATTCATATATGTTCGTGTGATTAAACAAGATTTTTTATAAACTACAAAAAGGTTTACATACGAACGTATATATATATATATATTTTTTTTTTCATTATTTATTTATTGTATCTTCAATATTTTTGAACTAACAATAATTACTCGTATCTTAAGTCTAAAATAAAATATAATTTTTAAGTCCAGCCAGTTCTAGACAAAAATAATGTTTGTTTCACGGATTTTGCAATCATTTGTGGGTCATCCCTCTAATGTACGGCCTAGAAAAGCAGTATCTCTTCTTTTTAGTCGAATATAACCAGGTTCATTCAGCATGTTACGCGCCAAAGGGTTTGGATGAGATTCAAGCCTCTTTAGATATGTGACTGCATGTTTCGCTATTTCTGCTTTAACTGATGGAATGTTTAGGTCTTTGTGGATGTTCGAATTTTTTATATACCAGGGAGCAGATGTAATAATACGTAAAATCTTATTTTGGCGCCTTTGAATTTTTTCTACATTGCTAGCTGAGCCAGTGCCCCATAACTGAATAAGGTCAGGGTGGAGTTTCTGCCAATAAGCCAATTTAGTTGTACTGCTTTTAGTTTCATTTGTGTTAACTTGAAGTCAATGTGGCTTTTCCAAGGCGACGGTCAAGATGTATACCCAGGTATTTAACGTCTGAAAGCTGTGGCATCATTTGGTTTATTTATGCGAATAGGAGGATATGAGTCCCTACGAAGTGAGAAAGTTATCTGAGTACATTTTTGTTCATTCACTTTTATTCTCCATTTTTCTAGCAATTTTTCCAAATTGAGTATGTGGTGTTGTAAAAGTTGTGATACTTCTTCGGCACTTTCATGAATACTTAAAAAAGCTGTGTCATCTGCAAAAGTTGATGATGTGTATAGTAAATAAAAAATGGGAGCCAAAATACTACCTTGGGGTAGTATTTTTGGACGATGAGCTGTGGCGAGCTTAAAAAGTCACCTTCTTTTAATAAAAACTTGCGATTCGTTAAATAATCTTTTAAGAGCTTACCCAAGGTTTCGGGCAAGTTCAGCTTTAGCTTAAATATTAGGCCTTCGTGCCAAACCTTATCGAATGCTTGAGAAACGTCGATAAAAAGCGCAGAACAGTATTTTTTTTTTTTCTTCAAAGGTCGTTTTAATTACTTTTACTAATGTGCAGTTTATGTAACCCAATTGAACAAATCGTCTAGAAAATTTGTATGCAAAGCATTCAATTTTTTTAATTATTCCTATACAAATTTTCTAGACGTTTTGTTCAATTGGGTTACATAAACAGCACATAATATGTGTGTTTGTTGAATCTTACTATGTTGTTTTCTAAAGCCGAATTGATAGTTCGGAATACATCATTTCGCGCTGAGAATTGGATTCAGCTTAGTTATTAATATTCTCTCAAACAACTTTGACACGTTTGATAAAAGGCTTATAGGTCTGTATGATTCTACTTTTGTGTCTTTTCCTGGTTTAGGAATCATAGTTATCAAAGAGACCTTCCACGCTGTCGGAAAGTACTTAAGACGTAAAATGGCATTAAAACAAAAAGAATAACTATGCGACCTAAACGGAGCAACTCAAATAATATCTTGTAACTTATTTTATCAACGCCAGGGGCTTTTTTGGTGTTTAAATCCACTATTGTCCTTTCAATATCGCTAAATTCAAATCTTAGGGGTACTACGGCACTAGTCTCTACTGGTGGCAACTCAACTATATCAGTACACATATTTGGAGTGAAAACCTTTTTCAAATGTTCAACAAATAAATTACCTTTTTCGGTATCATTTCTTGCCCAGTCTGCACAAGAAGGGAGGCTTACGTACGACCGGTCTTTTAAGGTTTCTACATGCACGTCGAGGTCTTCCAAGTAATTTTTCAGAGATGCTACTTTTCGATATTCTAGAAGCTGTCTTAGACGTTTCGTGCAATCTTTAGGTCTAGATTTGAGTTTAGGAGATTTGTGTGATTGCCACTCTCTTCGAATTTTTCTTTTTTCAGCCAAGAGCCGCTCGACATCTACAAAGTAAATTTGATTGTATCTAGCTGATTGTCGGGTTACTGTTGCATGTTGGGCAGCTGATTGAAGGATTTGATCAACGTCTTCTGGTGTTCTTAGCGGTATGTTTTCCGAACAATGAGTACTGAGCTACTTTCTATATTTCAACCAATTAATGCTTGTGCAAGTTGATGGCGAAACGAAATTTTGCTGGTTCCATATATAGACAATAGTGGGTGAATGATCTGAGGATAATTCGAGTGTCGCTTCAACCTTAATCATTTCTCTCAGAATACCCTTAGTCACGCCAAAGTCAATAACATCCGGTATTTTTTGCCGATCAGTAGGCCAATAGGTGGGTTGTCCACTCGATATCACATTCAGACGCATTTTTGAAATTGTATCAAACAAAACACGACCTTTTGGAGTTATTAGGCGTGATCCCCAAAATGTATGTTTAGCGTTGTAGTCGCCTGATGCTATGAAACAGGGACCTAGTGCTTTGAAGAAGTCGCTATAATGACTATCTGATACTTGAAATCTAGGAGGTGAATAAATTGCAGAAATAGCAAAGTTTTGACGAAATTCTTCAAGGTAGAAGGTAATCCTCACAAAAATCACACAGAAAATAATGTTTCATTCTGGCCTTTATAAGTGTTGCCGATCCACCACATGCTCGTCCGCGAGGGTCCTTGGTATCATATAATATATAGCCATTAATTTTAAAAAAGCTATTTGTTGTTAAGTGAGTCTCTGAAATCAGCATGACATCAATTTGTTGATTATTAAGAAAGTACTCCAGTTCATTTTTATGTTGGCGTTAGCCGTTTGCGTTCCAGAAACATATTTTTAAACAGTTCATGGTTTGTTAAGTACCGCCTGCAGCATCATAGATTAAATGCGAACCATTTCTTGCATCATGCTGAATTGATTGATTCTCTGATATTTGAAATCTAGGTGAATAAATCGAAGAAGTAACGAATTTTTGATGATATTCTTCAATGCAAATGTTTGGTGCTTGAAGGTAGTCCTCACAAAAATCACACAGTAAATTATGTTTAATTCGAGCCTTTATTAGTATTGCTGACCCATCACATACTCTGCCACGAGGGTATTAATTATCATAAAATATAAAGTCATTTATTTTAAAAAAGCGATTTGTTGTTAAATGAATTTTTGAAATCATCATGACATCAATTTGTTTGTTATTCATGAATTATTCGAGTTCATTTTTGTGTTGCCGTAAGCCGTTTGCGTTCTAGAAACATATATGTATTTAAACAATTCATGGTTTGCTAAGTACCGCCTGCAACATCATAGAACATAGCAGGCGGTCATGGTATCTCTTGTGAATAGGTTGATCACAACCCTTAATTTTGAAAAATATTGAAACTATCAAAATCGAAAAATTATGATTGCTTACAATACATCATAGATTACATGCGTACCATTTCTTGTATAATACTGCTCATAGAGCTTATAAAACTGTTTAACGAATGCACTAATGTCGCGATGCTTGCTTCAAGACGATTATAGTTACCAGATGGTGTTTGTTCTTTAGGTTCTGCTTGCAAATTTGGAGTAGAATTAGTTATTGTGGTTGTAACTGCACCGTGTCATGGGGGCTTTGAAGACAGGCTGTGCAACGATTTAAAGTGCCGGGAAAGTGCCGCGGTAGCAGTTAAGAATATTGCACCATCCGGCCCTTAATTGTGCTAAGGTAGTTCTTGTTTGCCTGGGAAGAAGCTTCTCATTGTCTGCAATCGTTGGGGGTGTTGATGTAATAGTTTTTGAGCGTCTGCAATGGCCACTCGGTCTATAAGAGATGGAATAATATCTCGAATGTCATTGCGATAGAGACGAAAGTCCTGCCGGATGTGACGGGGATACGGATCTTGAATGCCTTAGATAAGGCTGCCACAATTGTGCGTTCACATGGTCTCTGCTGATTGAGGCCATTTGCGATCTGGTTACCTATCAAATTCAAAGCTGTCATGGTACTACAGGATTCCCTGAAGCCGTGTTGGTGAGAGGCAAGCGAGAAATATATATATATATATATATATATATATATATATATATATATATATATATATATATATATATATATATATATATATATATATATATATATATTTATCGTATTTGTAGTTATTAACGATTTATTGTAAAATCTATTGTGTTACAGTTTTAAGAAATATTTTTAATACATAAGGAAAATTCACTATTTTTTATGCGAAATATGCTGATTTTGAAAAATATTTCAATTTTTTTGTTGTTTTGTATTTAAGATGTTTTGTAAAACGTAGTTAAACTAAAAAGCGTGTACTAATTACACTTAAGATTTTGTTCTGAAAGAAACACTAGAGTTATAAATTTTGTAAGTGGACATAAGAGTTTCTGTTATAATTAAAATGATTAAGTAAATGGAGATATGATTTTTGTATTTAAATTTAATTCAGTTTATAACATAAAAATTTTCATAGTATTTAATCGATAAAAAAATATTCACGTTTTTTAGCTTTGAACAATGTACATATAAATTTCATCCACTAGCGGCAACATATCTATAAGATTATTTTTGTTTTTGTTATTAATTTTTATTGGTGAGTTGTAGCACTTTTTTAAATCGTTTATTATAACGCAATTGATTCCTCGCTTTGTTATATTTATGCATTTGAAAGCATCTTCTTCGCTTAAAGTTGTTTTAAAATATATATTACCAAATTCCTTTGTGAATCTGAACCTATTAATGTCATGACAGCTGAATTTGTCACCATTGTTGTCTACTTTTCTCCAAGTTAATAAATTTTTAGATGCGTCTGCAAAGTTAAAAATATATGATTGATCCATTTCATTTACCAAAAATTTTATCTTTACGCCGACTGTTCTTATAAATTGGTACCAATCACGGGGATGATGGATTTTTATTGAAGATTTATTTTTCTTTTTTTCTATTGCAGCATGGTCACTATCGCACTCCATGTGCGTGTGACCGTGGACCATAAACTTATGATCTATTTTGCTCACATTGTTTTCTAATTGCATAAAAATCGCAAACATAGTCGCAACGAAAGTATTTAATAATGAGAAATCGTTGTCGCAACTACTTACAATTCCACTGAAAGAACTACTTATTTCTCATTATTTTCTTGTATAAAATAATACATTTAGTTTCAAAACGAAAATTTATGTTTTAGAATATAGTAGCTAAAACTTTTAGATCTAAAATTTTTAAATATTTTGTATTTCACACACATTTACATAAATATAGGTATGAAGATGGACATGCTCTCATGTGATATAAGTATTTTTTCTGTGTATAAAAATTTTTATAACAGAATTAATTTTATAAATGACATCGTATTATTTTGTTAATTAATAAATTTAATTCTAAAATTGTATTTAGCTTATTATTTGGATCCTAAGCAAGTTGATTGGTAACAAGTTGATTCGCCTATGTATTTTTAAGTTTTAAAATATTTATGGAAGAAATATTTTTAGCATATGTGTAGATATTGTTATACCAAAGGGTGCTGTAGCTCAAGTGGTTAGCAAGTTGATTACAAAAACGATGATCACGAGTTCAATACTAAGCCGTTCCAACATAAAATATAATAAAGTTTTCTGATAACATTCTATTTTCTTAACAATAATGCAAGCCGCCATCCATTGCCATAATTATAATATAAATTGGAACTAATACACCTAAATAAATAACACCAAGAGGGCGCTGCAGTAGGTACTGTTCTAAAAATAAGTATGTTGCGGTGCCATACTACTGAAGCTTAGCTGTCACACGAACCATCTGTCTTATCTACCCCTACAAAAAATGTTCTTTTATATTTATCACGTAAATTTACCTATTTCAAGTACTAAATTTGTTTGGTTATGATTATTTAATTTGTATTGGCTTCTTTTAGCGACATCCCGAACAAAAATAAGTAGTACTTTCAGTGGAATTGTAAGTAGTTGTAACAACGATTTCTCATTATTAAATAGCTTCTTAGTAAGTGAAGTTTTTGCTGGGGTGCAACTTCCGGCGTATGCATTAACAAAATATTTTTTTATTTCTTCTGCATGCGATCGTAGGCGGAAAATTATTTCATGTTCATTTATGAGAAATTTTATGAAAGTTCAACGTTTCATAAATGAACATGTCTGAATGCTGAAAAAATACTTGCACATTTATGAAAAAGAACATTAATGAGAAGAATCTAATTTATCACCAATCACACATAAATAATTCTTGTTGTTCACTCTTCATGTACATATGCACGTTACAAAAAACAATTTATGCGTGACCATATTTGTTGTTCGTTTTTAAGAGTGAAAAATAAATATAAATTTTAAATTTATCATTTACTAGAAATATCATAGATGTTGATATTTGAATGTTCATAAATGAAAACTTCTGAACCCTAAGCAGGGTTATATAATAAAATAAGCTAATAGTAAAAAAGTAAGCACATTTATTTTAGATATTTTCAAGGACTGTCTAAATTTAAATTTAAACATTTGTATTATAAGTAAACTTTTGGTGTCATTTCAAAAATATTTAAGCGCGAGGTACCCCTTTACCCTAGGTGGCCGATCGTTTGCAACTCTACTTGAAACACCTCTGTTTCGCCTCTGAAATTTCATCAATATATCTTATGTTCTTTTATCCACTGTGCAATATTATTTTAAATTAGAAAATCCGTAACAACTGTACTGATCCGTTCTAAATTGCATTTAATGAACTTGTGTATAAGATAAGAAATATTTTTGAAACATCAAAATTTGGATATATGTATGTACTATGTATTTTCCCCAAATTTTAACTAAATACAAAGCCCCAGTAACCAGACTTAAAGCGAATCGGGCACAAGTCGATGTTTTGAAAAAAAGTTGCAATGTTATGGCAAGAAGTTACGAAACTTTCAAAAACTGCTTATTTTTCTGTATATGTAAATTTCTTAAAAACAAAAATTCGTTGTTTAAGGATTTATTTTTTATATTGACAGTTATTTTTTATATTTTGCAGGTTTCATCTTTATGGTGGTCACGTACACGGATTTTTCGAAGAACTTATACCAGAGAAAAAGATAATACTAAGATGGCGTTTAAAGTCATGGCCCTTAGAACATTACTCAAAAGTAGTAATTGAATTACAAGAAATGGTAAGTTCGAATAAAAAGTGTAGTTGTTAATGTACACTTGTTGACATACAATTAAGCTACTCATGCAATATACTTTTCTGAGTGTAACAGAAACGATATAATACTTGCTTTAGTGTAAATTTTAGTTTCTCCTGATATGTGGTCCTGTTATCAAAAAAAAAAAAAAAAAATTTTAGAAATATAATATTTAGTTTGGTCCGCCCAAATTAAATCGATATGGAATCTGAACACGGTGTAAAAATGTACGAAGATTGGCCGAAAATAACCTTCATGTTCGCATAGCCAAAAAACAAGAAACGTTTATTGTGATTCCCTTCAGCTAAACTAAAAGAAAAAGAGAGAAATATATGTCCGTCCTGCTATCAATTACTTGCCACCCGATTTCCTTGATGAAACCGACGACATCTTCGAGTTTGCACCGCGCGATGTCATAGAGCCCATTGAGAAATCTTTCACCTTGCCATCTAAGTCTGCGGCTTTGTAATACCGGGCTCTGCAGTTTCCAACTCCTCTTCGTCCTCGCAAATCCTACAGAAGTCCGATGTACCGGTAACCCACCTACTGAATCTTCCTCTAATACGCAATCACCATTGATCACACTTATCACAACTCCAAACCTAGAAGTACCCAGCAAACACTTCACTTACTTAAAAGCTGTTTAGTAATGAGAAATCGTTGTTACAAGTACTTACATTTTGACTGAAAGAACTACTTATTTTTGTTTGAGATGTTGCTAAAGGAATCCAATACAAAAGAAATAATCATAACCACAGAAATAAGTATTTCCAAAATGTCAAAAAATAAGTAGTTTGAAATTTATTTGATAAATATTAGACAATTTTTTTTTTTTTTGGTGAGATGTAAGTAACACGCAGCAGGAATGGAATGCCCATATTTAGAAAGGGATAGTAGTAGATAAGACAAATGGATGGTTAGTGTTTACTTTCGACATTGGTGCTAATTGCGAAGATTTAGGGCTTCGACCTCTTTTCATCTTGGATTTTTGGGCACTGTCCATTATTGTTTTGGTCGTACTGTATTCAGAAGGCGACGATTTTATTTTATTGTCACTACTTAGCAACAACGGTGATCAAGAACGTGTGCGGTAAATTGGCGCAGAATTTAATAATTTACAATTATGGCAACACTACACAGGACCCTCTAGTGTTATAATTATTCAACTTCCTCCACCGAAAGAGGGCGGTAGTGGTGGCGTGTGCATTATTGTAAGATAATTAAAATATTTCTGTGAATGTGAAATTAAAAAATTAATTTTTTTTTAAACATTTACAAAAAACTTTACAAACCGTTTTCAAAACGATATTTCCACAGAAAATTAAAAAAAAAATTTTACAAAAAATTTAAAATAAAATATTTTTACAAACAATTTTCGAAAAATAAAAAAAAAATTAATATTTCTTTATTTCTTTATTTTTATATTAAGAATATATGTATGTATATAGAGCAAGAGCCCCCACGCAAACCCCTAAGGGTCTGTGAGCACATACACAATCTCAACGAGAATCTCACAGAGAACAAAACATGTATATTAACCACTTTTTTGGTTTGGGGGCCTTTGATATAGAGTAACATATTTTTTTAAATGCGTTTGATTTTTAAATAGATGAGATCACTGTTTTAAAACTTAGATGCATTTAACACATAGTCATCATCAGGATAACGATTACAAACTGACAAAAATAAAATACACACGTTTAAAGGTAAACGATTATTTTAAAGCCAGTATAGATAGCTACACGACCACCGTTGTGGCTATAATTTATATTTCTAATTTAAAAGTATTTCTACAACAATCTCAGAGTTGACGATGTCGTCTTCAATATCATTAAGTAGCTGACAATGTTTAAGTACAAATTTGGTATTTTTGTGGTTTCATGAAATTTCTTTAAGTGTTCATTTGTTACTTTTTTATCATCCTTGTTGTTAAACCTTTTTCTGTTTTCAACGAGTAAAGCCTAGTACTCTGTTCGAATTTGTGAAAAATGTTGAGCAACATTTATTATTTCACAGGGAAAATTTGACATTTAAAATGTGGTGTCTATCGCGATTTGAAAAAATTTTACGATTTTAATGTTTTTAAAGGTGTGTTTACATTGAGTGTACAAGTCATATGTACTGTCAAAATTGCTATCCATATGGAATTTCATGTGTATGTCAAAATCAGTATTTTACATATGGTTTATAATTTTTGTGTTCAAACGTACCCATGTTACGTACAAATGACATAACCTCCTGTTGTTGAAAACAAAAATCAAATATTTAAAACAGCTGGTCTTCAAAGTGTGCTTTCGATGAATTATTTTGTTTAAATTATTAGACTATATAATAAAACTAATAATAATAGCTTTATTGGGACTTGTTGTAATAAGTTATTAGGCAATTTTGTATATTTTTGCCGCCATTTCATTTTATTAGAAACCCGCTAGTGATGTCAACTATGCAAAGAACTACCGTTTTGTGTTATCATTTGGGTGCTTTTACAACAGTACAGAAATCAATTATCAGAGACAAATATATCATTAAATTCGATTTAGCCGTGATTGACATACAATTAAATAAACAGATATATAATATACATATGTATGTATAATAGATTACATATGTAACTTTATTATTAATATCACCTATGAGGTATCGATATAAATCTGCGAACATGAAATTACTAACAAAATTTATTATCAAAATAAATAAGCGGAATTTTTGAAACTAAAAGTGAACATCACTGACAACAGCTGTTGTCATATAGTTTTACACATCAAATAGAGCGTGCTTTAAATGAAAAACTAACACATGTTATTGCACATAGGTAAATAACATGTTGTGTTTCAAAAGGTTTACACTATGTGTATAGTTTTACATATGGAAAAACTGACATTCCATATGACTTGTACACACAATGTAAACACGCTTTAAGTATACCACATTGTTTTAGAAAAATTCCACATGAAATAATGCCCCTTTGTTTATTTATTTCACAGCTTTGATAAAATGTTGCCAGAAACATTTCAATGTTTTTCTACAGCAAAAACAGAGTACTACTTCTGCAACATTTTTACATGACTTTTTCATAGAAATTTTGTTATGTATGTAATTTGACAGCATTCCGCATGAAAAACTGAACAGAGTACCAGGCTTAAGGCCCAACTATAATATGCATAAGCTAGCTTAAGCCAACTTAAGCAACTGTGCAATTACATATAAATCATATGTGGCAAACTATAATGTACTTAACAACACTTTTCGTTGAGTTTCGTCAAATGTCATTTGCTTAAGCAAAGTCCGAAACCGATCGCACATTCCGTACGGAAACAGCTGTTTGTGCTTTGTGTTTTACATATGAATGAATATTCGTAAAAAATTGCATTGGAGAATAAAAGTGAACAAATTATATATAAATTTAATATAAAATGTTAAAAAAAAGAATTTTCTATAAGAAAAAAGGGAGGTGTTGTATAATAATCGAAATTAAAAAGAAAGAGCATTTTATTGTTTATGAGTTGAGTGATGCACACCGCTGTATTTTTTAGTACTTTTGGCCAAAATTATACAAACAGCCGAAAATGTTAAATTTTTCTTTCGAAATTTTCTTAAAACTATTAAAAATAATTATTAATTTGTATATGAATGGTATTAGCTATATAAAATATGTTTATTTAACACCTTTTTGTTAACAAATTGAATTTATTCAGAAAAAAATTATTATTTTTCAAAAGTACAAATAAAACAAATGTGCAACTGTGTCATGGTAGTTTTTAGATTCATCTAAGTACATTGTAGCCACTTAAAAGTCTTCAATAAGTTACTTAAGCATTTGACAGACTTTTCGTTCATTTTTTGACATTAGCTTAAGCCAGCTTATGCATATTATAGTTGGGCCTTTAAAGCGCTAACGGTACTTAAATGTTGTTTGTCACTTGATAAATAAAGTAATTTTTATAACTATAAACGTTTGATATAGTTCGTCGATTATAAGGTAAATTCTTTAAACAAAGAAAGAGAATTCGTTCTCGCCTTACAATTCTTGTGTTTTATTTTTATTTAAAAATCTGATATACGCCGAAACATTGGCCCTAACGAGCCGGATTAATACACAAGAAATTCATCCACTTAATATTTTGCAGTCACCTTTACGGGGAATCAACTTATATTTACATGTTTAATAAAACTCATCAAATAAGGTTGGTAATTGATTTTAAAGTGAGTGTTTAAAACTTAAATTAAAAAAAATTACATGCACATAAAATATATACATATGTGTGCCTTTACATAAAACAACAGTGGTTATTAGTAATTGAATATTCGAACTATAATTTATTAATATTTATTTGTTTATCCTGGCATATAAAGAGTTAATAAATTAATTATTTATTTTTTCGTGGTTAATTAATTTGATTGCATCGCGGCGAAATAAATTTATGTATTATTCTTCCCTTTTTTCTTTTACTACACTAAGTGAATTTATTGTTCCTATCAAAGTACTTTCTCGGGTTTGATAATTTAAAGGCAGCTTTTCTCTTTCTTTCGAAATACTTTCATATTTGTGTCGAAACCGATTTGTTGAAAAATGTCGTTGACTTATTTTGATAGTTTTACTCGCGCTTCGGATGCTGTTTTCAAATTTAAGTTGTATTTTAACAATATTCCTGACGATGATCACCATCTGTATACAGTAGAGGTGATGGTTAAAGAATTAAAATCGTAATGGAAGAAAGTTAAGACTGTATATGAAGAATGTTAAGACTATCTAACTTCTTCTAAAGTAAAACCGGGGGTTATAGAAATAACTGAGAGTAAATACCAAAGTATTCTTAACACTTACGCTCGTTGTATCAAGACAATGATGATCAAGCGTGATGAGTCTAGGGATCTTATTAGTAGCAAAGATAATGCGGCATTAGATAATTCCTGGAACAATTTGCCTCTTCTACCATGCGATAATGACATTTTTGATGGTAATTATCTTTCATGGCCTACATTTAGAGATCTTTTCACGGCCTTGTACATAAATAATAGTCGACTTAGATAGCAATATAGAAAAGCTTTTTTTATTTATTAAATAAAACCGATAAAGATGCTAAGGAAATTGTATCCAAGTGTCCACTGACAAACGCTGGGTTTGATATTGCGTGGAATAATCTGAAGATTACATATGAAAACCCTTGTATGTTAGTAAATAATCAATTGAAGTGCCTTTTCAGTATAGAATCGGTAAAGAATAGTTTAGCTCTGAAAAATTTGCAGCGTGGCGTAAACAGTTTTTTAACCGCTATGTCAACTTATGACATTTCTACGGAGTATTGGGATCCTATTATTGTATTTATTTGTATTCAGCGGTTGCCGTCTCAAACAATCACGATTTGGGAACAAAGTGTCAAGGACAAAACTGCCTTGTGTTTGTGGAAGGATTTGGATTTATTCTTAACAGAACGGATTCAAACCTTAGATTGTATTCGTGACCTTACAAGTTTAGAAACCGACAGCAACTTCGTTGAACGAAGGGTCAAAACTCATGTTTCTACCACAGGCTTATCTTACAATTGTATTTTATGCCCAAATGAAAATCATGTGCTAAGATTTTGTCGTCGTTTTAAAAATTTGCCTGTTTCTGAAAGATTTTCTAATATAAAGAAGCTTAATTCCTGCTTGAATTGTCTTTCAAGGTCACATAAAGTTAAAAACTGTAAAAGCGAACATAATTGTTTAATTTGTGGTAAAAGACCCCACACACATGTTTGCTAATAATAATAATAGGTCTACACTAGACAAACCAAAGACTTCTGAACAAGAAGAACAAATGCCGTCGGAATCGGACGCAGCGAGCTGAAATTTAAATCGTCAAGGTTTCCGTACATCACAGAATTTGTCCGTTTTGTTGGGAACTGCTAAGGTTAGGATAATTTCTCATGGTACTACGTACACAGCAAGAGTCTTAATTGAACCAGCCTCCGAAGTTTCATTTATTTCGGAACGCCTCACAGTGGCTGAAAATCGTTTTTCGTTGGCCAAAAGTAAATTTTTTTTGTCACCGATTTTTAAAATTTTTACGTCATTTTGTAGTTAATATATCCAAATTAAGGTAGCCAAAAAATTATGTTAAAATATTGATAATTGTGGGCGTGGCATGCTGTCAAACTCAACTTTTTTTTTAATTTCAGAAAAAGGTGTTTTTCTTTGGTTTTTTATCAAAATTAAATGGTTACTACTCGCAAGCTATCATCGATAATGGTCTGCGGTTTTTTTTTTATAATGTTGGTAGGATTATTGTCTTTAGTTGTTGTAAGTAGACACAGCTCTAGCGTTTAATATTAGGGGCGTTATGAAATATTTATGAAACTACTATATTTTCCTCAAATTTTAACTTTAGTGGAATAGAACTTCTAGGGAACAAGAAACGTATACAACCACGAGAAAGGTGAAAGTGTCCTCTTTAAATCTATATATACTTTTGCACCCGCCACGAGCCGCCTGTAGAACACTTTTTTCATCTTAATGAAATTAATCGAATGCTTGAGAAACGTCGATAAAGAGCGCAGAACAGTATTTTTTTTTTTTCTTCAAAGGTCGTTTTAATTACATTTACTAATCTGTGTGTTTGTTGGATCGTACTATGTTGTTGTCTGAAGCCGAATTGATGGTTCGGAATGCATCCTTTCGCGCTAAGAATTGGATTCAGCTTAGTTATTAATATTCTCTCAAATAACTTTGACACGTTTGATAAAAGGCTTATAGGTCTGTATGATTCTACCTTTGTGTGGTCTTTTCCTGGTTTAGGAATCATAGTTATCAAAGAGACCTTCCACTCTGTGGGAAAGTACTCAAGACGTAAGATGGCATTAAAAACAAACAGAATAATTCTGCGACCTATACGGGGCAACTCAACTAACATCTTGTTACTTGTTTTATCAACGCCAGGGGCTTTTTTGGTGTTTAAATCTGCTATTGCCCTTTCAATATCGCTAAATTCAAATCTTAGGAGTACTACGGCACTAGTCTCTACTGATGGTACCTCAGCTATATCAGTACATACATTTGGGGTGAAAACCTTCTTCAAATGTCCAACAAACAAATTGCCTTTTTCGGTATCATTCCTTGCCCAGTCTCCACAAGAAGTTCGCAAGGGAGGCTTACGTACGACCGGTCTTTTAAGGTTCCTACATGCACGCCATAATGAATAATCTGATTGAGCAGTTGCGTCGAGGTCTTCCAAGTAATTTTTCAGAGATGCTACTTTTCGAGATTCTAGCAGCTGTCTTAGTCGTTTCGTGCAATCTTTAAGTCTAGATTTGAGTTGAGGAGATCTGTGTGCTTGCCACTCTCTTCTAATTTTTCTTTTTTCAGCCAAGAGCCGCTCGACATCTACAAAATAAATTTGATTGTATCTAGCTGGTTGTCTGGTTTCTGTCGCATGTTGGGCAGCTGATTTAAGGTTTTGATCAAAATAAATTAGACTCTGGTCCACATCTTCTGGTGTTCTTAGAGGTATGTTTTCCGAAAAATGAGTACTGAGATACTTTCTATATTTCAACCAATTAATGCTTGTGCAAGTTGTTGGCGACACGATATTTTGCTGATTCCATATATAGGCAATAGTGGGTGAATGATCTGAGGATAATTCGAGTGACGCTTCAACCTTAATCATTTCTCTCGAAATACCTTTAGTCACGCCAAAATCAATAACATCAGGTATTTTTTGTCGATCAGTAGGCCAATAGGTGGGTTGTCCACTTGATATCACATTCAGACGCATTTTTGAAATTGTATCAAACAAAACACGACCTTTTCGAGTTATTAGGCGTGATCCCCAAAACGTATGTTTAGCGTTGTAGTCGCCTGATGCTATGAAACAGGGACCTAGTGATTTGAAAAAGTCGATATATTGGCTCTCTGATATTTGAAATCTAGGAGGTGAATAAATCGAAGAAATAACAAAGTTTTGATGATATTCTTCAATACAGATGTTTGTTGCTTGAAGGTAGTCCTCACAAAAATCACACAGTAAATGATGTTTAATTCGAGCCCTTATTAGTATTGCTGAACCACCACATGCTCTGCCACGGGGGTCTTTAGTGTCATATAATATATAGCCATTGATTTTCAAAAAGCTATTTGTTGTTAAATGAGTCTCTGAGACCATCATGACATCAATTTGTTGGTTCTTCAAGAAGTACTCGAGTTCATTTTTGTGTTGGCGTAAGCCGTTTGCGTTCCAGAAACATATTTTTAAACAGTTCATGGTTTGTTAAGTACCGCCTGCAACATCATAGATTGCATGATGCATTTCTTGCATCATGCTGCTCATAGAGCTCATAAAACGTTTCTCAAGCATTCGATAAGGTTTGGCACGAAGGCCTAATATTTAAGCTAAAGCTGAACTTGCCCGAAAACTTGTATAAGCTCTTAAAAGATTATTTAACGAATCGCAAGTTTTTATTAAAAGAAGGTGACTTTTTAAGCTCGCCAAAGCTCATTGAAGCCGGAGTTCCCCAAGGTAGTATTTTGGGACCAATTTTATATTTACTGTACACATCGGATATGCCAATTAGCACCCTAGTCCACACATCAACTTTTGCAGATGACACAGCTTTTTTAAGTATTCATGAAAGTGCCCAAGAAGCATCACAACTTTTACAAGACCACATACTCAATTTGGAAAAATGGCTAGAAAAATGGAGAATAAAAGTGAATGAACAAAATAACTTTCACACTGCACAGGGACTCATGCCCTCCTATTCGCATAAATAACCAAATGATACCACAGCTTTGAGACGTTAAATACCTGGGTATACATCTTGACCGTCGCCTTACTTGGAAAAACCACATTGACTTTAAGTTAACACAAATGAAACTAAAAGCAGTACAACTAAATTGGCTTATTGGCAGAAACTCCACCCTGAGCTTAGATTGTAAACTTCTACTGTACAAGTCGGTCCTCAAACCAATTTGGTGTTATGGGATTCAGTTATGGGGCACTGCCTCAGCTAGCAATGTAGAAAAAATTCAAAGGCGCCAAAATAAGATTTTACGTATTATTACATCTGCTCCCTGGTATATAAAAAATTCGAACATCCACAAAGACCTAAACATGACATCAGTTAAAGCAGAAATAGCGAAACATGCAGTCACATATCTAAAGAGGCTTGAATCTCATCCAAACCCTTTGGCACGTAAAAGTTTATTTAGGCTACGTATAACTAAAAAAATAAATATACCTTCGAAAGGGTTTAATGGCTTTGTTTTGATCAGCAAAAAATAAGTACTAAAATTATCACAATGGGCTCTACAGGAAGCATATGATCTCTTTCTAAATGTACCTGTTATCAAATGTTAGGGTCAACCAAAGTCATAAACAATTTTATAACAATAATTGCGACATTAAACCACTAAAGTTAAAAAACAACCCCATATTGACGCATGAGTGCAGTTTTGTTCAATTTAAGCGCTACCTGCTATGAAATTAAAGATCAGTGTGTGAAGAACATGTATCTAAAAATTTATAAAAGTACGGATTCGTTAAGGGATTACTCAGTAATAACTTAATCCTTTAAGTGTACGGATAAAACATAACAAAGGCAAATAAAAATATTCAAAAGAAAATGGAGAGCTTCATTTATAAAGAACTGGCCGAAGTGTATTTTAGAAACAAAAATCAGGAAGATGTTCTTAGTTACGTTAAAATAAAATTAAACTTAAATTCGTGTAGCACCGAAATGCAAGAGCAATTATATAATTTCGTCAAAGCACTAAAAAAACGCTACAAAGAAGTTATGTACAGTAAACCAAAATTTTATATAAAAAGTGCAAAGTGGTTAGAACGTCAACTTACTGTCGCTGCAGAAACAGCAAAGCAAGATAAGGCTGGAAGACCACGCAAATCATTAGTGGACAATTGCAGCGATAGATCTAAGAGGCGGAAGCTTAAAGATATTAACGATGCCTTTGGTTCTACAAATATAAAAGAATCTTTCCTACATCAATTACGATCACAGAACCAATTTACAAAAGTGGATAGATATCATTGAAAAAGTTGTTAAAGCTAGTCCACCGAGAACAAAACGGATTCTTAAAAGTATACCAACTCCGAATGATGCAATACAGTACACAAATGAGGAGGCATTAGCATTATTTCTGGATTTGAAATTAACAAAACAGCAATATATTAAACTCAGACAGCGTGCGATTGAAAAAGGCTCAAATATATATCCAGCATATCATCACATAACCGCTGCTAAAATGGACTGTTTGCCATCAAAGGACACTATTACAATCACACCAATTTCGGCAGAGGTACAATTACAATCTCTACTTGATCACACAGCCGCACGCTTGCTGCAATCAATAACAGGAAATGAGTTGAAGAAATACGGAAACACAAAGTTAATTCTTTTTTGTAAATGGGGATGTGATGGTTCTTCGGGACAAAAACAATATAAACAAGCTGTATGTGAAAATATTTCTGACTCAGATATGTTCATTGTATCATTTGTACCATTGCGATTGAAAAAGATTTTGGAAGATTCAGAACCTTCGACTAGTACAACGCAAACAATGGATATTTGGAAAAATGAGACACCATCTTCTACGAAATACTGCAGGCCAATCAAATTTCAATTCAAAAACGAAACAAATAATGTTATTAATAAAGAAATTAGTGATATCAAGGCCCAAATTACAGCACTACAGCCATTACAATTACAGTTAGATGGGCAGCAAATTGAAGTAAGCTACCAGTTAGTCCTGACAATGATAGATGGAAAAGTGGGTCAGGCTTTGACTAACACGAAGGCTGCATCCAGCTGCATTATATGCCAAGCAACATCAACCCAATTAAACCAAGTCCCAGCAAAATCATTAGATAATACCGATGCATATGAATTTGGATTATCACCACTACACGCAAGAATACGACTTATGGAACACATACTAAAAATCAGTTATGATTTGGATTTCGGGTCTTCAGGATCAATAAGAAACAACGTGACCAACAAAGAGTTAAGAAGTTCAAAAAAGAAACATGTTCAAGATGAATATCGCAAACGTGGACTGATTATAGATCAGCCAAAACAAGGGTCAGGCAATACAAATGATGGCAATACCGCAGGAGTGGATTTCAACCTTATTTTCAGATTTAAAATAATACTAGAAGTACTTGCGTGCAATGAAGAAATTGACTCTATAAAATTTGGAGATTATGCTAAGGAAACTGCAAAAATATATACAACTAACTACCCATGGAGAAATATGTCTGCAACAGTTCACAAAATCCTTTATCATGGTGAAGATGTCATTAAATATCATTTGGTGCCACTTGGAGATCTATCAGAGGAGGCTCAGGAAAAAAGGAACAAGGATTACATATTTTATAGAGAGCACAATACTAGGAAAATTTCACGGAATTCAACAAATGAAGATCTATTTAATATATTATTGGCAACGTCAGATCCGTTCATATCCAGTATTCGAAATCAATGGAAAGTGGACCATCGGGATTTAGATGAAGAAACCAAAAAACTACTAAAGAACAGAAATAGCACAGAACAAAATATGGAATATTTGCAATTAATATTTAAGTCAAATGAATAAAAATTATATTTTCTTGTTGCTTAACCAACAAGGGGGGGGGGGGGGTTGAGGTGAAGGTAGCGCAGAAGATCCGAGTACATTTTCCATTCGTCATGAAAGCTTGAGAATTATTTTTTTTTGCAATCTAGGCTTAGGTAATACAATTTGTTAATTATTGACACTATTTTTCATATAATATGCTATATAAACGCCCACAAAAAGGGGGCGGGGTCCAAAAATAAATTTTTATGATTTTCTGGCTCCAGTGTAAAGACCTTGAACCTTCTTTTACATAAAAATGTTTCATTTGCTTAACAAATTTACAAAAAAACTTGTAAAAATGTGTAGTTTTTCAGGGGTTGGTTTAGTTCTTCTTAGGGGAATTTTTTTCCCCCTGGTCCGATTTGGCCCATTTACGAACTTAGCCTGCCCTATCCTTCAAGATATATATGTACCAAATTTCAAGGGTCTAGCTCTTTTCGTTTAGACTGAATCGTGTTCATACAGACAGGCGAATGGACGGACGGCCGGATGGACAGACGGACGTATGGACAGACGGACATAGCTATATCGTCTTAGATTTCATCACTGATCAAGAATATATATACTTTTTTGGATCTTAGAGGGATATTTTACTATGTTACACACAGAATAAACCCATATTTCACTCTGAAAGTTAAAAAAATTAAAATGTTCAACTTTGACCTCGAATTCCTTAAAAAGTCCTCAATCAATTTCAATGTAATTAAAACTGAATCAAGCTGAGCTAAATATCTATCCATTAAGAAAAAAATATTTCAATATTTTGATCGGTTCAAAAGTTACAGAATTTTGGCCAACGAAAAACGATTGTCAGCCACTGTGCGCCTGCGAAATCAACTGCAACTTTCATCACATTATACGAATGTACAGATTTCCGGTGTTTATTAACACTACAACTTCTAGGAAAATTTGTAAGATTCGAATTGCATCTCCAATAGATAAGAGAATTGAATTGGAAACTTTTTGTTTTTGAATTCATATTTATTTATTGTATCTTCAATATGTTTGAACTAACAATAATTACTCATATCTTAAGTCTAAAATAAAATATACTTTTTAAGTCCAGCCAGTGCAAGACAAAAAAAAAATATATGTTCCACGATTGTTGAAATTATTTACGGGTCATCTCTCTATTGTACGGCCAAGAAAAGCAGTATCTCTTCTTTTTAGTCTAATGTAACCAGGAGCATTAAGAATGTTACGCGCCAGTGGATTTGGATGAGTTTCAAGCTTTTTCAAATACGTTACCGCATGTTTCGCTATTTCTGATTTAACTGTTGGCACGTTTAGATCTTTGTGAATATTAGAGTTTTTGATATACCAGGGGGCAACTGTGATCATTCGAAGAATCTTATTTTGGCGCCTTTATATTTTTTCAACATTGCTAGCTGAGGCAGTACCCCATAATTGAATCCCATAGCACCAAATTGGTTTAAGTATCGACTTGTAGAGTAGTAATTTGCAATCTAAGCTGAGGATAGAGTTTCTGCCAATAAGCCAGTTTAGTTGGACTGCTTTTAACTTCATTTGTGTCAATTTGGATTCTATGTGGCTTTTCCAAGTAAGGCGCCGGTCAAGATGTATACCGAGGTATTTGACGTCTGAAAGCTGGGGTATCATTTGATTATTTATGCGAATAGGGGGGCATGAGTCCCTACGCAGTGTGAAAGTTATATGAGTGCATTTTTGTTCATTCACCGTAATTCTCCATTTCTTCAACCATTTTTCCAATTTGAGTACGTGATCTTGTAAATCTTGTGATGCTACTTGCGCGCTTTCATGAATACTTAAAAAAGCTGTGTCATCAGCAAATGTTGATGTGTGCACTTGATTGCTAATTGGCATATCGGATAGGTGGGAGCTCAGCTATATCAGTCGAGACAATTGGAGTAAACACGTTTTTTGAATGATCAACAAACACATTACCTTTTTCGGTATCATTTCTTGCCCAGTCTCCACAAGAAGTTCGCAATGGAGGCTTACGTACGACTGGTCTATTGAGGTTTCGACATGCACGCCATAATGAATAATCTGATTGTGGAGTTGGGTCCAGATCTTCCAGGTAATTTTTCAGAGATGCTACCCTTTGAGATTCTAGTAGGTCTCTTAGCCGCTTCGTGCAATCTTTAAGTCTATTTTTAAGTTGAGGAGATCTATATGATTGCCACTCTCTACGAATTTTTCTTTTTTCAGTCAAGAGCCGCTCGACATCTGCAGAATAAATGTGATTGCATCTATTTGCCGGGTTACAGTTGCATGTTGGGCAGCTAATTTGATGTTTCGATCAAAATCAATTATACACTGCTCTATGTCTTCTGGTGTTCTTAGCGGGATGTTTTCCGAGCAATGCGTGCTGAGATATTTTCTATATTTCAGCCAATTTATGCTTGTCCTGGTTGTTGGTGATACGATATTTTGTTGATTCCATATATAGACAATAGTGGGTGAATGATCTGAGGATAATTCTAGTGATGTTTCAGCTTTAATAACTTCTCTTGAAATACCCTTAAACACGCCAAAATCAATAACATCCGGTATTTTTGTCGATCAGTAGGCCAATTGGTGGGTTGGCCACTCGAGATAACATTGAGACGCATTTTTGAAATTGTGTCAAACAAAACACGACCTTTTGGTGTTATTAGTCGTGATCCCCAAAATGTATGTTTAGCGTTGTAGTCGCCTGATGCTATAAAACAGGGACCTAGTGATTTGAAGTAGACGCTATACTGACTCTGATACTTGAAATCTAGGAGGTGAATAAATTGAAGAAATAACTAAGTTTTGATGAAATTCTTCAAGGCAGATATTTGTTGCTTTAAGGTAACAAAAATCACACAGTAAATAATGTTTGATGCGGGCCTTTATAAGTATTGCTGAACCACCACATGCTCTGCCACGGGGGTCTTTGGTGTCATATAAAATATAGCCATTGATTTTAAAAAAGCTATTTCTTGTTAAATGTGTTTCTGCAATCAGCATGACATCAATTTGTTGGTTCTTAAGGAAGTATTCGAGTTCATTTTTATGTTGGCGTAAGCCGTTTGCGTTCCAGAAACATATTTTTAAACAGTTCATGGTTTGCTAAGTACTGCCTGCAATATCATAGATTGCATTTTTAACATTTCTTGCATCATATTACCCATAGAGCTCATAAAAGTGTTTAGCGACTGTACTAATGTCTCAATGGTTCCTTCCAGACGACTATAGTTAACCGAAGGTGTTTGGACCTTAGGTTCCGGGTGCAAAAGTTGGTTCGGGTTAACAGACGATGGCGCTTTATAAACTTGGTTGTTTTTTAGCATGTCAGCGTATGAAATATGTTGGGTGGTTGGTTGATCTAGCTGAGGGTAATGGTCATTTGGTCGATATTGTTTTTGCTTAGGGGGAGTATTTGGTTTTTGAGACGTCTTCCTTACAATAGAATAAACAGGACATCCTCTGTAGTTGGCAATGTGGTTTCCACCGCAATTGCTACATTTTTTACCCTTCGTGTCATCCCTTGACTTATCGCATTGAGCGGAACAATGCAGCTCACCACACACAACGCAAACAGAAGGCAGCTTACAGTAAGCCCTACTATGACCATATTCTTGACAGTTTAGGCACTGGACGGGTCCTGATCGTTTATGTGGTTCCTCTACTTAGCGGTGCAACAGATACCTCAGATTGTATATAGGGTGCCTTTCGTTTTTTTTTTTAATCTTAAATCGCCAGGTTCCAGTTCAACTCGAAATAGCGGTTGGGGGACACGTTCTCGATTTCGGAGATTATCTACACTTTTTATTTTAAATTGGAAACTTGTGCTATTCTTTTACCTTCAATTTCTGGTAATGTACTATCATTTACTTGTCCTGCGGATGTAAGAGGTGAATTATCGAAGTTACAATTAGCATATGACAATTATTACAAAAGCAGGCCAGACAAACATAATCAGAACAATTCAAAGTTTTGTGGAAAAAGAAAAAACAAATTAATAAGACTACATAAGGGCTATAAGCGACATAAAGATATTGCTATTAATGATTTCTTATTCGTGAAAGGTGAAAAACTATGCACTGACCGATGTTCGTATTCAAAATGAAATAATCAACCAACTAATAACCAAACTTTGTTTTTAACTTTACTATTAATTACTGTTTTTAACCTTTATTTATTTTTTATAGAGTATTATTTGTTTTTATCGGTCCATCATGACCGCAACAGGAGTCCATCATGATTCAAACACCAAATAAAATCAACAGGGGTCCTTCATGACCCATAAAGCATATGTTGAGAAAACGTGGATACATACATCATCTTTATACAGTCCACAGGAGCCCGTTATGGCACAATAAAATCATTTTATTAGGGGTCCTTCATGACTCAATAAAATGATTTGGAGTTCTTCATGACTCAATAAAATAATTTTATTAGGGGTCCCTCATGACTCAATAAAATTATTTTAGAGTCCTTCGTGACTCAAAATATATGAAAAAAAAACTACAAATATTTAAAAAGAGTCCTTATTGGCTCCGAATTTTATAGTTATCTTTTGCCATAAACTTTATTTATTTGTTATATAGATTTTGTTTGCAACCACTTTATTGTTGCAAGGTGGCCGGCAATGTTTAAGTACAAATTTGGTATTTTTGAGGTTTCATGAAATTTCTTTAAGTGTTCATTTGTTACTTTTTTATTATCCTTGTTGTTAAACCTTTTTCTGTTTTCAACGAGTAAAGCGCTAACGGTACTTTAATGTTGTTTGTCAGTTGCTAAATAAAGTAAGTTTTATAACTATAAACGTTTGATACAGTTCGTCGATTATAAAGTAAATTCTTTAAATAAATAAAGAGAATTCGTTCTTGCTTTACAATATTTACTTAATTAATTCTTGTGTTTTATTTTTATTTAAAAATGGGATATACGCCGAAACAAACAACACGGCGACAATTGTAGCCAATGGAATTTGTTTTCATTAAGTTACGTCGCCGCTGTCTTCTATTTCTTTAAAGTATGAATAAAGAGTTTTTTCTCATATGACTTATTTTAATTTATGTATAGAGTCAACAATATGGATAAGGCCATACTTTTTTTTCATATTTTATTTATTGAATCTTCGAATATATCTTTGAACTAACAATAATTACTGAATCTTAAGCCTAAAATAAATATAAATAAAATATGTCCAGCCAGTGCTAGACAAAAAAGATGTATGTTTTACGGTTGCTTCTATCATTTGCGGGTCATCCCTCTGATGTTCGGGTGAGAGAAGAAATGTCCCTCCTTCTTAGACGAATGTAACCACTTTCATTTAGCATGTTGCGAGCCAGCGGATTTGGATGTGTTTCAAGCTACTTCAAATACGTTACTGCATATTTCGCTATTTCTGCTTTAACTGATAGCACGTTTAGATCTTTGTGGATGTTCGAGTTTCTTATTTTGGCGCCTTTGGATTTTTTCTATTTTGCTAGCTTAGGCAGAGCCTCATAATTGAATGATATAGCACCAAATTGGTTTTAAAATTGACTTGTACAATAAAAGTTTGCAATCTACAGCGAGAGTAGAATTTCTGTCTATAAGCCAGTTTAGTTGGACTGCTTTTAACTTCATTTGTGTTAACTTTGATTCTATGTGGCATTTCCAAGTAAGGCGCCGGTCAAGATGTATGCCGAGATATTTCACGTTTGAAAGCTGAGGTATCATTTGGTTATTTATGTGAATAGGGTGGCATGATTCCCTACACAGTGTAAAAGTTATGTGAGTACATTTTTGTTCATTGACCTTAATTTTCCATTTCGATTGTACTATGTTTGTTCGATTGCACTATGTTTTTTTCTGAAGCCAAATTGATGGTTCGGAATACATCCTTTGTTGCTTAGCTTATTTATTGACATCCTCTCAAACAGCTTTGACATATTTGATAAAAGACTTATAGGTCTGTATGATTCAACTTTTGTGTGGTCTTTTTCTGGTTTAGGAATCGTAGTTATTAACGAAACCTTCCAACCTGAAGGAAAGTACTCAAGGCGTAAAATGGCGTTAAAAATAAAAAGAATAATTTTGCAAGTTTGTTTAAATCTATTATTTTCAATGTCACTAAAATGAAATCTTAAGGGTACTGCAGCACTAGTTGGCAAATCATCTGCATCAGTCAATACATTTGGAGTAAAGACCTTTTTCAAATGTTCAACAAATAATTTGCCTTTTTCGGTATCATTCCTTGCCTAGCCTCCAGACGAAGTTCGCAAGGGAGGCTTATGTACTACTGGCCTTTTAAGGTATCTACACGCACGCCATAATGAATAATCTGATTGAGGAGTTGGGTCAAGGTATTTCAGAGATACTGCTCTTCGGGATTCTAGTAAATCTCTTAGCCGTTTCGTGTATTCTTTAAGTCTGCTTTTAAGTTGAGATCTATGCGATTGCCATTTTCTGCGAAGTTTTCTTTTTTCAGCCAAGAGCCTCTCGACGTCAACACAATAGATTTGATTGTGTCTTATTAGTTGTCGGGTTAGTGTTGCGTGTTGGGCAGCTAACTTAAGGTTTTCATCAAAATCAGTAAGACTTTGCTCTACGTCTTTTGGTGTTCTTAGGTCATTTTTTATTTCATTGATTGAATTGCAATTCATTGTTCTAATTCATTTGAATTAACCCAAAATCAAATCAATTCAAATGAATTGTAAAATGAATTGCAATTCAATTTAACAAATTCATTTGAATTGGAAATGAATTGAAATTCGTTTTACAAATTCATTTGAATTGGAAACGAATTGCAATTCATTTCCGCCTAATTAATTTGAATTGATTAAAATTTCATTCAATTCATTTTTTTGTGTGAAAAGAATTAATTCAAAATTTGATAATTCGTAACGAATTAAAATCAAAAAAGAATGATTCATTTACAGCTCTGGTAATTAGCAGTGTGGTTTCCACCGCAATTGCTACATTTTTTAACATTAGTGTAATTCTTAGGTTTATCGCATTGAGCGGGACAATGTATCTCGCCACACACTACGCAAACCGGTGGCAACTTACAGTATGCCCTAGTATGGCCATACTCTTGGCAATTCAGACACTGGACGGGTCCTGATCCCTTATGTGGCTCCTCCACTGTAATTTTTCAGTGCTGTAGGTATTTCAGATTTCAAATAGGATGCGTTTCGTTTTTCTTCATATCTCCAGGTTCTAGTTCAACTCGAAAAAGTGATTGGGGCACACGTTCTTTATTTCTGAGATTATCTACGTGTTTTACCTTAAATCCCGCCTTTTGAAGCTGTTATATCCTTTGGATCCACATATGAATCTATACCTTTAATAACTACCTGTAGACCTTTGCTGCTCTTGAGTTGATAGGTATAAAAGTTTTTCTTGCATTTTTTAAATTCATCTATTGGTTTACGAAAGCTGGTTTCGTCATTTACTTGAATTTTCGTCTCGTTGATGTTACCACGTTTAATAGAAACCACATAAAATGAATTCTCCCCAATAACTGAAATTAATTTTTTTATTCGTTCGAGTTTTTCTCCATTAAGAAAATTTCAGGAGGTTTCGACGACTTGGGTGCCGTTTTTGATTCAGTTGTTTCACTATCTAAAATAGCAAAACGATTGTGAGAATTTATTCCGTTCGAATCCTTTTCTTTCTGTACCCTAGACATTGGTGCTAATTGTGAAGATTTAGGGCTTCGTCCCCTTTTTAACACAGTCACGTATCTGTCCATTCTCACTTGGGCTTTTAGGCACTTTCCACTATTGTTATGGTCGAGCTGTTTTTAGAAGGCGACGATGATTTATTCACTTTTATTTTATTGTCATCACTTAGTAACAAGGGTGAACAAGAACGCGTGCGGTAAATTGAAGCAGTATTTAAAAACACATCAGTTTTTTTGTTTTTATTTATTTCGCTGTTTTCATAAGCATTTATAGCACTTTTCTCAAAAATATTTAAATTTGTGTATCGTTAAACAAATGAGAAATTATCTTGAAAAGTTGGTAGCACTGCAACTTAATTGTCAAACTTGGTGAAAATAACCCAAAACAAAAAGCATTTAAAAAAAAGTTTAAATATTATACTTTTCTAATTATCTTTTATTGTAATAATGGATTGTGTTTTGTTGTGGATTACAATTCATTAATTAATTAAATTTAATTCCAGAAAGAGTTCAAAGCAAAATAGTAAGGGTCCCATCAAATATCATTATTCTTAATGATATAAGGCAAGAGACCATAAATATTTTCTAAATTATATTAACAAAATGTATCATTTAGTTTTGTAAAAAAATTCTTTTAGTAAGGATTCAATTCCGTATATACTTAATATCATAGAAAGTGACATAAAAAGGTCACAAAGATCCGCTGCTATTCACCTACGTTAAATGAGGCAGTCACTTTACAATTGCTGCCTCATATTAATTGATTTATTACTAGGATCTGGAACATTAGGATGACCTTTTCCTAACTCTGAATGCTTAGACATGAATTGAACCATTTCTTCATACTGTTTTTTAAAAAATTTTTCTGAATATTCCTTTAAATAACAATTATTTCGGCTTAAGTTCTTTTTTATAAAGAAATAAAAAAATAATAGATACCAACAGAATGTAATGCATAATAAAGAACTTAACCCTGAATAATTATTAATTCATTAATAAAAAATAGTTCAAATGAAATTAAACTTACATTAAACATTAAAATAATTGTATTAAAACCAACATTATTAAGTTTAATTTATGTATTATACACTTTTATTTATTTTGAAACGTTACAATACTTACATTTTTACTTTTCCAAGGCGAATTCATACCAGGTGGAGTTGATAGCTCAGATGATTGTTTTTTGCTCTAGTTTTTTTGCTAATGTGTTGTCAAAAATACATTGTTTCATATCTGCTAATCTAATGTCAAACTTGTTGTTTTGTTGTAGTTGTTACTCTACTGCTCACACCTGGTATGAATTCGCCTTGTACTTTTCTTTCAATTTGTCACTAACAAAATAGCTTTCGAACAGAACAATTTCCTAATGCTTTTTGTGTGACTGATGCTTGTTTTCGTACTACGGAGTTGACCTTTCGAAAGGGATTTTTGTTTTTCGTAACACAGAGTTGTTCTTTAGATAGGGATTTTTATTTTTCGTTAGAGCAAAAAATCTTCCGCACTTTCGTAACAATTTATACGAAAATCGTAATACACAGTACGAATAGTTCGAAATCGTACATTTTTTCTTTCGAATCGAATTACGCAGTAAACCCCCAGGTTTTATTGTTTTTGTTTGTTTGCTTGTTTTTTTTTAAATTATTCACACACAATTTTTTTTTTTGTAATACGTTTTTTTGCGAGTTTAAAAGCAACACGTCCGCTGTGTTCGACGAAAAGACTGCTACTGAATGTTTAAAAAATTGCTTTCTTTAACTGTACATGTCTGTATAAATAAAATCACCGCGGTGAAGGGTATAGAAGATTCGGCACGGCCGAATAAAGCACTTTTATTTGTTTATTATTGAAATGTTTATTATAGTAGCATATTTAAAATTTTTTTACTTAAAGGTTGAACCAACTATATCGGAAAACAATAATTTAAAACATTAATTTCAAATGCATTATTTTATACAAGAAAATAAGGAGTTATATAATTTATTATAAATTAGTACTTATTACATTGCTTCTAAGTAATGCAGCGAGTAGCGAATAAAGCTACAAAATAATGCATTTAAGTAGTTCTTCGAACAGAAGTTGCGCTTAAAAATTTTGCTGGATATTTTAGTTTTTGCAGCGTCAAATGTGGGCCAAATTGCCCGTGAGAATCAGCAATCCTCCTTTGCTTCTCAAGACCGTTCAGATCTCTCCAGGACAAAAGCCTATAGTAGTGGATACTCGGTGACTTCTTCACCTATTCTCTGCCTACGATATTATCCCCCAAGACCAATTTTACGAGTTCGTCAGCGATTTCGTAGTTGTCAACTAGCCTTCATTTGACAATGTGTCCTCTCAAGACTTTAAGTGCCGCTTGGCTGTCGACGTTAATTCTTCACCATTGACCTTAGGTGGTATGAAATATGCCACCTTGTATCTCCTGTTGAAAGAACTCAGTTTTTTCCCCGTTAACCCCCAATCCCTTGGCTTAGTTTACTGCTATAATTTGCTGGTCATCCTTCTGATGTTCGGACGAGAGAAGCAAAGTCCCTCCTTAGACGAATGTAACCACGTTCATTTATTAAGTTGCGGGCCAACGGATTTGGATGTGTTTCAAGCTTTTTTAGATACGTTACTACATGTTTCCCTATTTCTGCTTTTACTGGTGGCATATTTAGATCTTTGTTGATGTTTTTGTTTTTTATATATCAGGGAGTAGCTATAGTAATGCGTAGTATCTTATTTTGGCGCCTTTCAACTTTTTAAACATTACTAGTTGAGGCAGCACCCCATAACTAAATTCCATACCACCAAATTGGTTTGAGGATCGAATTGTAAAGTAGAAGTTTGCAATCTAAGCTAAGGGTAGAATTTCTATCAATAAGCCAGTTTAGTTGGATTGCTTTTAATTTCATTTGTGTTAATTTGGATTCAATGTGGCTTTTCCAAGTAAGGTGGGATGTATACCAAGGTATTTCACGTCCGAAGGCTGATGTATCATTTCATTATTTATCCGAATAGGAAGCATGAGTCCCTACGTAGTGTGAAAGTTATATGAGTACATTTCCTTTTAGGATAAACTTTAGATCAGTTAAATAAATTTCTAACAGCTTATATAAGTTTTCGGTCAGGTTCAGCTTTAACTTATATATTAGGCCTTCGTGCCATACCTTGCTTGAGAAATGTCGATAAAAAGCTCAGAACAGTATTTTCTTTCTTCAAAGATCTTTTTAATTACATTAACTAAGCTGTGTGTTTGTTGGATCGTACTATGTTGTTTTCTGAAGCCAAATTGATGGTTCGGAATACATCCTTTCGCGCTGAGAATTGCGTTAAAATTATCTCGAACAGCTTTGATATGTTTGGTAAAAGACATATGGGTGTGTATGATTCTACCTTTGTGTGGTCTTTTCTGGCTTAGGTATCATAGTAATCAAAGAAATCTTCCACTCTGTAAGATAGTACTCAAGATGTAAAATGGCATTAAAAATAAAAAGAATATTTTTTTTGGCTACACAGGACAATTCGAATAACATCTTATTAGTAGTTTTATCAATTCCAGGGGTTTTCTTGGTGTTTAAATTAATTATTACCCTTTTAATATTTCGAAGCTCAAACCTAAGGGTAACTGCCGGACTAACATGGACAGGTGGCATCTCAGCTATATCAGTTGAGACCTTTGGAGTAAACACATTTTTTAAATAACCAGATTGCCTTTTTTAACATTTCGGCTTATGATACATGTTGAGTGGTCGATGGGGCTAACAGAGGATAATGAGAATTTGGTAGATATAGTGGTGCTTGGGAGGAGTAGTTATATTATCAGAAGACTTTCTTGCCGTGGAGTAAACAGGACAACCTCTGTAGTTAGCAGTGTGGTTTCCACCGCAATTACCATATTTTTTAACCTTTTCCTCGTTTATCGCATTGAGCTGCGCACAACGCAAACTGGAGGGAGGTAGCTTTCAATAAGCCTTAGTTTTGTATAATTTTATTACTTATAGAGTATTTTTGGCTTCTCTAAAATTAGGAAAACGGTTTCCTGATGATCTGGTCTGAGCAACTAGTGAAATACGTATTGTATTTCTATTATAAAACGTTATGGGTAACAGAGCTGTAAATGAATCATTCTTTTTTGATTTTAATTCGTAATTAGCAAATTTTTAATTAATTCTTTTCACACAAAAAAATGAATGAAATTTGAATGAAATTTGAATCAATTCAAATGAGTTAGGCAGAAATGAATTGCAATTCGTTTCCAATTCAAATGAATTTGTTTAATGAATTGCAATTCCTTTTACAATTCGTTTGAATTGAATTGATTTTGAATTCAATCAAAAGAATTAGAACAATGTATTGCAATTCAATTAATGAAATCAAAAATGAGTTGTAATAATTGTCGTTGGGTGGTGGGCCATAAAATTTCAAAAATTATTAATTGTTGCTTGAATATTAAGCGTGTCTTGTTATATATCTCTGTTTTCACAGTTTGCATTAGCAATTATTGTAACTTGTGCATTCCTGCTGTTACTGTTAACACGTTTTACTGAAATATTTAAGTTAGAGAGACTCATAAGTGAGCCTCCCTACTGTTCTTTTTGTTTATCTTATTACTTAAGCAATAATGCTGTTGTAGAAAAAATACAAACAGCTTTATTTTTGTTATATACTACTTAAAACAGGTTTTTTATTGATATTGTTTTAGCTTTACTTTGTTGGTGTTTTGATACGATTTTAAATATTTTCCTTATATTTTAACAGTAATAAGCTGGGACTTACACCGATTACACATGTGTTACAATATCTTTTGTAACAACAAGTGAGGAAAATAAAATTTATAGGGTGTTCCATAAATATCGCGAATTTGACTTATTTGGCTTGGCCTTCTCTTCTAATCCTTATAGGTATTTTGTACTATGCTAGTATAAAAATAATTAAAAGTTAAAATTAAAAATTGTGCGTGTGTTCTTTCTATTCGCGATAAAATTTTTTAAGCAACATTTAAGTTTCTTTTGCTATTTGCTATTGAATTAATTAATTATGGAGTCAATTGATTCTTCTTCTGCTAATGATATTACATTATCACGTCAGTGTGATTTACACGAACTAAATTTACCCAGTTCCCGCGATATCTTACAATATTTTAATTAAGTGATCGGTATAAAAATAAAATGTTTTCTTGTGGATGATTTACTCCACAAGTAGTGGATAAATTGATTAAAATTTGGAAAAAGTTTAATATTGTCATAATGACAAAGAAACCCATACTAAGTAAACTAAAAAGCTTAATTAATAAATATTCAAAAGAAACAAAAGTAGTCACGTCTATATCTGAACAATATACCGAATTTTTATGTAACAACAAATTTTAGCAACGTTTGTTAACTCGGTAATATACAGTGGCTCACAGCTTATTTTATGCAGTAGTTTTTTTTTTCAATGCTCTAATAAAAACAAAACTAGCAGGAATCTAAAAAAGAATTAGGCATCATTCAATGGAAAATATTCTGGTTTAAATAAAAAAGTCTTTGTTTAATAATTTTAAAACTAAAAAAAAAACAAAAAATACTAAAAATTTTCATGTCACAGCTTATTTTATGCAGGCACTTATGATTTTGTATATCAAGTTTAGGAACGGTAATTAAATTATTTAATATTTCGTGTGGTACCCTTTATTGTTTATGACAGATTTGAGGCGGTTTGGCATAGATGCAACCAGTTTTTGTGTAACACTGGGAAAAATATTCTACCACTCCGTCTTCAGCGCTTCCTTCAAATCATTTTTGTTTGAAATTTTGTGTTTCCTTATGTTAAATTCTAATATTGACCATAAATTTTCTATAACGTTAAGGTCGAGCGACTGTGGTGGAGATGTCATTAAATGTGGACAGTTTTATATTAACCAAGTTTGGACAATACCTGACTTGTGCTTTGGGTATCCTGGTAATATCTAAAATTTGAGTTTATACCCAATTTCTCTGCACTCTCCAATAAATTATCCTTTAGGATCTCAAGGTACCTACATTTGTCCATTGTTGTTTCAATAAGTGTTAAATTTCCATTACCAGCTGTCGACATACAGGCCCAAACCATAACACTGCCACCACCATGTTTCACTGTAGCTTTTAGGTTTTCTTTTTTGAGCTCCGTATTTCGTTTCAGCCATACTTAAGACATGCCATCTGAACCGAATATGTTAAATTTTGATTCGTCGGCAAAGATAACCGAATTCCAAAATTCTGAATCCTTGGTAGAATGTGCTTTAGCGAAATTTAATCTGCAGTCTTTTTTTCGGGTTAATAAAAGGTTTCTTACGTGCGACTCGGCCATGAAAATCATGTTGGCGCAATACACGGTGAACAGTTTCGACGCAACATTTCTTTCCCAGGCCAGCTTCAACTTCGGCAGTCAGTTTTGGAGCTGAAACCTTTGGATTCGCCTTTATTTTTCTTCAAATATATTGCTCGTCGTGTTCAGTGAAAATTTTATTTGGTGCCTTTGTTATGGACCGTATTTTCATGAATAAAGCGACCAATGTTTTGTCTGTGAGTGACCGTTTTTGAAAAGGTTTAAGACCAATTCCCGTTGTTTTATCGTTGTGCGCGGGCCCATTTGAATTTTTTAAAACTGACACTTCAAGTAAAAAAATTAGACGGAATATTTAACGCCAGACATTGCCAAAAGTAGAATACAGACAAATTCAAAAACAATAACCATCCATTGAGGTACCGTTACAGTCACAAATGGCTGCATAATTTAAGCTGAGAGATGTAAAAATGGGGTATATTTTGTTTTAATACCTTTTAAGTATTTAAATGCAGATTTTTGCAGTGAATGATTTTTGATTGTTTATCCTGAATATTTTCTCTTTCAAATTGTGAAAATGAAAAAAAAAATGAAAAAAATTCACTGCATAAAATAAGCTGTGAGCCACTGTATATGGGATTTGTGTGAATGCTTAAAAAAGCTGTGTCATCAGCAAATGTCGATGTGTGGAAAATAAAGTTGAATAAACAAAAATATTCTATATAACTTTCACACTGCTTAAAGAATCGTACCCGCCCCCTATTCGCATAAATAACCAATTGATACCTCAGCTTTAAAGCGGCATGACCACACATCTTCATTAAACTCATATTTTTTTTTATTGTGTTAGTGAAAAAACCCACACGTATAGTTTAATGTGAGTTTGATGAATATCTAAACACTTTTGATTTTCACTACCTGCGCTGTAAAAATTTTAGGGTAGTTTGATGTATGTGCGCGTAATTAGTTCAAATTTTATTTTTACATAATTTTCAAAGCGACATCAACTACTTTTTTTACGTTCCCACGACAATTGGATTGTCAACTCAGCAACAGCTGTACCAACCGAAAGTTTTATCCGCAGGTGAGCAAAATATGCCAGCTATTTTGCTCCATATACCAATAATTATAGCTGGCTTTGAGCAAAACCCAGGTCCACAGATCTGGGTTTGTTCAGTGTGTCACAACAAAATAACCCGCAACATTATATCGGTCAAATGCTCAGTTTGTAAAAACTGGTGTCACCTGAAAAGGTGCTCAGGTCTCACCAGCCAACGCGATTGGTCCGCAAGCTTTGTGGCGAGTTGTTGTAGCAATTAACCAACTAACTCCAGCACTGCTCCTCCCACTGCACCCCAGTAGAACCCAGTCTCATTCCCACCTCTGAGACACAGTAGAACACATTGTTCTATTTGTAACACAATTATTAGGAGGAATGTTACATAAGTTCAGTGCAATGGTTCTAAAAGATGGTGTCATATGAGGCGCTGTACAGATTTGCTCTCTCACAGAGATTGGAGTGCTAGTTTCCTAGCCTCAAAGCTGCGCAAATGCTACTCCTACGGCCAGCATTTCCCTAAACTCAACGGCGCAATCAACACCTAGAACGCCAAATGTACAGAATAGTCCGAAGTTACAGCAACCCGTATTAACACCTACAACTCCACCTCAGGTAAATACACCGCCAAGACATCCCACTCAGTGGCAAGTGCAAAATACTGGTCCCGGCAGATCTTTCCAAATCATGCAATTAAATTGTAATGGTTTGAGGAACAAAATCGTGGAGATCACAAAATATATGCACGATAGCAACATATCCATTGCCGCCATACAAGAAACAAAGCTGACCAATGATTGTTCACTCTCGACCTCAGGGAACTATAATATTATATAATAAATATAATTATAATAAAGCCGACTGGTAGGGATTCTCGAAATATGTATATTGATGACTCCCTTCGTCAAATACCCCACCCTACTTGTGCCAAATAAGGGAGAGAAAGTTTTCAGCAAAACTCTTCTCAGGGCAGCACGGCGCTTTATTCCTGCAGGCAGAATACCCAAATTTCCTCACCAATGCAGCGCGTTTAGCTCAAGAACGCGATCATGTGCGCGCTTGCAACCCAGCAGACGATCGAATTGAGCTGTTAACGGCAGAAATTAACAAACTCGTTAATGAACACCGCCGCAACAAGTGGTTAGAACATCTAAACCAATGCACAGTTAGCTAGAAAAAGCTTTGGTCTACTATTAAAAGTCTATCGATGACATTCAGTATACAGATGCAAAGAAATGCGCTAAACTATTCTGCCGACAATTTGTCGATCATCCTACCTCGCAGAATCGGTCCAAAAGAGCTATAATTCGGAGAAACAAGAATCTTGAACAGGATTCTGAGCCCATTTCCGCTCGATGAAGTGAAACACATATATAATCTCCAAAGCGAAACCCTCTTGGTCCTGACGGCATCTCTATGTTAATGTTAAAGAAACTTGGCATAGTATCGCTGGAATATCTAGTACGCCTTCTTCATCAGCTGGTGATTCCGGATATATGGAAGGTTGCTCGGATAATTCCCCTCCTAAAACCTAATAAAGCCGCTACAAAAGGAGAATCATACCGCCCTATCTTCCTTTTATCACCCGTAGCAAAGGTTTAAGATGCTTTACTATTGCCAACCCTGAAGGAGCATTTCTCGCTTGCCTCTCACCAACACGGCTTCAGGAAATCCTATAGTATCACGACAGCTTTAAATTTGATAGCTAACCAGATCGCAAATGGCCTCAATCTGCAGAGACCGTGTGAACGCACAATTGTGTCAGCCTTAGACGTATCTAAGACATTTGACACGGTTGACTACTATTTGCTGATTAATGAAATCTCGAGATCTACACTTCCCAATGATGTCAAACGCTGGGTTGCCAACTATTGAAGTGGCAGACAAGCGTTTGTTGAGTTCAGAGGCCAGACGTCTAAATATCGCAAGATTAAATTGGGTGTGCCACAAGGAGGAGTACTGTCACCTATATTCTTCAACTTATATCTTGCACAACTTCCTGCCCCACCACAAGATGTCAAGATGGTGTCTTATGCTGATGATTGCACCATCTATTCATCTGGCATGAACATCCAAGACATAAGTGCTAAAATTACCCAATAAAAATACCCATCTCACAATTTATACAGGAACCTAGACTTCAGCTATCACCCTCAAAGTCTTCTGTGTCTCTTTTCACTTCCTGGACTAAAGAAGTAAGGATGGAATTAGATATTTTTATCGAAGGCAGACGTATCCCTACGATGCAAAACCCAAACATTTTAGGCGTGCCTCCTTCACTTCGCTTCGAACGCCACCTATATCAACCAGAAAGTAAAATCTCGGAACAAATTCCTAAAAGCTCTTGCAGGCACCTCTTGGGGAATGACTAAAGAGACCATAATATCAACTTTCAAAGCAAATGGTCGCTCTCTCTTGCTGCCTCTATATGGACCTCGTTCCTCAGCGACACTAAATGGCGAATTTTACAAACTGCACAAAATTATGTATCAGAATCGCTACCGGATGTGTCAGAATGACTAATATAGATCACCTTCATGAGGAGAGTGTTATAACAGTAGCCATGGACAGTGATCAGGTCAAACAGTTGTTAGAAACTCTAACAATTAGCCAACGTGAGTTGCTGAGACACATAACATCAAATTCCCCAAACCAACAGGCACAACAAAACGGCATTACAAGTGCAGCTAAAAATTTCGATGAAGGCCAAACAAATTTTAAAAATGAAGGGGGCAATAACAAACACAATCTTATGCCAACAAATGTTTCTAAATTCTATTGGGGCAACACATTTTAAGCTATTGGTATCATTGCTGGCTCCCAAGAACATTACAGATGTTCCGTACGCTGATTTGGTGAAAAAGCTAGAAGCACATCTATGCCCTAAGAAAAATATATTGGTCATCAAGCATCGTTTTTTATCAACATATCAAAGTGAAGATCAAACATTGGCTAGTTATGTGGCCCATCTCCGGCGTGATATCAACGATTGTGATTTTGTTTCGCCTTGTGAGTGTCATGCTGATATTTCAAGCATATTTCTACGTGCACAATTCATTCGAGGAATCAAAGATATCACTATACGCGAGCAATTCCTTCAATCCGAAGAGTCCGATTTTGAAAAGATTATGGAAAAAGCCTTGTCCTTGGAAGTGTCCAAAATTGATAGCCGCGAGCTTAATTCAAAGCAACAAATTAGCCTAAACGATGTCAACAAAATACACACAAAGCCTGCCGACTCAAGTCGCCGTAGAAATCGTTCAAGACACCGTTCAACGTCAAGACCACATTCACACGTGCAAGGTCAAAGATTAATTTTAACCAACTAGGCGTCGAAAATGTATGTATCAGATGTAGAAGGGATAACCACAAGACAAATCAATGTCGCACCAACCGCCATAACCTAAAATGTAGGTCATGTGGTAAAACAGGCCACGTTCAACAGGTATGTTTAAAAACTTTAATGAATTTAAGAAACAAAAGTCCAACGTTCGGAAACAATAAGGAAGTACACCAAATGTATGGCATAAATCAGATTGTCGATATTTTTAAGAGTCAGCACTACACTGAGCAAAATGATGTAGCAAAATATTTCGTAACCGTACAAATAAAAAAACGTCCTCAAAAGTTTGAAGTTGATTCTGGAGTAGTATTTACGTTAATTCCAAGGAATCAATTTGAACAGCTTAAAATTAACGCCAAACTTCAACCCTCGTCCATTGAGTTTAGATCGTATACTAAAAACATCATAATTCCGGATGGTAAAGTAAAAGTGGAAGTACAATACAACAACCGTAGTACTCACGAAGAAATGTATGTACCTAATGAATATGACGCCCTTTTGGGACGAAGTTGGATACGACATTTAAATATCAGCCTCCAGCAAGTAGACAATCCTATGGTGAACAAAATTAACGTTAAACTGCAAACAACAGAAGAAATTTTCAATCGTTTTCAAAAAGTTTTCACGGAAGCCGTAGGTTGTGTCCCAAATTTCGAGGTTAAGCTTCAACTTCGTCTAGAGGCTAAACCTGTTTTTCACGAAGAACGCGAAGTCCCATACGCATTACGCGATCGAGTTGAAAAAGAGCTAAACGATTTAGAAGCAGCAAGGATTATTTCAAAGGTGGAAAGGAGTGACTGGGGATCTCCGCTGGTAATTATTCCCAAGGCAGACGGTGATGTACGCCTCTGCGTCGACTATAAAATGAGTGTGAACCAACAATTAGTATCATCAAATTACCCAATACGACGTATAAAAGAAATTTTAAACAGCCTCAAGGGATCGAAGTTTTTCTGTCGCCCTGACCTGTATAAAGCGTATTTGCACCTGAGGGTAAGTTAAGAATCCAGTAACTTACAAACTATTTCAACACAAGGGGGACGTATAGAGTAAACAGACTTTCTTTTGGAATAAAAACGGCCCCATCAGAGTTCAATCGTATAATCGAACAAATTTTAGCTGGTTTAGAAAAAACTGTCATATTTCGACGATATCATTGTACATGGCAGAACAGAAGAAGAGTAGAGAAGGAACTTAATCTTATGTCTTCAACGGTTGGAAGAAAATGATTTACATCTAAATAAAGGTAAATGTTCATTTTTCCAAAATCAGATTGAATATCTAGGTCACATGATTCAATTCAATAAAATAAAATTTCAAAGTCACCTGCCAAAATTCAGGCAATAGTCAACATTCCACGTTTATTTTTTATTTATTTGATTTATTTTCAATAACCTAGCCTATTGGCCATAATCGGTTACAATATTCTGCTTACATATTATTAACAATTAACAAATATTGTAATAAATTTAAATAAAAAGCTAAATTTAACAGTATAAAAATTAAAAAGAAAAATAATTAATAGTGAAATTAATAACAGAAAAATAAATAATAATAGAAATAAAAATAACGAAAATAATTATAATAAAAATGAGATCACAAAATTTCTCAATAGAATCTAAACCCAAAAAATAATTATTATCAAAACAAATTCTACAATAAAAAAAACAGAGATATAATAAGGCCATAGAAATAAACGAAATAGCAGCAAAGGTTACAACAGTGTTAATCTAAAATTAAGCAAAAATGAAGAAATAAAGAAAAAATATCCTACAAGGACAAAATTAACAATGTCAGTTCTACATTCAGCATATGAAGTAAGTACAGCATATGAAGTAAGTTGTAAAACATGTTGTAAGAATTGATACCAATATAAACTAACCATTACTTGAAAGTTCATGAAATAGTTTCCTCTTATAAGCATCAACAGAACAATCAAACATTCTCAAGCTTGTTGGTAAAACGTTGAAAGCTCGTGCCACTCTCAAAATGAACGCTCCCTTATGGGAGTTAATCTAGGAATTTTCAATTGTCTATTTCTAGTCGATCTACAAAACTCAAAGAAATTAACCAAATACCTAGGTGTTTGTAACCTACATGACCTATAAAAGTGCAACAAGATCCTAAACTTAATAAATTCATTTAACGAAAATCCGAAAAATTGGAAAACATATGACGAAACATGCTGGTGTAATCTAAGAGAGTAAACCCTATTAAAGACTAATCTTAACTTCCTCATGATATAACCAAAGGTACCAGAATAAACCTCTAATGTATATAAGAAAATTGGCATCACTAGTCCATAAACAAATCTTTTCTTGATATGAAAAGGCATTAACAAATTCAGACTATATAATCTACGTAAAGTAAAATGAACTCTAGATATTATAGAGTTAACATGATATTCAAAAGTCAAGCCTGTGTCAAGAATAACACCAAGACATTTAAGTTTATTAACAAATTCAATAAATCAACTGAAAACCTATAACTTTTACATCTACCAAAAAACATAGCCTTAGTCTTTTCAGTATTGACCAAAAGTCAATTTTCAGAAACCCAACTTAAAAGTAAGCCAACAGTAAAATCTATCATGTTTTGTAAAGCGTCAGAAAATTCCTCAGTACCCCTAAATAGAAGCTGTACAGGAAGACACACATTACTTGAAACTACATCAAAAAGATCGTTCATAAACATGATAAAAAGCAATGGTCCAAGTACAGATCCCTGAGGAACCTCACTGTAAACAGAAAGTAACCTGGAAGAACGACCATTACAGAAAGCATACTGCATTCTATTGGAGAGGTATGAATATATCAACTTGCAAGCAGAAGCAGAAAACCCAAATAATCTATGTAGCTTTTTAACCAAAAGTTAATGTTTAATTCTATCAAAAGCCTTAGAGAAGTCCAAGGATAATAAAACACAAACTCCTTTTTCAGAAATATTACTCCTAATGCTGTCGGTAAGACCAAGAAGCAATGAAGTAGTACTCCTATTAGATCTGAATCCTGATTGACAATCATGAAGCAGGTCATTATCTTCAATGTACTTTACGATTTGAAACTTTATAAGATGTTCAACCATCTTAGACAAGATAGATAACATAGATATTGGTCTAAATTCACTCCTACCTGCATAAACGCAACCTTCCATAATAGTGGAAAAGTAGACGTAGTCAATATTGAATTGTAGAAAGTCTATTTTTATAATTTTAAATAATTTAGACTTTTATTTTATTTTGGTTTTTTATACTTGGTGCTCCGCGGTTAGAGCTACCAAGTGACTTTTTATTATTCTTGTGATTCTTACAAAAGTCTTCTGCTTATATACTATTTGGTTGAGTGTTTTTACAAATCACACTCAACCTCGTAATTCTATTCTTATCCTAATTAGTCTATACCTTAACATAATAAAATACCAGGCAATCATGAATTTTGAGTGATTTCCAAAATTCATGATTGAGTGAAACTTTAAAATTTAAAGTGCTTAAATCTATGGGAACCATATGGGAAATATGATCTATTTATAAACAGTTTTTATTTTAATAATTTTTATTTAAAACTGAAATATTTTGGGGTGTAATATGAAGCGTGCTGATCGGCGTGTGCGGACAACAAAGTCAAGGGCATTTTAGTGGTGCATTAATTTGAAGGCCACTTGACTGTTGTTTACTTAAACTGTGTGTGGGAATTTATTATTGTTAATGCAATGCAACAACAACAATGTATTATTTGTTTGTTTCTCCACTTCAACATTAATATTTGTTTACCATAACAAATGTGTTGGTAATTAAGACTGTTTGTTACAGTACATGTGTGATGGTTATACTCACCGATCAGTCACACTACAGAATTAACTAAATGTAATATATGAATTCCAATAATTGGCATTATTAATTTAAAGCAATCATATCCAACAGCATTCGACCTTATCAAATTAAAAGCATCAAACATCTCAAAAACATCCACAACACGAAAAGAGAAACCACTACAAGAAATATTAGAAAACTCCATCAACCCGTCACGATCAACATATTGATTAGAGGAAAAATCATTATTTAGAACATCAGGGTCAGCATTATCCAAACCCTTAGGACCATCCGCCAATCCATTTTTATTTAAGATAGATCAAATCTCCTTATTGCTTCTATCATCAAAAATTGAAGCATGAGCTTTTCTCTTAAATTTCCTAATTACCGATTTAGCCTTATTTCTGCATCTACAAAAAATTCTCCAATTTTCAACAGTCCTATCACGCAAATATGATCTATATGACAGATCTCTAAGTGATAGTTGATACCTAATCTCAGGCGCACCGAACCAGTCATCCCCGCTATTTCTTAGTAATCGTCGCTTAAAAGGAAGAATTGAATGCAGTAACATTATATCATTTAAAATTTTTAACTGATCATCAACACTATGAGTCAAATACATTTCATCAAAACTTCAGTTTAAAACCATGGATTCTAGCGACCTCACATCAACTGCATTATAATCATAAAACCCATAATATTATCTTGCAACTGACCGTAAAACCTTGAGTGATACAAAAATAAAAGTGTGACGACTTATGCCGGGACACTGAAATTGATTAGATATTTCCACCAAATCAGGAGATGATACTAAGAAGCAATCCAGCAAGAAAGTAGAATTATTTCGAACATCAAAATGAGTAGGCATGGAATTATGAACCAGAGAAAGATTTATTCCTCTACAAATACTACGAAACCTTAACGCCTTAACTGGATCATATAAATTATTATTAAAATCACCCATAATTACAATGTTAGAATAGCGAACAAGTAAATCAGACATCTCATTTTCAAACGAAATCAAATCACCATAAGGAAGATAAACAGCCCCAACTAAAATCTTCGCATTCCCAAGTATAAGTTCAACAAACAGACACTCAAAAACTCCATAACTCGTGCCCACATGTACCACCTTATGTTCAATATTTCTCAAAACATAAATTGCAACACCACCACCCCTACTTCTTGGTCGATCACTTCTATGGCAAACATATCCAGAAATATTAATAACATTTGTGGAGATCGTGTCCTTTAGCCTTGTTTCACTAACACCAAAAACGTCAAGATAACCGCCATTTAGCAAAGCCTTGATCTCCAAAAATTTGGAAGAGTTTGGGTTTAAATTAAAACTAGCGCAATTTAAATGACCTACATGAAGATTTCTAGCAAAATTATTTAAATTAGAGCGCAAAAACAAATTATCACTGGCAACATAACCAAGATTATCTCTAACAGACATGTTTAAATAAATGTATAAGAAAAACAATTTAAATTATACAAACTTAATAAATATATACATATGTATGTATCATATCAATTCACACAGCAGCAGATTATTAACATATGAATATGAAAATTCATTTTACAAAATGTACATGTTTTAACAACATACATACATATGTGCATAAGTGTAAAACAACATGTACATATACACAAAAACATACATATGTATATAAATGCACACAAAAGTCATATCCATACATACATAAAAAACAAAGTAGATTTAAAATAATTAAAAAGCAAAACATTAAAAAATAATAAAAGAAAATACAAATAATTTAGGTAAATGAATCATTATAATTAATTATAATAACTAAAACAGCTCTACCACCAGCAAAATACGTACAATGCTGCTCATCGGAATTTTTTATATTAACATAACAAAGCTTAGCTATTTTAAGAATGGAAGTACGAAGATCTTTAATACCTTTAGGCAGCCCTCTAATAATAATATTAGATCTTACAAGCCTGCGCTGCAAAATACTGTTTTGAGCCTCAAGCGCAGACAGTCTGCTATTAGAAGCATCATCAACAACTTTACTGACATCAAAACATTGTTTAACATCACATTTAAACGTTTTAATATCATTTGAATCAAAAATAGATTGTCTATTGGCCAACTCGGAAAAACGGTCCTCCATATTCTTTATACCAGATTCAAGGTATTCCATCAACTCCTTCTTACTCTCTTGCATTTTTTTCTCCATCTCTTTTTCAAGCGAGGCTGTTAGAGCAGCAAAACCATTACGTAATTCTTCTTGAACATTACACAACTTTGGTATATTCAAGCAATTACCGCATATATATTTAAGAATTTTATTTTTAATTAAAAAGTTATATTGCTCCATAGACACATCAGCACATTGTATATGAAAAAACTCTCCACAATATGCGCAACCTACACTCCTTTGTGTTTTGGTAACATTTTTATCACATCCAGGACATTTAAAATGATCATCAATAGGAGCCATAATAAAGAGCACTGCACTACAAATCCCAGCTCTGATATAAACAATCAGCTGCAAGCCGATGTCCAAAAATTAAAAATTTCTTTAAATTTGGCAAAAAAACAAGGTTCAAATACCAGGATATCAGTCCAGCTATGATAAAGCACCAATCAGTTAGATAGCAGATCACACAATTGCAATTTTAATAAAACACTTGTTGAACATGCAAGTGTGTATAAGTATGAACGTATGTTTGTTACTATGCTTAAGCACAGCGGTTTTGCAAGTAAGAGAAATTTGCAAATATACAACTTACTGTTTATACAACAGATTGCACTTAAAAATAGTTTTGTTTTTTAGTGTTTATGAAGCTTATAGCATAAGTATTCTGCAATTTTAACTATATTTATTATTTGAAATTGTTTTTCTGCGCGCAAAATTGTTCTTAGTTACACATGACAAGGTTGCCAGACCAATTCCAAAAAACTTTTAGCCAGCGACCAGGTCTTAATGCCATTTGATCCCGAATTTCCAGTAATGGTAGCATGCGATGCAAGCCCCTCTGGGAATGCTGGTGTGCTATCTCTCATGGTGGACGGAATAGAACGTCCCGTCGCGTTTGCATCGAGATCGCTATCGTCTGCTGAGATAAATTATAGCCAATGGGATCGGGAGGCATTAGCAATCATATTCACACTAAATCACTTCTTTTTATGTACCTTTACGGCAGGAAATTTCAACTCGTTACTGATAATCGTCCGTTAACACGTATTTTCCATCCGAATAATAAAATGCCAGCAATTACATCAGCTAGGTTGCTTCGTTTTGCCGAATTTCTATCGGGCTTCGATTATGAAATAAAATATAAAAAAGGAACAGAACCTGCACTTCTATACAAAAAAGTTAATGAAATAATGCAAAGATACCGCGCAACCCCCCTCAACTCAGGAAAAAGTCCAGCGAATTATATTTTAACAGGCGCATTCGAATCCAGCTAGACGCACTTAAACCACCTATCAATTTCAAAACCCTTGCCAGGTGTGCGGAGAATAAGCGTGGGAGAAAGGGTGCAGGTACTTCACAGCAAAAACAACAAAAAACTATGGAAGACTGGCTGTGTTCTTCGTAAGTTTGGTGAACTACACTTTCTTATAAAACTCGACGATGGTTACACTGTAAAGAGACTTAAATCTACTCAGGTTCAGCAGCGTAAAGTCCACTTTTCCCCAAATATTGAAAGTGTCACTACTAGTCAAAAATCCATCGAGTAGGATCAACAAGTTTTTGAACCAGTATTCATTCCTCAAAATTAAGAAGAATCTGAAGTCTAAGAAGCTGATTTTCCGAATGTTCTAGAACCTCCTGAAGAGCCTCAAGAGCAAGTGATTCGAAAATCTGAACGTGTTCGTAATAGGCCAAGATACCTTAATGATTCTGTAGTAGAGTAAGAATATTCTCAAATTAAACTAAAAAATTTTTCTCATGTACATTTTAAAATTTTTATATTATATTGTGTTTAGTATAAGCATAAATTACATTTCATGAATTCCTATTTAAGCTTGGGAGATTATTATATCCCATTATGTATTTAAACAATCTAACAACGCCATTAAATAATTTGTCAATTTGACTATTTCTTTTGCTCATTGTTGTTGAAATTTAAATTGAATAAAGTAGACATAAAATGTTACAACGCGTGTTTTAATTTCGTCTGTTTTTTACATAAATCAGTTACGACAGGAGAGGCAGTATCCTGGCGGTCAGGCAGCACAATGAGCTACTGACAAAGCAATACCTAGTGGAACTTTTGACAACAGCAGAGCTGTTACAACAACAACTACTACTTTTTCGACGCGGTATAATCAAAATGGCATTTTTTTAACCATTCCTTCATCCAAAGCCGCTTTGTAGCTCTTTTTTTATAAAACTGAAAAAAAAATTTAAAAAGATTTTGCGTTTAAAAATCATACGTCTTTCCCTTTGCGAATCAACCTTGAAATGAAGTTTGATGTGTGGCTGTGCTAAACAAACTACAATATTACCAACACATACACAAACTTGACGAAGTAGTTTAATGTGTGCCATGGCACTTAGGACGTGAAATATCTCGACATACATCTTGACCGGCGCACAGTGGTTCAGAAACGTTTTTCATTGGCCAAAACTCTGTAACTTTTTAACTAATAAAGATTTTTTAGTCAATAGACAACATCTTAAGCTTTTACCGAGTTTAGGCCTTATTAAAATCGGTGCAGGGGTTGCTGAGAAATTCAAGCCTAAAGTTGAACTTTCGATTTGCTTTTCCTAATTCTTGTTTGAAATTCCGTTTCAAATGTGCCAACTCATTTTTGACCCACTTTTCCTTAAACAATTTGGCTCAAATTTGGTCCACGGGTCAATCTTGGATGACAATACAATATTTTGCTATCCTTAGGGTGGCCTCTATTTTCACTGAGGTATTTTCCGTATTTTCATTAGGATTGTCCAAATTTCAACTTTATGCCTAACAATACTTACATATTTCCTAGTTTTTGGTCAATTTTAAAACAAAACAGTGTAATTTAATTTTTCTTTAATTATATACATATTTATTTATAGTTATAAATAGATTCTAGGTAAACAAAATAACATTTAATATTAATGTTTGTATACTTTATTTTATTCAAATACTATATTCAAATTATAATTATTATTCATTTGGCTGGAATATTTCCTGTAAATATTCTATATTCTGCTCTGTATTACCTGTATCCTGTAGCGGTGCCTTAGCTTCGGCATTTAGTTCCGAATGATTCAATCTGAAGTTTCCAATAATATATGAAATAAATCTTCATTTGTAGAAATTCGTGATATTTTTCTGGTATTATGTTCTCTGTAAAACCTGTAATCCTTGTTTCTTTTTTCCTGGGCTTCCTCTGACAAATCTCCAATTGGTAATAAATGGTGCTTAATGACCTCTTCTCCATGATAAAAAACTTTATGCACTGTTGCTGACATATTTCTATATTTGTATTTGGATGTATATATAGCAGCGGTTTCCTTGGCGTAATCACCAAATTTTTTAGCATTAATTAGTTCATTGCACGCAAGTACTTCAGTAATTGTTTTAAATCTTGAAATAACATCTATATCAACACCTGTTATATCAGATGTAGTTTCGGAATCCAAAAAAAATCTTCTTGCGGTGTTGCCATCGTTTGCGTTACCTGATTCTTGTTTTGGTTGATCTATAATCAACCCGTGAGATATGGGTTGAAAATAATACAAGTACTTTTGCTGGTTGATTAATAATAATGTTAACATTTATTTTGTTCCTCTATTTATGCTAATTAATTGTTTATGGTGCATTTTAATAAATTGCACTAATACAAATAAATAAACTTAAAGAAATTAATAAAATGTCTACAATGCAATTTAATGTATTCCACTAATTCCAAGAATAATTGTAGGCAAATAAATTATGAATAAAATAAAAGAAGTCAATACAATGCAATTCAGTGTACAATGCAATTCAGTGTATTCTACTAATTCCAAGAATAATTTTAGGCAAATAAAATAAAAAGAAATAAATAAAATAAAATGCTTATTAATGTCTGGCCCAATTTCTGTGAGTTAGTGACTGCAGTTGTTGGTAGTGTGTGAAGTTGTTGTTGTTGTGTTTATTGGTAAGTTGATAACTACAGTTGTTATTAATGCTGTATTTATTGGTAGGTTAATGACTCGTGTTGTTGTTGATGTAGTTGTTGTTAATGTTGCTACTCTTAAAGGGTTGGTTGGTGACCAACGGCAACTCGTGCTTGAGAAATGCATCTTGAACTTGTTTCTTTTTCAATTTTCTTATCTCTTTGTTGGTGTCATTATTTCTTACTGATCGTGAAGCTCCGAAGTCCAAATCATAGCTTATTTTCAGTATGTGTTCCATAAATCTTATCCTCGTATGTAGCGGTGATAATCCAAATTCAAATGCATCAATACTATCCTCCGACTTTGTCGGTTCTTGGTTTAACTGACTTGATGTTGCTTTACATATAATACAGCTGGATGAAGCTTTTGTATGAGTCAAAACCTGGGCAGTTTTTCCGTCTATCATAGATAGTATTAATTGGTAATTCAATTTAATAGTCTGTTCCTCTATCTCTAACTCTAATGGCCTTAGTGTTGAAATTTGAGCTCTAATGTCACTTACTTCATTCTTAATGGTATCATGAGTTTCCTTTTTAAATTCAAATTTTATTGGTCTGCAGTATTTTGTAGACGATGGAGTTTGGTTTTTCCAAATATAACTTGTTTGCACTGTGCTGGACGAAGGTTCCGAGTCCTCTAAGTTTTTTATCAATCGAATCAATAGAACATCTTCTTTGTTTTTGTTTTTAAAATATTCTTCGGTCAATTCATTATAGCTGAAAGTTTCCATATTTTAATTAAGCTGAAAATAATGTATTTGTTGAAGTGCTATAAAAATAACTTCCAAAAATTTTTCAACCTTTTCAAATCGAATTCTTGTCTGACAGTAAAACTTATTTCGAAATTTTTGTCCTTATATACTCAATAAAGAAATGTCAAACTTAAAGTAGATTACGTACACACAAAAAAATATTAGAGCTATTATTACCTAGGCTAGCTCAGGTATTTTTCTTTTGTATGGAATTTTTTAAGACAAAAACCAAGTTCAAATAGCGAAGCTGATTTGGAAAACGTACAATAAATTTGCCTTTTTAAATCGAATACTTGTACCGAAATAAAATTTATTTCCAAATTATTGTGATTTATACTACATATAAAAATGTTAAACCTAAAGTAGATTACCTAAACACAAAAAACTAAGTTTAACTACCTAAGTTGATTCGGTTTATACAAGTTTTCTATGGGAAAATTTGTCATATACAACTTATACTGGATTTTAAGGAAATTTTACCAAAAATTGTTTTGTGTACTAAAATTCTCAATTTTCGAATAAAATTAACTTTTTAGTTAGATTCCTCTCTCTCCCCTTCCTTTTTGCTATCTGCAATTTGTACTTTTGGCAGTGAATGTCTTCTAAAGTAAATTTACTAGCAATTTTGATAGAAATTTGTTTGTAAAAATGTTGAGTATTTTCATTAAAATAGAAAAAAGTGTTCTACGGGCTGATCCGGGCGGGTGCAAAAGTATATATAGGCTTAAAGAGAACACTTTTGCCTTTCTTTGGGTGGTTTCGGTTTTTTGTCCTTTAGAAGTTATATACTACTAAACTTCAAACTTTGCGAATATATGGAGGTTTCCAATTTTAAACATAACACCCTATTTACAAATTATACAGGGTGCGCATATACCATTTCTTAAAAACAACAGTTCACCCAACATAACAAAAAAAAACGCAGCTCAATATCGGTAACAGTTTTTAAGAAATCGCAATTAATATGAGATCAAATATTACAATTTTTATTTTATTTTTAAATTAACATAAATTCTTTGCCTTTAGCAGCATGCCACGCCCACTACTGCGAATATTTTGACCCAATTTTTCGGCTACCTTAGTTTTGATCTGTTTTCTTTCTGGTGACATAAAAATTTTAAGAATCTGTGTCAACAAAAAATATAGGTTTTGGCCAATGAAAATTAATTCTGAACCACCGTGCGGCGTCTTAATTGGAAAACTCATATTAAATCAAGGTTAACCCAAATGATATAAAAGCAGTCCAACTAAACTGGCTTATTGGTAGAAGTTGTACTCTAGGATTAGATTGCAAACTTTTTTTGCAAGTCAATACTAAAACCAATTTGTTGTTATGGCATTGTAATATGCCATAAAAAACCCATTTTTGTACTAAGATCGATTCACCATCGAAGTCGGGAATTACTACTGATATTTTCAACTGTAATATTAACTTTTTCCGCCCCCTTTTCGTTTTTTAGTAGCGTGTTTGTTTGAACCCCCAAATGTGAGAAAATAAATATCTTTATTAAATATGTCAGTTTATTTTATTCAAAAACTCAATAAAAGTTAATAAAAATATTACAATTTAAAGGTTATTTTCTGGAATGATATAAGATTACTATTTAAAGAAAATAAGTAAATCAATTTTAAACATCTTAAAATGCGAACTCCATAACTCCATATATATATATATATATATATATATATATATATATATATATATATATATATATATATATATATATACATCTATACATGCATACATGCATACATATACTATAACATTATAACATATACTATAACATTATTCTATTTTTTTCAGAAAAACTCTACTCAAATGAAACTTACTCAATCAGGTGTTCCAGCTTCGGAGTACGATGCTATAAAAGCTAATTGGTACCGGTACTACTGGCATAGTATTAAACAAACTTTTGGTTTTGGAATTTCTCTGACAGATGTGTTTTAACCATTTTTATGCTGCACACTCGTACTATTAATTTTTCTGCATAATGTGAAAATTTTAAATAGGAATAACACAGATGATTGAAAAAAATTTGAAATAAAATACTTAAATTTTAGTTTTATATTTTGTGTTTAAACGTTATCCATTTGGAGTTGAAAATCGCAAATGAAACGAAAAAAATCTTAGCTGTGACAGTAACACTACCTCGTAAAATGAATCTATTTTTTAATAACTTTATTATATGGGTAATTCCATGTCAAATCAACCAAAAAAAGTTGTTTTCAAATTTACCACTTCCGATTTAATTGAAACTTTCGTTATTTATATTCTTTGACCTTCTGAAGCCAAATATAATTTTATATCTCTTACAGTTTTTTAGCTATACAGTTTCCAAAATAGGAAAATATCGCGTTTTTTTGCATATGAGCTGGAGGATTAAATATATTCTTATTCCAGTTCTATAAGCCCTTGGAAGTTGAGTAATAGCTCATTTTAAATTTGATTTCATACGCTTTAAATTGATATCAATCATGAAAAAAACAAATTTTTAATACATATTTTTCTTATATTTAAATTTTATAAATATTTTATTTAAATATATATTTTTTTTTTAAAACTAGCAAATAAATGTAACAAATATTCAAGGAGTCAAGGAATTTAATGTGAAGTCTGAAGTAGTCATTTTGAGTGCCATGTTGATTTGAAGTGGAATTGCCCATATATAAAATAACTTCTAAAAATCCTAAATTGCAGAATCATATCGGCCAAAAGATTTATTTTAGAAACTTATGTGGCGTTCACACTACTAAAATTTAACGTGTTTACTCGAGTTGTTTAACAAAATAAACCAAAGTATTCAGACTGCAATTATAATGTTTTAGTTTGACATTTGTTCAGTTAATCACACAGCTGTTATTAAACAAAAAATAATATATCGTACTTTAAAAAAAAAATAAATAAAAAACAAGTAGTGGAGTTAATGGGATATTATTTAAATTATATAAGCGATGCAGTAATTAACATTGATGGGGGTGGGGTATATTAACAATAAAAAATGGACTATCCCTTTCCGTCCCAAACAATTTCAAAGGAAGGATGTCAATGAAATTTTTATTATAAAATATGTAAAAATAAAAACTAAAAATATATTTTTTATGTCCATACAAAGTACATGTCCTTAGAAACAGGATATACACATATGTGCCTTGAGATTTCACTTGGTCTCAATAATAACATATAAAAAGTTCTTCAACTCATGAAAAAATTTACCTACACATTTGTGGAGGTAGGGACGGAAAGGACTATAACAGTCGCCGTTCTGCCTAACTTAAAATTTTTTATATTTAAAATGCTTTGCTACTTTGTGGTAGACCACTTTCTACCATACAAGTACTCGATAAGTGATGATGGGTCTGATCACCGTCGTGTACAGCCATGTGGGATGTACGGTTTCAGGTTCTTTTGCAAGCATAGAACCCACATAGAGCCTTTCTCAACGTGTTCTCAACATTACGTTTTCATGCCTCGACAGTTACAGAGCAATGCTGTCCATTATAAATTGTAAAATAGCCAATGTAATTTTCAAATCGTGATGGCGGCGAGCATGCGGATTTTCGAAATGTCGCAAGTTCAAACCCCGGTTAAGGTAAAGTATTTTTTCATAGATTAATTGTTATATAACATTTTTTCTTCATGGTATACATTTAAACGTATATATGTTTTAATAATATACAATATAGTAAATGTAGAATTAAAAAATAAAATAAAATATTTTCTAATATTAGATATATACTAATATACATCACATCCGCTAGACCATAGAACCTTACAAAGGTTTGTGATCTTTTTCTGTTAAGAAATAAGAAGAAATGTGGCAACTATACGAAACATACTTTTATTAGTCCTGAACGTTTTTTATGTCATAACTTTAAAATTTCGGTCCATAATTTTATATTTTAGTTCCTTAATTAAACAAAAAAAGTAATTATTTTTTATGTCCCCTAACAATACATACAGTGTTAGAAGAAATAATAGGCACACATCAAAATTATAATATTTTCTTAAATTTTTTTTACCATTACATAAATAAATCTAAAGTACGCATTTTCATTTAAAGATATTTAAATTGTCTACATAAACAAACTAAAACAAATTAACAATCATGCTTTCTTCGTGGAAATAAATTAAATCTTGGAAAACATTCCTGAAAGAAATAATAATTAAATAATTACAGATGAAATTTTAAATCAAGCTTAAGTTCGAGAATTTAATTTTCAGACACCAGCAGAGCGGAATGCACATTTTCTAGACAGCTACGTCCGTCATCAGCACGTTTCGTATCTATCAACTTTGGGTAGTATTTAGTTGTCAGCATCATCTATTTAACCAACCAAACTCAGATAAAGGAATACGAGAAAACTGTATTCAATCATCAATCGTCAGTTGGTGAGAACGAAGTCTACCACTACCTAAAGCTTTCCCTTTTGTTTATTAGTTTTACTTTAATATTTACCACCTTATATTTGTGTTGTCTCAGGTGGTAAAAATAATATCTTTAAAGTACGGTCCATTAATCGTTAAGTAAATGAATTTACGATAATATATTAACTAAATTACGTTCAAAACAACATAAAAACTGATCGATTAATCGAATATTTTTTTTAAGTTTTATTCGTTTGTTCGGTAATGTGTTATGTTTATTTACTATCAAATTGATTCACTTACACTTATAAAACGCAAATAATAATGTGCTCTTTCTAGAGTTTCAGTATTAAAATTACACAGTACAACACATGATTTGCCAACTCAATTCTGTGAACTGTATGTGAAATTAGACCCAAAAAGAAGAATTTCTGCATCATTCGTTTTGTCTTCTTACCTGCGATTTGAAGTTAGTATCGATTTGAAGTTAGTACTATCGTATAGGGGAATTTATCACGTTTTAGGCCCTGTTGTTTGACATAGCTCGACAACCACTAGCCCAATTTAGTTGAAATAAATTTTAAAAAATTAAGAATTACAATTCCCTTAATCTGTTCATATATTGTTTTCCTATACAAGTAACACTTTCGAAGTTAAAAATGAATGTATGAAGGGAAAAAATTATTTTTTGCCTAAAAATTAAAATTTTTTTTTTTAAATACATAAAAAATCCAAAATGGAAAAAAGTTTCAAGTCTAGTTATTTTTTCGCAAAGTCACATAACCTATGAGCAAAATGAGACAAAGATCATAAAAATCGATGCACGCGTTTCGCTTCTATTCGCAATTGAGTAAAGGTATGAATTTCAAAAATCAGTTATAGCCACCACCCTTAGAATAAAAATAAAAATATAAATTAAAAAATTATCATGCAAAAAAAAAACTTTATTTATAAAAACTTAATGAAAATAAAATAATATGCAATTAATACGCAATTATAATATGCATAAAAACAAAATTTAGAACATTTTTTCAATTATTGGCAATATCCATCCTTGTAGAAGTTGACGCTTGTGGTTCTGATGATCTTGTTTTCTTCGTAGGTTGTTCATATTCATGGTCTGAGTCTGTATCGTCATCCGAGATACACATACTATTCAAGGGCGTGTTTCTTTGACTGTCCACCAATTTCAATGTCTTCATCTTCGGTGCTTTCTTCAAACTGCATAATTGTGGAACTCCACCAACAAACCTCCGCAAGCAATGCATCCAATTTTTTGCTTTTGAACCGCTTTTCAAATGGCATGGTCACCTGGTGGAACCTCTCTCCTTGTTCGTCTGATTCCTGAGGTGATTGTGCCAAAAAAGTATCGAGGTGGTGGTGCAAGAAATGCAATTTCAGCGTCATGGATGCACCGAATTTTTCGAAAAATTTATTCCTTTTTTTTTAATTCTCAGAATCATGAAAAAGGTGTCAATGTTTTCTCCAAATAATGTTGTGCATATCTCGAGCAAATTTTTGAAATTCATACATTTACTTAATTGTGAATAAATGACAAACGCGTGCATCGATTTTTATGATCTTTGTCTCATTTTGCTCATAGGTTATGTGACTTTGCGAAAAAATAACTAGACTTGAAACTTTTTTCCATTTTGGATTTTTTTATGTATTTTAAAAAAAAAATTTAAATTTTTAGGCAAAAAATAATTTTTTCCCTTCATACATTCATTTTTAACTTCGAAAGTGTTACTTGTATAGGAAAACAATATATGAACAGATTAAGGGAATTGTAATTCTTAATTTTTTAAAATTTATTTCAACTAAATTGGGCTAGTGGTTGTCGAGCTATGTCAAACAACAGGGCCTAAAACGTGATAAATTCCCCTATACGATAGTACTAACTTCAAATCGATACTAACTTCAAATCGCAGGTAAGAAGACAAAACGAATGATGCAGAAATTCTTCTTTTTGGGTCTAATTTCACATACAGTTCACAGAATTGAGTTGGCAATCAATTAACTGAAAAATGTTATACTGTGTTAATTAATAATATTGAAGGCCGAAATAACCCACGTTTACCATATGGTAATATAAAAGTTGCCGTTACATTTACAACAATTACACCAAAACGACAAAACTACAAGAGAATAAAGCTATTTAGTGCAAAATAAATGAAGCTTCCAAAGAGAACATAAAATTTCTGTCATTCTGAGTTAAATTGCGAAGCTTTGGCGTTTCAAATTAAGTTAAAAAAAAAGTTCGTAAGTCCCATTTTGTTACATGTTATTTACATCTTTTTATTCATCAAACATTAATTATTGAATATGGCAACTTTGTAACTTTCCTTCTTTAGTTCCACCTTTTTTATCTCTCTCTTTTGGCCACCCACGTTGAAGGCACGGTTTTATTGTGAAATAATATTATATATATTATTTAATTGTTAATTAAATAAAACCTCTATTTTTGAATTAAATATATATTACTAGCTATCCCGTGTCGCTTCGCTACACCCATCCACAAAAAATACAATAAACACTTGGAAGAAAAGTATGGCCAACCTTTAAATCGAAACATCAACAATATTTTTAGTTTATATGCAAGGTACGACGCCGACTGTTCCCATCTAATCTGTTTGTTGCTAGACTATACGTATCAACACGATAATAATTTTTAACTTTTTATGGGAGGTAACTCCCACTGTTCTTATCCAGTCTGTATTTTGCAAGACTATGCATATTAGCATTGTAGTTCGCCGGGTACCCGATAATAATTTTTTTACTCTGTATAGGAGGTACCCCGCCTTCTGCCCCAATCCAGTTTATATATTGGTAGACTATCCTCATCGCTAAATCAACTTCTCCAAGTATAAGTATCCAGAATATATATTGTAGAAATTACACACGAAATGACAAACTTATATATACCCTTTCCACCTGTGGTAAAGAGTATAAAAATAAGTTATTCTATATCATACATACATACATATGTATATTCTTAATATTAAAAATATGTTATGTAACACTCATAACTTTAATTTTCAGAGAAATATTGAAATTTTTGTTTTAATTTTTCGAAAATAGTTTGTAAAAATATTTTTTGTAAAATTTTATTCGAAAATTTTTTGGAAAATTTTTTAAAAATCTTTTGGAAAATTTTTTTTCGCTTAGTTTTTTGTAAAATATCTTTCTGAAAATTTTTTTAAAAATGTTATTGAAATTTTTTGTTAAATTTAAGACTTTTCTGCAATCTATATTGAGTTAGAATGGTCAGACTAAAGCAAAAGTAAATCCTTACAAAAAAAATTTCCTCATATTGACCCCCTTGTGCCTTTTAACTGCTCCTATTTACCAGTGGGTACCCTGTGTGTCAATTGGCTACCTCTATGTGTATTGCTTTCTATAAAGGTCTCTAATATAAATCAAAGCAGAAAAACCCTACCAATCTAAAAACAAACAACAATCGACCCTCGCAGGGGGTTATTGATCCGCCAAGATCTGTATGAACTCCTTGCGAGTTCCTGTCGCAGTCTAGTATTTATTTTACAAAAAAAGGCAAAAAAGAATCATTAAAGCCGAAAAAACGTGAAAAAATATAGATGGGCGTGGTTTTTGGCCCGCAGCCTCCAAAGGAATGATCCGATGTTGCTGAATTGCAATACCAAAATTTTCGAAACTATGCCTGACAGATTGGTGTGCTTAAATTTTTTGTATCTCTTCTAGTGCCTTTTCAAATGACATTACAACACCAACACGGACAGACGGACATCGCTTAATCAACTTCTTTATGTATAAGGATCCAGAATATATAGTTTGTGGGGTCGGAAGTGAATATTGCAGAAATTACACACGGAATGACAAACTTATATATATCCTTTCCACCTGTGGTGAAGGGTATAAAAACGCATTTAAAAAAATATTTTACTCTATATCATACATACATACATACATACATACATACATACATACATACATACATACATACATACATACATACATATGGTAAACAGTATAAAAATAAGTTACTCTATATCATACATACATACATATGTATATTCTTAATATTAAAAATATGTTATGTTACACTCATAATTTTAATTATAATTGATAATTATAATTGATTGATAAATATTGAAATTTTTGTTTTAATTTTTCGAAAATTGTTTGTAAAAATATTTCTTTTTTTAATTTTTTGTATAATTTTATTCGAAAATTTTTTGGAAAATTTAAAAAAAAATCGAATATTTTTCTGTAAAATATCTTTTTGAAAATGTTTTGTAAATATTTTTGAAAAAAAAAAATCAAAGCAGAAAAACCCTACCAATCTAATAACAAACAAAAATCGACCCTCGCAAGGGGTTATTGATCCCCCGAAATCTGTATGCACTCCTTGCGATCTACCTGTCGCAGTCTAATATTTATTTGACAAAAAGAGCCAAAAGAGAATCATTAAAGCCAAAAAAATAAATTAAAAAAAAACGTGAAAAAATATAGGTGGGCGTGGTTTTTGGCCCGCAGCCTCCAAAGGAATGATCCGATGTTGCTGAATTGCTATACTAAAATTTTCGAAACTATGCCTGACAGATTGGTTTGCTTAAATTTTTTGTATCTCTTCTGGTGCCTTGGCAAATGACATTACAACACGAATACGGACAGACGGACATCGCTTAATCAACTTCTCTATGTATAAGGATCCAGAATATATGTACTTTATGCGGTCGAAAATGAATATTTTAGAAATTACACACGGAATGACAAACTTATATATACCCTTTCCACCTGTGGTGAAGGGTATAATAAAATAAAAAGTATTGTAATATGATACATTTGTTATTTGTTCTTAAGCTAAAAATTAAGCATAAATATTTTGTCAATTCCAAATTCATTTTAGTTGCTTTGGATACATACTTTGTTCATACTTAAACTACTGCATGTATAAGCTAAAAATGCAGCGTAAGTATTTAATGCAATGGCTCTGGTGGTGGCATATTTGAATTTGTTATCCCTCGAATGGAATGTATGGCAATTGTGTCTCACTCGATACATATCTACTTCATTCGCATGTTCTCTTTCATCTTGTGTAAGTGATGAACGTGTTTGTATAATCGATTTCGCTCAAGTCTATTACGCTCTTGGAGTTGCTCTGCAGTTTGATTAGCTCGAGTATGCACTTGGCTTGAAGCGTTGTGAGTTCGGCGCCCTAAATTGGTCCTTCTTACCGGCGGCATTACAATTCTCTCAATTTATTCACTTTTCTATTACCTTTTAACCGTTTAGAACTTAAAAATCTACAATCTATAGTAGCTTAATCTATATACAGTGGCTCCAACACATAATCGGACAAGTGTTTGTATGATATTTACGTTCTCTGAACTAAAACATATCGTAATAATTTTTGTGTTTTTTTTGTTTTTATTTGCACTCTACACTCTAATCTTTCCAAATATAAAAAAAAATAACAACATTCTTCATGATAACTGTAAATTTACATAGAAAAACTAAATTAACTCAATTTTTTGCGCTCAACGCATAATCGGACAAAGTAAAACATCAATAATAAAAATACCGTTAGTTTACAAATATGCACTTCAAAGCTTAGTTTTTTGTTTTGTCACATTTAGTCATAACTTGTATTTATTGGCACACGTTTCTAGTTCTAACAATAGGTAAAAATATATCAGAAATGGCCCCGAAGGTAAAGCAATCTACTGTCGAAATAAGACAGTTAGTAGTGAAATTGAATCTTGAAGGTAAAACAGTGAGAGAAATTGCTGAATTAGTTGGAAGAAGCAAGTCTACTGTCCACGACGTTATTAAGAGATTCCGTGATGAGTTTAGGATAGCTAATAAGAGTAGAGAAGGTCAGGGCAAAATATTAACTGATCGTGAAGAGCGTTCTTTGTTGAAGGAAATCAAACAAGATCCTTTTAAATCTGCAAAAGAACTAAAAATATCTTTACAAAACAGCAGTGGAAAAGATGTTTGCTTAAATACTATTCGCAATACATTGCACAAATATAACTACCATGGTAGAGTTGCCAGGAAAAAACCGTTTATTAGCTTTAAGAATAAAAACAAAAGAATAAAATTTGCTAAAGAGTATTTGCTTAAAACAGAAGATTTTTGGAATAAGGTAATTTGGTGTTAAGATATCTTAAAATACATTTTTGCTGATAGTTTTTATTGATTACAAGGTTCTGTTCACTGACGAGAGCCAAATACTAAAACTTATAGGGTGTTCCAATAGAGAGGTGTTATTCACGAAAATGTGTTTATTTCTTGAACTGTAGAGAGGTGTTATTCACGAGAGGTGTTATTCACGAATATGTGCTTATTTCTTGAACTGTATGAGGAATTCACTAAAAATATACAAGCACTAAATTAAAATTAGTTCGCTATATAAGCAAGTCTGAAAAAATAAACCTTAAAATTAAAGGGTGTTCCGATAGTGGCGTGATTTGTATGTATAAGGCCTATGTTTTGAACCATAATAGGCCGCTATAGCAACAAATTATAAAACTTATAGGGTGTTCCGATAGAGAGGTGTTATTTACGAATATGTGTTTATTTCTTGAACTGTAGGAGGCATACACTAAAAATTTACAAACAGTAATTAAAACTTAGTTCGCTTTATAAACAAGTCTAAAAAAAATAAACCTTAAAATTAAAGGGTGTTCCGATAGTGGTGTGCTTTTTATGTTTTGAAGTTTTGAACCATAATAGGTAGATTCTTGAAGATTTTACCAAAAATGTATAACTGCGGCCACTTACATGTTACAAAAGTGACATGTTATTTACGTTTAAGTCTTTTTTTTGAGCTGTAAGAGGCAACCACTTACAATTTGCAGACAGTAATTAAAACTAGTTTGTTTTATAAACAAGTATACAAAATTGAACTCAAATATTAAAGGGTGTTCCAATAGTGACGTGATTTGCATGTATAAGTTTTGAATGAAAGGTGGAATAGGTGGTGCAATTTTTACAGGAGATGTATAACTATGGCCACTATAGTAAAAATTAAAGGGTTTTCCGCCAGTGACGTGATTTGCATGTCAAAGCCTTATTTCTTGAACCGTAACAGGTAGACTCTTGAAATTTTGTACAGAAGATGTGTTGCCACGGCTGATATGACAATTACTAAAAATTAAAGGGCGTTGCGACAGTGACATGTTTTTCACTTATAGTGACTTATTTTTTAATCGTAACAAGTAGACTCTTATTTATAGAAAGAAAGTTGCCATAGCCACTATAATGAATAATAAAATTAAAGGGTGTTCCGACAGTGACATGATTTTATAAACTGTAATAGATACCCTCTTGAAATGTTTACAGTAGACGTTCATTAGTGACGTGTTTTTCACGAATATTACCTTATTTTTTAACTTTTAACAGAAAGTCTATTACCATGGCCGCTATAAGATCAATTACATACTAATATTTAAAAGGTGTTCCAATTATGATGCAATTTTCGCGAATATTACTTTAATTTTAAAATTTAAGAGTGTCCCATAAGACATAAATATATAAACAACTGGAATTTTTAAATTATACTGAACATAGTACGGAACCCTACGTGTGTGAGTCTAAGACTACTTTTACACCTTGCAATAAACGCCGCAACTTGTTCATGCAACTATTTTCTTGTTAATAAGAGGGATTGGGAGGCAAGCTGGGTTGAAAAAGTTGCATGACAAAGCCTGACGAGGCATTTTTTTGTTTTTTGTTTTGGATTATATTAATTTTATTTTTTAAAGTGTTGTCTACTTTTTGACTAAAGAAAAAACGACAAATTTTATTCTTGTTTCGTATAAAAATTTTATTTCCAAATTGTAATTTAATATATACTCGTACATATAAAAATTTAATTTTAAACAAAAATGTCAAGAGAACACTTAGTTTCGGAGTTATGGACCCCTTTAATGTTGTAACGAGTGATTTTTTAAGAGCTTGAGAACTTTTTTTTTTTAAAAAAACGCATAAAATTTGCAAAATCTCATCGGTTCTTTATTTGAAACGTTAGATTGGTCCATGACATTTACTTTTTGAAGATAATTTCATTTAAATGTTGATCGCGGCTGCGTCTTAGGTGGTCCATTCGGAAAGTCCAATTTTGGGCAACTTTTTCGAGCATTTCGGCCGGAATAGCCCGAATTTCTTCGGAAATGTTGTCTTCCAAAGCTGGAATAGTTGCTGGCTTATTTCTGTAGACTTTAGACTTGACGTAGCCCCACAAAAAATAGTCTAAAGGCGTCAAATCGCATGATCTTGGTGGCCAACTTACCGGTCCATTTCTTGAGATGAATTGTTCTCCGAAGTTTTCCCTCAAAATGGCCATAGAATCGCGAGCTGTGTGGCATGTAGCGCCATCTTGTTGAAACCACATGTCAACCAAGTTCAGTTGTTCCATTTTTGGCAACAAAAAGTTTGTTAGCATCGAACGATAGCGATCGCCATTCACCGTAACGTTGCGTCCAACAGCATCTTTGAAAAAATACGGTCCAATGATTCCACCAGCGTACAAACCACACCAAACAGTGCATTTTTCGGGATGCATGGGCAGTTCTTGAACGGCTTCTGGTTGCTCTTCACTCCAAATGCGGCAATTTTGCTTATTTACGTAGCCATTCAACCAGAAATGAGCCTCATCGCTGAACAAAATTTGTCGATAAAACACATTTCGAACCGAACACTGATTTTGGTAATAAAATTCAATGATTTGCAAGCGTTGCTCGTTAGTAAGTCTATTCATGATGAAATGTCAAAGCATACTGAGCATCTTTCTCTTTGGCACCATGTCTGAAATCTCACGTGATCTGTCAAATACTAATGCATGAAAATCCTAACCTCAAAAAAATCACCCATTATTTAAAGTATGGTGTATCTCGACTATTTTAGGGCGGAATGAGTAAATTAAAAGTATTATCCAATTAAAATGAAATTAATAAAAATAAATCAGCCAAGTGCGAGTCAGACTCACACAAGCACGGTTTCGAACTATGTTCAGTTCAACTTTAAAAATTCAAGTCTATAATTTTTTCACGTCTTATGAGGGGCTCTAATTTTTAATTATTTTTTCTACTAGAGCATAGTACTAAATACCCTGTGTAAATATAAAGTGTCTGCCTACAAGGTTTAGAAGAAAAAGTCAAATTCCGCAACTTTGAGACATTAAGGGAACACCCCATTATTATTAAATTTATTTTCGTTTCTTGTTTTTACAGTAGATATTGTTAAATATAATATGTGTAAATTTTAAGTGTCAATATAAGGTTATATATGTAAAATAGAGTCATTATCAAAACAACCTTTAATTTTTGGTTTTGTTATTTGTTCTAGGGGACAAATTTGTACATAATTTGTGTCTACTCGTTCCGGTTCAAAAATTAGGCTACAACTATTCGAAAATATTTGCCACTCTCGCAAAATCCTTTATTTTTATTTTTTATATGTTTCCCATAAATTTACACACTCTGTATATACTCGCGTTTAAAAAACAAAAGTCCTATTCACGAAAACTGCATCACTATCGGAATACTCTTTATATTTTAGTAATTATTGTTATAGCTTTATATGAAAATAATAGGAGCCTACCTATTGCGGTAAAAAGACAATATACGTGAAATATATGTCCCTGTCGGAACACAGTAATTCACCTCCTGTTTAAATTTTAATTTTAATTCTCCTACTGATTAAGCAATAAACACATATACGTGAAAAACGCGTCTCTTTCGGAACACCCTAAAAGTTTTAGTAGTTGTTGCTATAGCGGCCACAGTTATACACCTTCTGTGAAAATTCTAAAGGCCGTGTCAGATAAAACTTTGTTGCTTTGCGTGACGTTTATAACTTTGACAAAAAAGCGTAAAGCAAAAAGTGTATGACACAACAAAAACTTTGACAACACTCGCGATGTTTGTTTATCTTTAAAAAGTGGTTGTCGCGTAAGTTTTCCTATTAATTTTTTGTGTTTTAATAAAGATTAAAAATGCTTTTGGAGGATGTATTGGAAATAGTTATAATTGTGGTGCTAATGGCCGAAGCATTGGAGTTATTAGGCAAAATTTCCACACGTAGGTTTTGGGTGCGAAGGCTTTACCAAGATCGCGATTACAACGGGCTTTTCGCTACTAGTTTTGAATAAATGGATCAAGCGGATCCAGAGCAGTTTGTAAAGAGTGTCCGGATGAGCCCTGCTGTTTTCGATATGCTGTTAGAACTTTTGAAGAATCGCCTCACAAAAATGTCAAACAGGCCATCCATATCTGCATCCTGCAGACTATTTTTAACACTTACGTGAGTTGTTTGCATATGTTTTAATAAAATATTTAATAAGATATACATATATATAAATTTGTACTATCTGTAGTTATCTGGCACACGGGGATAGTAAACAAACACTTGCTAGTGCTTTCAAAATGGGACGATCAACAATATCCACCATTATAAATGAGGTGTGTGAAGCAGTTTGGGAGGAATTGGGGATGATTTACATGTCTCCGCCAAAAAAGCATGAATGGAAACGTATTGCTGAGGACTTTAATACCATGTGGAATTTTCCGAATTGTGTTGGGGCTGTGGACGGAAAACATATTACAATATCATGTCCACCAAATTCTGGATCCTTATACTATAATTATAAAGGAAATTACTCCATTGTGCTTTTAGCAAGTTGCGATGCCAATTATACCTTCACAACAGTGGATATCGGGGCATATGGTTCCCAAAGCGACGGTGGTGTATTATGGCATTCAGGCTTTGGACAGCGATTGTTGAATGGTAACTTAGATTTGCCTGAAGATTCTTATCTACCTGGAACGTGCACTAAATTTCCCTATTTCATGGTCGGTGACGCGGCATTTCCACTTAAAAAGTGCATTATGCGTCCATATCCGGGTTTGTACACTTGCTTAAACTTCTGCTTAACTTCAGTTATAAATTTTCTTTTCTATTTTGCATTTAGGAATGCGTCTATCACCTGACCGAGAAACTTTTAATAGGCGACTATCACGAGCCCGTAGAATGATTGAGGACACTTTTGGAATTTTATGCGCTCGTTGGAGAGTTTTGTTATCTCCTTTGTTTATGCACCCAGAAAATGCGGAAAAATTAGTAAAAGCTGCTATAGTTCTGCACAATTTTGTTAAATTCCACGATGGCAGTTATTGTCCACCTGATTATGTTGATCGCTTTGATGGCGACGAAGTTGTGAACGGGCTGTGGCGGAGTGAAGTTTTGACACCGTTGCAAAATCATGGTAGAATGACTTGCAATAATGCATCAAAAAATGCATTCGCTATAAGAGACACACTAAAGGACTATATTATGTCCCACCCAATTTAATTAAAACTAAAACACTTTTTTTTGTTAATACGTTTATTTAAAAACATAAAAAATAAAATTTCATGAATTCATAACTAAAGAAAAACAACGATTTTTTTACTTTGAGTATTGAACTGTTTTACAGTTAAAAACAAAAAAAAATTCACTTCATTGCAATATTACATTAAAAAATTCTTATACTACGTACATTTACATATAAATGAAAAAAATTAGTTCTTTGCAATTAATTAAATTAAAAGAAATTTTTGTACTAAAAAAAATAATAAAAAACAATTCATTACAATTAATCGAATTAGAAAAACTATTGTTCAAAACAAATAGGTGAACTCAGCCTAAGTGACCAAAAAAGCTAAAAAAAAGTCATACATAAAAAAAATTAACTAGCATTATGGACATACGTCAAAAGCTCAATCTTAAGCCGATCTTGGACTTCCTGTGGCTTTTTTGCAGGCATTCATCCAGCATTTGTAGGAAAGCACTATTTGTAGATGTTGGTTTCTCCACTTTTGCAGTAATAACGCTTTCTATTGTGCCACACAATCTCTCGAATCGTTCACGTGACTCATTACCCAGGCGCTGTCGTTTTGGGGTCTTATTGCTGCTACTGCTACTCAGCTCAAAATCTTCAGTAGCATCTTCATTGCCACTATTGTTTGACGCTTGGCTGCAGGACTGGTCATCACTCCACTGGAAATTTGATGTAGTGCTATAAATAATATGTGAAGGTTAAAAACGAATACATAAGCTGCAGATTAAAAAATTGTACTTACTTTCTAGAGAGAGATGTGTTTGGTCAAAAACCTCATGGACTCCATGTAGCACCAATCCGTTTATTTCTGAGCAGCAGCTCCCGACTTCAGTTTGCTACCTGCAACCTCACGGACAAATCTGTCTCGCAGCGATTTCCAACGACTTTTACAGTGCTCCTCTGTTTTAAATATAAAAAAATAGCAAACAGCAGAACACATATATTTCAAGACACTATACCTGAAACTCCTGTTGATGAAGCCACTTCTTGATCAGCCCGGTCTTTCAAATGCTTGTTACGAAAAAGCTAAGAGCTTTTGTCGTAAATGCATGAGTGCATTTGGATTGCATTTATTAGTTTTTCTTCCATATTAACTAAAATCATAAAAATTTTATTTTTAAGTACTTGTTGCAGAAATTACACATTACGTTTTACACTTACCTCTCTATCACAATAACTCGAAGCACAATAGAAATTTATTTTTAAAAACAATACTTTAAACTAAAACAATTTTACTTTGTATAAAACAAAATTTTGCGCGTAAATTGCCGAAAATATTAAAAGAATAATCAACAGCTGTTTGTCAAAGCGCGCAAGAAGATAAAAGATGCCCAACTTTTCGTTTTGCGTTACGTTAAAAGTACTTTATGTGACAAGTGGCATATAAATAAGTACATTTTATCTTAAATGTCAAAGCGAATTTGTAACTCAAAGCGAAGCAAAAGTTTTATCTGACACGGCCTTAAGAGTCTACCTATTACGGTTTCAGAGATAGAAGGCGCTGGCAGACATTGTAGCGAAAACAATTGGGTTACTTTTTACCTTTGGGAAACATTTTAGGTGAACAGAAAAAATACTGTTTTTTAATTTTCATTCTTTTTGCCAGAAATCTTTAGTAAGCGAATCCGGTGTTGGTTATAGCATATACAAGAAAATCCTTAAAAAAAACTTTTTTTGTGCTTGCTTAATATTTTATAATATTTTTTCATTAATTTCAATTTAGTTAGAAAGTACTTTTAATTACCATTCTAGTTAGTAGTTTGGTTTGATACTAGATTAGTGTTAACTAAAAACGAATGTTGGAAGTAAAACAAATAAACAAAAAGTAACTTTCATTGCTAACCGAAGGTTGGCTGAAGGAAACAACAAAAATATAAGGTGATAAATATTAAAAGTAAAAAATTCAACAAGAGGGAAGCTTAAGGTAGTGGTAGACTTCGTTCTCACCAACTTACGATTGATAATTGAATACAAGTTTTTCCGTATTCCTTTATCTGGGTTTGGTTGGTTAAATAGATGACGCTTACAACTAAACACTACCCTAAGTAGATTAGATACGAAGAGTGCTGATGACAGGCGTAGCTGTCTAGAAAATGTGTATTCCGCTCTGCTGGTGTCTAAAAATTAAATTTTCCCAATTTTTCTTTAATACTATCACCTAATTTGTAATTTAAATTATTCTTTCTTAGAGAGAATAAAACGAACTTAAGCTTGACAATAAATTGCATATGTATGTAATATAAATAGTTCGACTAATACAATTTAAATTTTAAAAACCATTATTTAACTACATAAACAAAGTGATGTACATAGTTAATAGTGTATTAATATACAAAATCGAAAAAAAAAATAATTTAGTTCTTAATGGGTACATTTTTTTTTTTTAAATTTTAGCACCATTCGATGGATGTTTCCAAAAGCTTTGATGATACCCATATTGACCTAATATGTTTAAAAATTAAGTGCACAATCACAGTTTCAGCGAAAATAAGGGTGACCCCCAATTTTTTTATTTTAAATTTTCTTATTATTTGTTAATTCTCTATAATTTTTTTTCTGATTAGTCAAGCTTCACTGAACTAGACTTGTTCCCAGCTTTTTAAGGCCATTTATGGTTTAGAAACAAAATTTTTATACACAACGTATTTTTTATCCCCTACATAACCGAAAATGACGGGGAGCGAAAAAATAACACATTTGCATCTAAGGGTGATCTAATGTGTGTATTTAATTTTGTTTTTTTATTTCTTCACATTTTATATTAATTATTTAATTTCCCATTGTGTATAATTTAGAAAAAAAGTTTGTCATAAATGATGTTGAACCGGCAAACTATTGTTTTATAGCCGCAATCTCACCTACACCACTGGCTGGTTATACAGACAATGATTACACAGCACAACAAAATAAAAAAAAAATCATGTGCTCTTAAAACCACTATATAATTTTGATGTATCATGACTACCTTTGTACAAAAATGGTAAAATTTTTAAATTCTATGGATAGATTTTTTTTAAAAAAATTTTTTTTTAAAATTGCAATTTTTTTGAGACGTTTCTTCAAATAATTAATGATAACTCAAAAACTACTAGTCCGATATTATTAAAATAAATTCAGAAAAATTAAGATTTGCATGGCCTTTAATTCGTCTATATATCGCGTTTCAATCGGATCAATAGTATCGGAGTTATAATAAAAAACTTAAGAAAAAAATATATTTTTTACGTAAAAATGGCAAAAATTTTCGTTTTAAAAAAATCATAAAAAATCGAAAACGGCAAAAAACTTCCAGATTCATTTTTTTATCGCATAGCGACATATAATAGCAACAAAATGAGATATCGACCATAAAAATCGATTGATTTTTTTTTGAATTTATTCACATTTTAGTGAATTCGCTCATTTTCACAAAATTTTAGTTTTTTGCTTGATATACGCATTATAGCGGGTTTTCAAATGTGTGAAAAACATAAATTTTCCAATTTCAAGGGGTGCATGTCGGATTAATGTTAGATTTGATGAGAAACTTCCACCCACAAAATTTTAGTCGAATTCGACAACGTTAACACGTAGCGCATAGGCCCCAAATCTGAAAAAAAGCGTTTAAATCGAAAACAATTGACAAATTTTCAGTTTTTGCAAAATTAACGCTATTTATTTTCCCTTTTGCAAAAAAGTGGATCCTGGTCCTTAGGGCAAACACAATGAGATTTACAATAAGCTACATATCTTTTAAATCGGTTAAACAGTTTTCAAGTTACTTGCCGAAGGCAATTGACAAAAAAATGTAACTAAGTCAAATCGATCGAATAGATCGAAAATGCATTTCATTGTTTTATTCATGTATTTTCTTTTATTTTATATTTTATTATTTAAATTTATTACAACATATAAAATAAGGAAATAAATAAATATTATAAACTACAAACTTTGGAATTTTCTTTTATGACATTTTCTATTATTGAATAACGAAGTGTTGCTCTGAATACTCCAGCAAAAATCTGCCATCATGTGTGCATCCCAGCGACCCTGGTATCTTTCCTCCATTGTCCGAATATCTTGGTGAAATCGTTCGCCCTGTTCCTCACTTAAGTCTCCTAGATTTTCAGGAAAACGATCTAACTGACTGTGAAGGTAATGTAACTTGATGCTCATGTTGCATCCAAGATTCTGGAAGTGAGTTAACATCTCTTCAACGTGCGCAACATAATCATCATCCTTGTTATTTCCTAAGAAATGTTGAATAACCCATACAAACGAATCCCATGCATTTTTCTCAATTTCTGACATTGAACTGAGAAAATCGGTATCTTTGACCAATTTGCGAATTTGTGGGCCGTCAAATATTCCTGCTCTCAGCTTTTCCATACTCAAACTTTTAAACTTCCTTGAAATATACTGGAAACATTCACCATCTTTGTTAAGTGCTTTAACAAATTGTTTCATCAGACCAAGTTTAATGTGAAGAGGGGGTAATATGATGCGATCTCGGGGCACCAGAGGTACATTTATAACATTCCTCATACCTGGGTCCAGTGTTTCCCTATAAGGCCATTGTTTTCTCTTCCAGTGTTCTGACTTAGCTCTGCTGTCCCATAAACATAAAAAACAAGGGTATTTGGTATAGCCACTTTGTTGACCTAATAGGAAATTTACCATCTTAATATCAACACAAATTACCCAGTTATGTTCATTATACTTTATCTTCTTCATGACCAATGCAATTACAGAGTATTCTTCTTTTACTTTGGTTGAATGTGCGATTGGCAAGGAGTGAAATTTATTTCCATTGTGCAAAAGGACACACTTCAAGCTGCGTTTTGATGAGTCAATAAATAAACGCCATTCGCTTGAATCATATCTATGTAAGCCCATGGCAGTCATCAAACCAGGAATATCCGTGCAGCAGACAAAATCGTCCTCTTCTGCAAAATAGTGAAGTAAGCCTTTTTCTCGGGTACGGTAATACGAAACTTTAGTTTCCTCCGTTATGAGATTTGATTCCTTCATCCGGGATGCAAGTAATTCCGAAGATGCTTTTGACAATCCAAGTTCTCTTATTACATCATTTAGCTGGTCTTGATTCCATGGTCTCGGTGAGATATTTTTGTGTGGGATGAACTCGTCATTTTCAGATATAGGTAGTTCTGGATCTGAACTTCCTGATTGAGAACACATGCTTGAGGTTGAGTGTCCTTGTGAAGATGAAAGCACTTGACTACAGCTTGGTCCCTGATCTTGTGCATCCATAATTTCCTGTGAATGTAGAACTGCAAGTTGAAACCCATCAGCAGACCTCGTAGGGTAAGACCATCGCAAATGTTTTCCAAAGCCGGTTTTTGTAGTTAAACAAAAATAGCAATCAGATTCATGATTCGTTGTTTCTCTCCATAGCATAGGCTTCGAAATTCCCCAGTGTGGTCTGAAAAATTTTTATAACAGAAAATTAAAAATTTTATAAAATATTCCAAATGTATTAACCTATACTTACTTTTTGTTAGATGAGCTTAGAGTTAAATTGAATCGACATGAAGTACATATAGTACTCGGCGTCCAATGTTCGTTAAAATTCTTCGGATTTATATTAAAGCAATCTTCATATGACTTTTGAAATGAAGCTGAGAAGCATTTCCGTTTTTTTTCGTTGATATATTGGCCGCACACATAACAAAATGAGTCCGGATTGTTTTTACATAAAAATGTTCTAGTTTTCTTGCTCATGGCTGATTGAAAATTATGCTTCTGTTACCGCAAACACTTGTTGAATGAATAGAAATGGCTCAAGGAGCTCTTATAAATAATGATACTAAAATTTCGAACAACCCTTAATGTGGTCCTATTTTTTACCTATTCCCAAGAATCGTAAAAAACATTAAGGAATGCTATGCAAAAAATCAATCTTTACAGGTAGCCAGCGGAAAAACCCAATTCGGCGTGCACGCAAATTTATGAACGTTTATTACTTTGCCGCCGCAATTGTCAAAATGAAGCAAGGGCGACAGGTAGCCAACAGAAAAGGAGCATTTCATCGTTTATCAGATTTCTACTGAAATCGTAAAAATTAAAAAACTTTTCCTTTATTGCTTACTTTTTTTAATTCTGAAAATCATAAAAATGCCATAAAGATCTGTTCCAAACAATTTTCTACATTCAATACTATATTTCCACAGTAACACGTGTCCCACAGAAATACGTGTTTTGCCCAAAACAGTATTTCGCGTACTTGTTTTGCCATACATTTCTCATTCATCCAAAACACTTTGGCAGTACCTGGATATTGTATAGTGGTTTCAAAAGCATCTAATTTTTTTATTTTGTTGCGTTGTGTAATAGGAAGATATCAGTCAATTTTAGCGAAATTTTATATTTTATTGTTAAAAAAGAAAAAAATAAAAAATTTTAAAAGTAAAATGTTTTTGTAAATTGTCTTCGGCAAGTTCTCAAGGACATATAATGGCCAGTGAAAATTGTAATAACTCGAAAACTTAAAGACATGTAGCTTATTGTAAATCTCATTGTGTTTGCCCTAAGGACCAGGATCCACTTTTTTGCAAAAGGGGAAATAAATAGCGTTAATTTTGCAAAAACTGAAAATTTGTCAATTATTTTCGATTTAAACGCTTTTTTTCAGATTTGGGGCCTATGCGCTACGTGTTAACGTTGTCGAATTCGACTAAAATTTTGTGGGTGGAAGTTTCTCATCAAATCTAACATTAATCCGACATGCACCCCTTGAAATTGGAAAATTTATGTTTTTTACACATTTGAAAACCCGCTATAATGCGTATATCAAGCAAAAAACTAAAATTTTGTGAAAATGAGCGAATTCACTAAAATGTGAATAAATTCGAAAAAAATTAATCGATTTTTATGGTCGATATCTCATTTTGTTGCTATTATATGTCGCTATGCGATAAAAAAATGAATCTGGAAGTTTTTTGCCGTTTTCGATTTTTTATGATTTTTTTAAAACGAAAATTTTTGCCATTTTTACGTAAAAAATATATTTTTTTCTTAAGTTTTTTATTATAACTCCGATACTATTGATCCGATTGAAACGCGATATATAGACGAATTAAAGGCTATGCAAATCTTAATTTTTCTGAATTTATTTTAATAATATCGGACTAGTAGTTTTTGAGTTATCATTAATTATTTGAAGAAACGTCTCAAAAAAATTGCAATTTTAAAAAAAATTTTTTTTAAAAAAAATCTATCCATAGAATTTAAAAATTTTACCATTTTTGTACTAAGGTAGCCATGATACATCAAATGTATATAGTAGTTACTCGAGCATATTTTTGCTGTTGCCCTGTGTTATTAGAAGATATAAAAAAGGAGTAGTAAGAAAATTGGGTGGTTTTTCTATATACATATGTATGTACATCTATAAATATTTTTGTTTCGCGCCAAAGCGTATTAAATAAGGCTGGGGCCTAATCTCCGCATTCGATATCGAGCAACAAAATCGATACGAGTCGAGTAAGCTAATTATGCCATTCGACATGTATCGAATCGTTATTTATATCAAATTGTAATAGATTAATAATAAGTCAACAAGTGAGCAAGAAAACAAGGTTTAAAACATTTTATTTCGAATGAAATAACGAGTGCCGATATCGATTGCCATGATACCCAAATAAATATTTACGAGAGATTTTACTCGATATCAAATGCGGTGATTAGACCTCTGACTTCCAAAACGTATCAGTGCAAAATTTGTATACAGTTGTGCTACCGTATTTAAATCATGCACACTTGCAAAGTTTTGAATCAGTGCATCAGCTTTAAAACTCATGCCGTGCTTGCTTGTTTACTTCGTTACTGCATCATACGTTATACGTCATCTTTGTCATCGTACAAGAAAGTTTAAATAAAGGTTTTCTAATGAGTGTTGTCACAATCAGACCGTCAACTCTAAAGTACGAAAGTTGGACAACTTTTGACGTACGTTGAGAGCTATAAATTGGTTTCTCGTGCTCAAAAATAAATTTTTGTGTCAAGTAATAGCAAAAAAAAAATCAAAATACAACAAATTAAATAAAGTAAAAAGGTGAAAAAAACTTTTTAAGTTCTTTTTTTCTGATTTATATGTCAACCTCTTCCGCTGTTACTTTGTTTCAGTTGAGTACGTTAAAGTATAAAGTTCTTAGGGAAATTTAGAACTCTAACTACCTATTTCAAAACGTCACACGAATTCGTTCTTTCGCAAAATTACATTTAAAACAAAAACAACATTTGTAAATTTATTTTTGTTTTAAATGTAATTGTGCGAAAGAACGTGTGACGTTGTGAAATAGGCAGTAACTGTGTGATACAATGTTATTCCATAAACATTGTTAAATGAGAATATTCACATATACAGTTGCAAATTAAAAGATTTTTTTATTGACTTATGCGATTGTGTCAATAATGACCGAACAAATAAGTTCGTTTGCATTCTTGAATCATTTTAAAATCAATACTGTAGATTATGTCCTAATGAAAGGAATTAGCATATTAGAAGTTTCATGATTTTACTAGTATTGGTATACTATATTTATAAAACTAAGATACAAATCTGACCAATAAAACGGAGCAGGAAAATGAAATCCTTATTAATTAAGAATTGTGTACAAGTCATTTAGAAGTGTTTTAATTGTATTTGTGTGTTTTATCTTTGCGCATATTTACATTTTTGTTGATTATTCATAGTTTTCATAGTTAGATTCGTAGTTAAAAAAGTTTTCAAGTTTAATTGAATAGATGATAAAAGATAATTTTCTTTTATATGAAAGGCAAAATATGTAGTTACAAATTAGGGACTTAATATCATTATTCACCCTTATTCTATTTGGCGACGGCAAATAGAATAAGGGTGAATTTTTGCAAGATTTCAAAGCTATTTCAGACTAAACAAATCCGCGTTTAGGTATGTGCTGGAACTTGTGTCTCCTTTATTAAACAGTGGTGTTAGATCAACGTTTATTCCAAAAGTAATTAAGTTGACAGCCACTTTAAGATTTTTAGCGCAAGGATCTTACCAGATAAGCGTTGGTAATGACTTCAATGTGGGACTATCACAACCTATGGTGTCAAAAGTTATTTCCGAGACTATAGATGCCTTAGAAGCCAATCTAAGTCCTCAGTGGGTAAAGTTTGCAATGACAGCTGATGAAAAAAATGAGGCAAAGGTGTACTTTTTCGAAAAAACTGGTTTTCCAGGTGTTATTGGATGTGTAGATGGGACGCACATCAAAATTTTGGCTCCAAAAAAGGAAGACCAGCACCGATATTTAAATCGGAAAGGATTTTTCAGTTTAAATGCCATAATTGTACGTATGTCAAATATATAAGTATGTATGTATATATTACATCATAGATATTTCCTCTCATGTAGATTTGTGATCATAAAATGAAAATACGATATTTTGATGCCCGACACGCAGGTTCTGCTCACGATTCCCTAATATGGAACGTTAGCTATGCCAAAAGAGTGTTGCAGGAGCGATATAATGCTGGAGAACGGAATTCATGGCTATTAGGTAAAAATTTAATAATGATTTCGATGTAATTTAATAAATTAAATTTCTCCAACAGGCGATGCAGGATACCCTCTTGAACCACATCTAATGACGCCATATCGTAGTGCTGTTGAAGGAAGTGCGGAGGCTATATTTAATTCCAAGCATTCTAGTGCAAGAAATATAGTGGAGAGGTCAATCGGAATACTAAAAAACAGATTTCGATGTCTTCTTGGAGCGCGCCAACTCCACTATGTACCTGCAAAAGCCATAAAAATTGCCAATGTTTGTGCAACACTCCACAACATTTGCATTGAGTATGGCGTATGTTCTTTATGTGAGCCTACGGACAACAACCAACCTGAGGCAGAAATAAATAACGATGCAGAAAACACACGTTCTGAAGCATCTCAGATAAGAGACCAAATAAAACAAAGTTTTATCTAATTTCATTTAAGTTTTTTTTTTATTTTTTAATCATATAAAATGAAATATCTTTAATTACAAACAAAAAAGAAACAAAATACAACGTTTTCATTTAAACCAATAAATTAAAAATTAAAAGTTTCCTAAATACTAATAACTAACTGATACTAACAACTAATCAATAAATACTAATAACAAATTATGCATAACAAAAATTAATTTTAATTATAATTTAAAGTTTGGGCATTGAGATCTTGAAGTTCCCTTTCCTTTATTAAATATTCAATTTTTTTAATTTTAATTACATTTTCATGTAACTCTTTCTCTCTCCCACTTCTTTCCACTTCTAGCATCAACCTTTTCTGCTGAATATCTTTTAGGTCTTTCAGCGTTCTTTTCATTGACGACATAGAATTTGATATGCCCGCCAATAGTCTGGCCTGATCTTTACTGTGTGCTTCCAGTAGTTTATAACGATCCACAACTTCTGTCTTTTTTTGTGTGGGGGAAATTTTCCTTTTCAAAACATTTTTTATTGTTGATGGTGTTGTTTGTGCTGAGTTTATTGCCGATGATGTTGTTTCTGCTGATGTTGCGGATGGTGTTGTTTCTGCTGATTATATTGTTATTGTTGTTGTTGTGGATGGTGCTGTTGCTGATGATACTGTTGTTGTTGATTTTTGCCTGCTACTATTGGCGGCAGCTTCTTCCTGTAAATAGAAAAATATTTGTTGGAGACTGTATGCCTTTTTGCCGCTATATTTACTTCTATATCTGGATTTGGAGCTCCTAAAAATACAGCTTCAGGGTTTATTTGCTTCTCAAATTGAAGTAAATTTGAAACAGCTTCCTCCAGAGGGCTCAATATAACCTGTTTAAATGTGCCGCCTCCAGTAGCTGTGCACTCAGCTTTATTAAAAACCATTTTTTTTCTTTACCTTAAATTTAAGGTCGCGCCAAATCTATAAAAAAAATTCTGCAAATTAAGACATTTCTATAGCACTATTTACTATACCTTTTGCCATCCATCACCAGTTCTAATTGGTGGCCCAAGTGCGTTTAAAATAGAGGCAATTCCCTCCCACTGTCCTTTAAAATCTACAGGAACAGTGCCCCTGCGAAAACCAGTGGCAAGAGTTGAATTTTTTTCCAACTCTTCCACTAGCTTTTGAAATTGGGTGGGATTTGTAATTTTAATCTTTTCCATTTTTTATATTTTTACTTTTTAATTTTACGTATTTCAAAATTTAAAGAAAAATTTTTTACACACAACACCAAAAATCAAAACGACAAAATTAACGGCAATTCAATACAATATCAACGTCACTTTTTCTTACAAAATACCAATTATATATTGACAGTTATCGATAAGTGGCAATATTGCCAACTGGAATACCGATTTTCAATAAACGATAGAAATTGATGTTGCCCTGTATTGCCGTCGCCAAATAGAATAAGGGTGATTATTTAAGAAAATTATTCCTCGTAGATATAAAATAGAGGTCATTTTTTGAAGAATATAAATAATCAAAATGTTTGTAAGTCACTCCAATAAAAAACCGCAAAAGCAGAATCCTGAAAGGTTAGAAATAGAAAATAATATAGATATAAGTAGCACAAATTATACCTAACATACTGACCAAAATCAAAATAACCAAATAGGAACGGCTGGGACGGCAACTATGCGATCTCAGGGAGCTATTCCAAAGAATGTCTATCCACAACCATAACTTATCTTTTAACATCCACCAACACTGTTCCGTAAAACAACCGATCCACCAGTAAAGAAAAACTCCGGTGAATATTAAAGAGGCGATTCGAGGCTCAAACGAACAATATCGCTTCGAATTAGAGAAAAACATAGAGCTGAAAATAGAAAATAACTAGTTTAAGAAATAGTTTTGCTCAAATGTTAAAAGAAATACAGAAAATTAATGTAGTCCATCGATCACTCGTAACCATTGAAACCAAGAGGCTTATTCTGAATTGCGATGCGAAAATCAATGCGATGCGAAAATACATAAATGCGAACAATTGCTATTCTGTATTGCGACATTCGCAAAGTTCTTTTTTAATCGCATTTCAAATGCGAAAAGTTGGCAAGACGGTATTCTGCATCAGAGACCTGCATGAGTTGATTCATTTTCGCTGTCCACTCACATTCAAATTGCTTTTGTACTGTCTTTTAACATCAATATGTACTACTGATATTGCTTGCAGTGTTAACTCTCTAACACTTGACTGTTACTAACACACCCTTGTTTTATATGTATATGCTGTTAGCGAAAGACTGTAAAAATTACTTGCTGTTGTTTGATTGTTTTGCAGAACACTCAAACCACTCACAAAAGCACGTTGTCAAAGTATTGACTACCGTTCGAAAAATAATGCTATAATGTTTATGTAGGGCTGCAATTCTGTTAATAAAAATCTTGAAACATCTATGTACGAGATGTACATATTTAAAGAAAGTGGTAATTGGGTTCAATTTTTATGAAAAATAATTATTATTTTAAAATTATTATACCTAATACTTGACAAAATTAATGGACAGTATAATAAAATAACAATTTCAAGTGTTTTTTAAAATACTGTCATATACAGAAGTACTTAACAAAAAATATATTTTTTTGTGAAAGAGTTTTATGACAAATTCATTGTTAATGAGAAAAGTTTAAAGTCTGTATGTTGAAAGTACAGGTAAACAGTTTTTAGCATATGTTTAAAAAAATTTCTTTGCATTTGGATGCAAGACATTTCTGTGAAGTAATAACCCAACTGGATTTGCTACATTCGTTGAAAGTCTTTAACTGCCACAAATGGGCTATTTGCATACACAAATAACCTAATTATAAACATCAAATTCAATTGAAAGAAGGGTTAAGAGATTGCAAGTATTCCTGGAATTCATGTACATGTACTCGTATTCTATTTTTTGCAAAAATATTTAATGAATTAAATGAGAAAGTTATAGTAAGGCAAACAAATTGTGAGTTTTTCGACAATAAAGTAATTATTTTTTTCTAGGTATTTGAAAAAACAAAATAAGTATTGACAAATAGTAGTGTTAAGGGATAAAGAAAAATCAAAATAGACATTATCCATTGGCTCTTTCCATAAATTTGTGCTCTATAATGAAATAATAATTTAAGATAATCATAAATTACTGCCTTGTAAGGCAGTAACTATTCAAAAAATCAAAATCGATTTTTTGATTGATTTTTGTGAATGCCATTAAAACGCATGTCTTGACCAAGTTCCACACTTCTACGCTTTACTCCCAATACTCAATACGAATAATCCTGAGCATCAATTGATGCTCATGAATGGAAATCTTGTGAATAAACTCAGTCAAAAGTTGTGTAAAACGGCATGAATAAGGCAACAAAATAGGATGCCGTTCTGTATACCCAAAGAAGGAGACTTTGCCAATCGACTATTTAGTCTCATGACTTCCTTGTCTAAAAATGGGTTTAAGGTCAAAAGTGAACTCTTCAAAGCAAGGGTTTTTTTTATTTAAAAGGCACTCATATTCATCTCTAAAATGAACTTTCTGTGCTACGATAGCCAAACGTAGTTTGACATGTTTTATCTCAATATCCGAAATGATAGGAGATTCATAAGTATAATTACCCTTGTGCGCAGAATGAGTGTTCCTATAAAATCTAAAAGCGTAGGATAATACACGAAGGGCACGGTCTAGAGATGAAAATCTTTCCAAAACATCTTCATAATTTTATAAAAACGATGCGTGGGATTTTATTGCCCGAGCTTCAAAATCGGTATCCAATAAACAAAGATTTTGAAGATTTCATTTTGAAGATTCTATTTGCAACAAATGTAGTCCAAGAATTGGCGTCTTTCTTCAGCCAGGAAAGGACGATCGTAGAATCCGTCCAACAATAAATCTGGCGAAGTGGCACATCAATCTCCCCTATAACAGTTTTTAAAAGCTCTGAAGCCAAAACTGCTGCACAAAGTTCAAGGCGAGGTATGGAAACGGGCTTTATCGGAGCAACATTTCTTCTACTGGTCAACAAATTCGTAAATATTTCGCCGTTTTGATTGTGCATGCGAATATAAATTACCCCCGTATAAGCCTTAAAAAACATCAAGCTCGGCTGTCGACTCAGGCTCATAATGAACCCATCTGGGAATTTATATTATTAACTTCGTGATATGAAGCAACAAATTTATCCCATTCAGCCTTCGTAGAAGGTTTAAGTGAGTCGTCCCACTCCACATTGTCCTGCCAAATTTTTTGCATGATCATTTTTGCAGGGTCAAATAACTTCGCAATGCTGGAAAAAACTTCTCTCTTCGTGTAAAAAGATTTTACAGCGATGGGATCAACTTTAAAATAAAATGCGTTTAGTTGAGCGTTCCACTGAAGACCAAATGTCTTCGAGCTGCTTGACTCAATAAAAGTCAAATATTTTGCATCAACTAAATGATCCGGGGAAAGTCCGACCAAAATGGCCTTTTCATTTGAAGTCAATTTACGAAGTTGAAATCCCGCAGATGATAAAGCTGCGGTAAGTTGATCACGTGCCATCAACGCACTGGTGACGTCATGAGCCCCAGTCAATACGTCGTCAACGTACATACACTTCCGAAGAATATGTGATGCTATTGGAAACTCATGTTCGCAATCGTCAGCGAATTGTAACAATGTGCGAATGGTTAGTAGGGTGCACAATTGACCCTAAAGGTAACTGTTTGCAATTCAAACGCTCTAATTTCCTCCGTAGGAGAATCCCTAAACAACATACGTTGAAAAGGAGTAAGACTTTCATCAACTCTTATCTGCCTATACATTTGAGTGATATCACAATTAATCACAAATCTGTAAAGTCGCCAACGTAAAATAAGAATGACCAGGTCAGGCTGTAAGGTGTGTCCCACATAAAGGCAATCATTTAAACTATTTTCATTTGAAGTCTTATTAGATGCATTAAAAACCACTCTTAATTTTGTGGTTTTACGATCCATCTTGATTACAGGATGATGTGGTAAATAACAGGACATATCAACACAATCTTCTGCTATTGGTCTCATGTGATCCAAAGACAAATATTCCTTTATCACATCATCATACATTTCCTTAATCATTGGTTTTCGTAAGAGAGAAGCTTCATTACGCCTATATAGCGACGTTATGGCGCAATTTAGACGAACCTAACGAAAATTTTTCGGGAAAATCTGTTTTAAAGGGTAGTTTCACTATATAGCGACCATCAGAACCCTGACGAGTTGAAGCCCTATAAATATCCTCACAGATTAAATCATCTTGGGACATAATCTTCCGTTTACGTGTCTCCTCTAGCTCCCAAAACCTTAATAAATTTCGATTTAGGTTATCCTCCTCAGAAAAATCCACCCTCGTCGAATATCCTTGTAATGGAGAATGACTTACAGGACCTGTAATAAACCAACCAAATATAGTCCGTTGAGCCAATAAAGAACCCAAAATGTTCCGCTCAATTTCCGCGAAGAATTTAAAGAGGAAGAATTTGTATGATGTGTTTTGATTTTTTGGGTCAATTTTCTATTCTCAAGTGGTGATTCTCTAATATCACGCAGACATTCCAAAGTTTGAATCCTTTCTGTAAGGAAAGCATCCAAATCTTTCCAAGTGGACAAAACGAATTTATCCTTTATACTCTGTTCCCACAGAGTGACAGTATTGTTTGGAAGTCGCTGAATACACATTTTCAGTCGACACATTGTAAATTTTTAAGCAGAGAGACAACTATTCACACCTCTTTCCAACGCTTTAAGACCCGTATAAGTCTCTTTATCCACAACTGAAAGCCCGAAGAGATACTCAAGTTGGTTATTAACCAACATACGAGGATTTTCGTAAGCCTCCTCAAGGTTTTTCACGCTATATCAAAGCCTTCATGTGAAAGAGGGCATTTTGAGACTATCTCTTTTGCCTCGCCGCTAGTCTTTCGCATTAAATGGCATAGACGTTCAATATTACTAATACGGGAGCTATTTACGTAGAGCGCGGTTAATAAATCCCTAAAAGTTGGCCATGAAAGGCAATCCCCTTCAAACATGTCTACGTCGCAAGGTGGTAAAGTCAAATTATGACCTAAATTATCACCAATGCCCTGATTGGGAACTAGTAAATAAACAGACTTCCGGTCTGATTCCAATTCATATTTATTCTACCTAAACAAGTAATAAACGCGTTATAAGTAATGCTAATCGTTATATTTTTTTCATCAGAACCATCGTCTCTAGACTTACGGTCTTTCGGATCTGTAGAAGTCTGCGGAAATTCTAAGCACTGCTTATATACTAACTTTACTTTGTCCCATAAATTTCTTAATTCTTCACCGTGAAGTTCTAAAGTATAAATTGTATGAACTTCATCTTTCATATCGTTAGTCTCGAATTGAATTAGAGCATCAGAAGCGCTAGTAAATTTATCCAATGCAGAAATAGACATTTTTTCTTCTTTAGTTATTTCTTATAATTGTAATTTAACAATAACAATAAACAAAACAATAAAAATAACAAAAAACAATAAACTTTAATAAAACTATTCTTTAAATTCAAAAAAATGTATATATTTATTTTTAAACAAGTTTAAATTTAAATAAAAATTTAATTAAAGAAAAAAAAATTATTTGTATTTTACAAACCGAACAAAAGTCTAACTGACCGACCGCAGAAACTGTAGAGTGTATTTTCCAATAAAGAAAAGAACAAAAACAACAATTGATTCAATATGTATATATGTATATATAAGTGCAAAAAAACAACCACATATTTCTTTTTTCACGCACTTTCAAATAAAAACAAATTATTATGCACCTTTTTTAAATAATATTTCAATAAATTTATTTGGTGGATGTATATGACGAAGTCGATGAAAAGATGGCGATCCTTTTTTTAAAATAAAAAACAAATTACTTTTTTAAAGGTGCTTACAAAATATCCGGATCGATTGGACCAAATATTTGCGTGAAATGTAAAAGAATAAAACAAGTGGTTATTTTTTAAAAATATATTGATATAAAATCAATTTTATTTGAATATTACCTTTTTTGTAAAATATTGTGTGAAACACCAGTGGCGATACAATCAACAATTAATGTTAATATGACTTAACGAGTAGCCGAATAGGCAGCGAGCAATGGTTAAAAAGATACCGTTAACGGTTACTCGTTAGAATCTATGTAGAACCTCCTTCACAAGGGTGTATAAAAAAAGGATATACATACCTCAAACGTACTAAATTAAATTTAAGTAGGTATTAAATCAAATGGAGAAATCATAATTAACAGTGTTAATAATCAAAATATACATTTGTAAAATAAAAAATATCTAATTGTTGTTAATTGCTAACCAAAGGTTAGCTAATAGCAAGACAGATATATACCATTTTAAAATAAAAGAAAATATATAAAGATAATAAAAATAAAGAAAAATGTTTGCTTGGTAGTATAATATAAAAAGAAATAGTGTTTAAAAGTGTAAAACAATTTCAAAAAGCTCTATCTCATATGAAATATAATGTAAAATTAAAAATTTCTCATATTCTATTTCTTTGATAAGTTTGTTTAAATAGAAAATTAATTACAATTGAAACTACCGGGTAGATAGATACGAAGAGTACTGATGACGGACGTAGCTGTCTAGAAAATGCATTCTGCTTTGCTGGTATCTAATTTTTCTTTATCTCTTTAAAATTAAGAACTTAAGCGTAAATAATTAAAATTTTTATTAATTCAAAAATAGTTCGATTAAAATTCATATAATTTCACAGAGCGGGCACGGCTTTTGACATTGTTAACTTCAACACTATTGTGTTAATAATCAAAATATACATTTGTAAAATAAAAAATATCTAATTGTTGTTAATTGCTAACCAAAGGTTAGCTAATAACAAGACAGATACAATATACCATTTTCAAATAAAAGAAAATATATAAAGAGAATAAAAATGAAGAAATATGCTTGCTTGGTAGTATAATATAAAAAGAAATAGTGTTTAAAAGTGTAAAACAATTTTAAAAAGCTCTATCTCATATGAAATATAATGTAAAATTAAAAATTTTCTCATATTCTATTTCTTTGATAATTTTGTTTAAATAGAAAATTAATTACAATTGAAACTACCGGGTAGATAGATACGAAGAGTACTGATGACGGACGTAGCTGTCTTTCTTTATCTCTTTTTTTAAATAAAAACTTAAGCCTAAATAATTAATTTATTAATTGAAAAAGGTAACATTTATTATTAAATACGCAAAAAAATATGTTAAAACTATAATTATTTTATATCCATTTAATTCTGCTCCTTAAATAAAACTTTTATGGTAACTCTGTTTAACTTTTTAACATTTAACTTGCAAGCATTTTCAAAAATCACTTGCAGGAAAAATGTCTTGCTAATTTAGCTACAAGTTCGAAAAATATGAGTGTAAGTCCCCTTTCACAATAGACAGAAACAGGGCAGACATACAAGATTTGTACTCAAGGGGTTGAAGATGTAGAGTGTGTATTTCAAGACAATCGTACATTTTTTCGTTTCTCTTTTCTGATTTTCGCTTTTTTTCTGTGTTGCTTCACATTATATTTCTCAAGTCGGCATCTACTTGCATAAAATTTCTGAACAAAGTACATGTACCATAGATTTTCAAACACACTCATACGTAAAGTAAATAAATCCAGAAATCGAATGTGCAAAAATCCGTCTGTCTTGTTTATGTCATGACAAGTTTAAATTTATGCAAAAGTAGTTACTCCAATGGATTAAAATCCACTTGGCTAAAGCTATCGAGTTTCAATAACATTTTCACCTATCTTCTTATTCTGAAGTAAAATTGTCAGTAAATAAACTTTCCTTTTCCGAAAAATGCTGAATCATCTAACCCCTGACGGGAATATCTGTTTCCCAAACCTTAGTGAATTAAGGAAAAAATGCCGATACTTGAGTAAATTTATTTGTTATTTCTGCAAAAGTTTAAGTAATTTCATAGTTTGGAAAAAATAATACATATACAAAATTCTTCTTAAAATCGAAGATATTTTATTAATTTGTAGCTTATTACAAAATAATTTGATTAAATTAAAACAATGGATTTATATTATTTCCGAATCTAAGTTTGATATTAGACGACGATTTGTTTATATAAATAAAAAATTAAGGAATGCGAGTTTGATTGATTGTTGTTGAAAAAAACAGAGTGTGTGTTGTTCATCTTTCAAGTGATCATTGTCATCACCGCTGTATCAGAATAGGTTAGAAAATGGCTTCTAAGTCCTTCTTCTATTTCTTGTAACCTTCGGGGTCAACATCGGCATTTTGTTCCAACCATTTGATAGATTGATCTATGTATGTATGTTCTATAGGGTGTCCCTTATTTTTGGACGTCATTTTTTTTTGCGCATACCCGCTAAAAAGTTTCTAAATAATCTAAGAAGCCACCAGAAAAAATTTTACATTGATACAAGAATGGTAAACCGTGGCGACTTGCGATCGTTTACATTGCTTTCAAAAAAATAAGCTTTCATATATATTTGTTTATCTAAAAAGGTGATTCTCCTTTTTGCTCAACTGTCAAATTAATGTATTGTTTGCGGTGGCAATTTTCAATTTCAATAGTGTGTTTTATAAAGTTCGGTGCCTTAACTAAAAAAATGTCCGTCGAATTACGAAGTGGAAAACAAAAAATTTTTCTCATCGGAATGCCTTGTCATCAAATTAATGGTGCTAAACTACCATCTAATAGACAAGTTCTCGCTGTGCTTTTTTACAATATGCGCGAAGTCAAGCTCGATCTTAGAGAAAGTGCAAATCTAGTAATTAGAGAATGTGTAATTTTTTGGGAGAAGGCAAGAATTCCTACAAAGGCAATTCCGAACTGTGTCAAGAAGCTTTTAGATAAATATACACTTTGGAAAAAGTTGCAAAAAAATTGTAAGAAAAGTCTCGATATTTATAGGACCCGTGAAAGTAATTTTGAAAGTGATCTTGATAACCTATTTGATATTGCTCATGCTGCTGCCCTTCAAATTATCAAAATAGAAGAGGATAAAGCATTTTTGAAGCTACAGAGAGAGCCGGGTAGACCGGGTTGCTTTGCTGGCATAGATAAAAACTTGGCAGACAAAGAGGAAAGATCTAGAAAAAGGTTATTACTCGAAGAAACAAGAAAATTAAGGCAACAAGAATTTTCGGAAGTTGCATCGACTTCTACATCATATGCTGAATGCAGACAAGTTTTAGACGTGGAAGAAATATTAAATTCTGATACCGAAGATTCACAATATTCCCACGACGACGAAATCCAGCCAGAGGCAAGCACAAGTTTGCAGAGCGACAGTTCAAAAAGAGGAAGAAAAAATCTGATAACACCAAAGGTAGTCGCAGTTTTAGACAGGTGCCAGCTAAGTATAAGAGATTCTGTCTATATTATTCAGGCTATCCTAGAGGCATTGGATCTGAAATGCGACGATTTTGCAATAAATAAATCTTCCATTCAGCGAATTCGTACACAAATGAGAAAATCACGTGCAGAAACTATAAAAAGTGACTTTAAGAACAACGTACCTGATATCATAACCGTCCATTGGGATGGCAAACTTTTACCCGGCTTAGACGTGAGAAGCTCCAAAGAGGAGAGGTTGCCAATTATAATTTCTTATAGCGACAAGGAACAACTTCTTGCAGTACCAAAATTGGAGAGTTCGTCTGGTAAACACCAAGAAACAGCTATTAGAACAGCTCTATATGACTGGAATCTCATTGACAAGGTGCAAATAATCTGTTGTGATACAACATCAACGAAAATTGGCCGTTTTAATGGCGCTTGTGCTCTTTTGGAGAAAAGTTTGGGCAGAGACCTGGTGCTTTTCGCTTGTCGTCATCATATTTATGAGTTAGTGCTTAAAAGTGTATTTGAAGCCAAAATTAAGCAAAATGTTCGATCTCCAGAAATACCACTTTTTAAAAAAACTAGAGACAATTGGAAAAATATAGATTCGAATAAGATTGAACCATGCATCGATTTCGTTAGAAAGCACATTCCTGATGAACAAATTTTATCCATCTTAAGGTATTACAAAGCGGCATTGGAAAAAACTTTTATAAGAGAAGATTATCGTGAATTAGTAGAACTCTGCGTTGTGTTTTTGAATGGCGATCCAGAAAAGAAAATAAAAATCAAGCCCCCCGGAGCCTTACACCAAGCACGATGGATGGCCAGAGCCATTTATTCATTAAAAATATGTTTGCTCCAGTCCCAGATCAACATAGATGCAAATGATAAAAGTGCTCTGCAGGACATTTGCTTATTTGTTGCGATAATTTACGTAAAGCCATGGCTCGAGTGTACAGAAGCTGTAAAAGCACCTAATCAGGATTTGGGTTTTTTGAAAGCTGTCAAAGGCTATAATGAAATAGACGAAACAATTTCGAATGCTGCTCTAAGTAAGTTTTGTAAGCACTTATGGTATTTAAGTGAAGAGGCAGTCATTTTATCACTTTTTGATGACGAAGTGGATGACAAAACAAAAACAAATATGGTTGTTAATTTAAACAGGGAGGAAATATCGGATTTTAACAAACGATATATTCCAAACAGCGATGAAATGTCAGGATCGTTGTTTGGTGAGTCAAATTTATTTTTTTTTAATGTTATCTTTGTGTTAAATCATATTTTTTGAAAAATTAGTACTGAATGCTTTTATAACAACTTTTATTACAACCTTTCTTTATTTCAGCTAAAACACTTGATTGCTTTGTATCAGGTAAAAGCAAAGTATTTCTTGCAAGATTACAGATCGATGATAGTTTTCTTCGCACAAATGTGGCGTCTTGGATAAACAACGCTGCATTTCTGGAAGCCAAACGAAAAGTAAGTCTTTTACGAGTGGTAAACGATGCTGCTGAAAGAGCAGTCAAACTTGTGGAAGATTTTCACGGACTTATTACTGCTGATGAAGAGCAAAAACAGTTTTTGTTGCGCTGTGTTGAGGAACACAGAAACCTGTATCCAGACTGCAGAAAAAACACTTTAAAAAGAAGTTATCCCATATAATTTGGAATATTAAAATATTCTTAATAAAATATTCTTAATGCATCTTTTCATTTTTTCATTGTTCTCATTTACTGTATTATGTAAAACTTCTTGCCTTAGTCGCCACGGGTTACAATCATGATAGAAGAGTAAAATTTCATATTTAGGTATAATTTTCTATATATAAAAAAATTATAGGGTATGCGTTTCGAAATTCGAAAAAAAAAATTTTTTGTCTTATAAGGGACACCCTAATGTTCTACCATTCGGTTGTTTGGCACGCAAAACAAACAAAGAGTATACTCTTTGAGGCACAAAATACTCTGCAATTGGTGTTATAATTACCACCGGTGGCAATAAAAAAATTGTTGAATAAACGTCCTTTACCTTTTACCAACTTTTATATTTTTCCAAATTCCCAATTTGTTTTTTTAAGCAATTGCTTAATTACTTTTATTGAATTTCACACCACCAAAGAGGAGAGCACAAATTGTTGTTTATTTTAATAATACCTTGTGGTTTTAATGGGTTCTCTTTGGTTTTAAACACAATTAAATATTAAAAAATGTTCATGTGCTTTTAATGCAATTTACACAATTTTTAGTTTTTTTTACATTCCCATTTTCGTATAAAATTTGTACTATATTTGTCTCTTTCTTGACAAAGTCAGTAGTTACATCTATGTATACTTTGTGACTAAATGTTGATCAACATTTTTCTCAAATTCGAACCAAAGTATAAGTTAACAACAAAAACATTTCTTTTAATTTTTTGTCACTTTGGTTCTTTTTGTCTGTCCGCTTATAAATACAACGAACCGTAGAAAAACGCTTACTATCACTTTCGTCATTAAATGTTTTTTTTTTTATTGTTCGATTCCAAAATGCTTATTATTGCTTTTATTATTAAGCAATGCTTTGGTTTGGTGAACCCAGTGATTTTAGTTGAAACACTTAAATAGGGTTCAAACACTTATTGGCAGTTTATTAATAATGTAGAATAATCATTTACTGTAAAATAATCAATTTGTTTTGTTAAAAAATATTTGTAAGTCTTTTGTTTGAAAAACAAAATCCAAACATAGTTTTATTTAACTTATATTATATTATCAAGTACATGCAAGTCTACAACAAGTACAACATTAACAACAACAGTCATTTTGTTTGTGTAAAAATATTGCTAGGTGTCAAAAGCAACTCACAGATAACAAAAAGGGTACAATTGGACTTTTTGTAGTAAACAAACTTAATATCAATTATATTAAGATCAATCTGAATTAAAACAAGAATTCATAAAAAGTTTGTTTGGTGCAACTTAAATCAGATGAGCAAAAAATTTCCTTTACCATCCCTAATGAAACAAAAAAGTGAAAATATATATATATATATATATATATATATATATATATATATATATATATGTGTGACAATCTAAAGTTATCATTTTCGGAAACCAAAATACAAGTTATGCAGGGATTATACGATCGTGACCTAAAAACATTTTTGATTTGCAAAACGCATCACGAGTCGAATGCACTGCTAGCGGACATCCGTGATTTTTATCGAACAATGGGTATGCAACAGAGCAACCGAAAGGATGGAACAGTCAACACTATAAAAACGTTTACACAAGAAAAGGAATTAAAGCCAATAATTTCAAAGGCAAGACATTCTACCGACCTGACATGTTTTCGTTGCAATTCGAAAGGACACGTAAGACAGAATTGTACATCTCCTGTAGTATGTCTTAACTGTAATAAACCTGGACACTTTAAGAAGAACTGTCCCGTAAATAGTGGCCATGTCAACAAAAGAAGGGAGCCATTCGGCCCTCAGTCAACGAATTGTGCAGTTGTAAAAAATCTAAATGAACGAATTTGTTTAAATCAAAAATATTTCTTCGATGCTGTTATAAATGGTACAACAGTAAAATCGTATGTAGACTTTGGAAGTCAGTGTATTATGATGAAAGAGTCAGCTGCCAAGAAACTGTGTGTTGAAATACGTGCCGCTCCAAAGGATATGATAATCAGAGGGGTTTGTGGCGGTATTACCTCTCCGTTGGGTCTATTTACCGCAAAATTGAAGGTTGACCAAGCACAGGCCACTGTTACCGTTTACGTAATGTCAGATGATACCCTTGATATACCATTACTAGTCGGACAGCCATTTACCGAACAGCAGCACGTTATTTATTACAAAAAAGGAGAATACCTACGTATTTTTGAACAACACGATTTACCTGAGAATAATTTGAATAGCATTGACGTTCCAAACCTCCCAAAGTTAAAAACGGCGTTATGGGTCAAAGAAGCTACAGTTCTGCCACCAAATCATGTTGGTTTTGTTGCCGTAACGACTAATGATAACATTTCCAAAAATCAGGATGTTTTTATCAACTCAACTTCAAACAAACATGGTTGTATCATTCCCGCGTTTATCATCAACGGTGATGCTGATGGGTTAGCAGTGCCGATCGTTAATGTTTCTACAGTCGATGTGGTCTTTAACGAAGGTGAAAAAGTTACTAAGGGTGAGTTGTGTATTTATGATGATAAAGAAATTGACGATGAAGGCTTCAACAAGGAAGGTGCCGATTTTACTGAATTAATTTTTGTAAACCCCGAGATTCCTGAACATTATAGGGAAAAATTAAAAACTTTACTTCAACAAAATAGAGATTGTTTCGCATTGAATCTTAGTGAGCTTGGTTGCGCTGAGGGTGCAGAATTTGCGATCGAACTTTTAGACAATAAACCAATTAATAAACCTTATCGATTGAGCGAGTCAGAAAGGGCGTTTGTACGAGAGGAAATGAGTCATTTGAAGAAAACCGGTATAATAGTAGAATCTAATTCTGATTATGCAAGCCCTATTTTAATTGTTCGTAAGAAAACTGGTGATAAGAGAATATGCATTGATTATAGAGCTTTAAATCGTGTAACTAGAAAAATGAAGTATCCACTACCAATCGTAGGTGACCAAATTAACAGACTTCATGGTATGAAATATTTTAATGTACTTGATATGCGCAGTGGATATTATCAAGTGAAGGTAGCGAAGGATTCTCGACATATAACTGCATTTGTAACTCCAGACGGCCATTACGAATTTATAAGAATGCCTTTTGGTGTATCAAATGGTCCAGCAGTTTTCCAAAAATTAGTCAATGCAGCATTGGGGCCTTTACGTTTTACAATAGCTATGGGATATTTTGACGATATACTTATACCATCCACTAACATTGATGAGTGCATAGAGAATCTCAAAAGTGTCTTGGGGGCATTGAGACGAGCAAATTTGAAGCTGAATATAAATAAATGCAAATTTTTGATGACAAAGGTCGAGTATTTGGGCTATGAAATTTCTGACGGAGTAATTACGCCAAGTACACTTAAATTAGATGCCATTTATAATTTTGAGCGTCCTAAAAATGTACACGATGTTCGTCGGTTTATTGGCCTAACAAGTTATTTCCGCAGTTTCATCAAAAGCTATGCGATTTTGGCAAAACCGTTGACACATCTAACGAAAAACGAGACTACATGGAGATGGTCTCAAGAAGAAGAAAAATCTTTTAGCGATTTAAAGAAAACATTAACCAAACCACCTGTTTTGAGTATTTACTGCAAAGACGCAGAAACAGAGGTCCACACCGATGCGTGCAAAGATGGTTTAGCTGGAATTTTAGTTCAGAAACAATCCGATGGAAAATTCCATCCCTTAGCCTATGCGAGTCGTCAGACTACTAAGGAGGAGTCGCGTTACCACTCAACAGAATTAGAAACGTTAGCAGTTGTCTGGGTATTAGAGCGTTTCCGCGTATATTTAATAGGTATTCCATTCATAGTCAAGACCGACTGCAACGCTGTTAGAAGTTCGATGTCAAAGAAAGATATCCTGCCAAGAATCGGCAGGTGGTGGCTGAAACTTTCTGAGTACGATTTTGAAATACAGCATACCCCTGGAACGGAAAACAAACCTGCTGATGCCTTGAGTCGTAATGCAAGTGGATTGCCTGAAAACACTACAACAGTGGCAGATGTTTGCGCTCTTTATTCAAGCCTGGATACAGCAGATTGGCTAACGCTTTTGCAGAAAAGTGATCCTAAGATACAAAATATTGTAGATGTTATTAAAAAACGAGACGAGTTAACTAAAGATGATTTACGTATACAGGAAGAATTTAAACTTAAAGACGGTCGACTTTACAAGGTGGAGGGAAATGGTCATTATTTCTATATTCCCGACAATGCAAGATATAAAATTGTTCAAACGTGTCACGATGAATTAGGACATGTTGGTGTTGACAAAACAGTAGCAAAAATTAAGGAAAAATATTGGTTCCCCCGACTAAGAAATTATGTGAAGAGATACATTGGAGCGTGTTTTGAGTGTCTAGACAACAAACAACCAGCCGGTAGGAAGCAGGGATTTCTTAATCCGATAGACAAGATTGGCATACCCTTTCACACCGTGCATGCTGATCATTTAGGCCCTTTCGTAAAAGGCAAACGCGGAAATATGTACATTCTGGTAATTATTGACGGCTTCAGTAAATTTTGTGTTTTAAAACCTGTACGTAATGTAAAGAGTGAGACAACTGCCCGTGCATTTAACGATGTATTGACTCTATTTGGAACACCTAGCCGAATAATAACTGATAGGGGCACGTCATTTACTGGTTCCCCTTTTCAAAGGTTTTGCAGCGAGAAACATATTATACATGTGCTGAATGCAACTGCCACCCCCAGGGCCAATGGTCAATGCGAAAGATTAAACCGGACGATAACCCCTATGTTATCAACTTTGTGCAAGAAACCAAACGGTAGTGACTGGGATGAACACATTGGTATCGTGCAGTGGAGTATTAATAACACAATACATCACGTTTTAAAAACAACACCATTTAAAGTACTTTTCAATTATGAACCGAGAAGACTTAATCATAACAAACTTGATGATGATATTCTAAACCAAGACGGCGATAAAGATGTAATAGAATTACGACGAAAAATTGTTGAACGTATTAAAGAAGATCAAAATAAGCAAAGAATACAATTTAATAAAAGGCAATGCAAGGCTCAATCATATGTACCCGGAGATTCAGTTATGATCCGTCGAGAGTCTGGTAGTACCGGCGAGTCCACAAAATTATCACCGCTATATAAGGGTCCGTATATGGTAGTAGAGGTCTTGCCGAATGACCGTTATCGTGTAGCCGATTTCCCAGATATTCAGCGTACCCAACGAAGTTATGAAGGTGTAGTAGCAGTCGAGGATATGAAGCGTATAATACCTCCCCCCTTACGATGTCGTAGAGGATAGTGCTACTGATGAGGATCGTATTCCATCAAGACCCAAGAGAAAAGTAACTACTCCAAGATACTTAGAAGACTATGACCATTGAGCGGATCGAGGGCGGTCGCATAAACAGGATGGTCGAATGTTAGCTATGTTAATGTTAGCTATTAAACTTTATGTTACACATTTCGTTCGAATGTGTCATTTCGGCCCATCTGGCAATATTGATTCTAATATAATATACATACTTACTTAATATAAAAGCACGTTGTTCTAATTGAATTCGCGCTAGATCTTTCGAGAAACACATTTATCATTTTTCCATTTCTTTTAAGTATATATATATTTAATTTAACTTTAAAACTGAAATAAGATTTAATAAATGAATTAAAACTTAACCCTTGCTAACATATATATATATATATATATATATATATATATATATATATATATATATATATATATATATATGTATATGTATTATGTATTAAAAGTTTTTTATTTTCTTTGAATTTACTTTTTTTTAAATTCAATAATTTTTCCATTTCTTGTATGTATATATATATATTTAATTTAACTTTAAAACTGAAATAAGATTTAATAAATGAATTAAAACTATAACCCTTGCTAACATATATATATATATATATATATATGTATTATGTATTAAAAGTTTTTTTTAATTTTCTTTGAATTTACTTTTTTTTAAATTCAATAGCGCTATAAAAAATGTAAATAAATTTTGACACGTAGAAACAAAACTAAACGAAGCTGAGCTGACGAATGTACATGATATAAGTATGTAGATATACTGTAATTCGAACAGAGTATTATGCCATGTTTCCACTACAACTTGAATTACTTCATTCGCTCTTTGAATTACTTTTTTGAATTACCCCGTTTCCACTACACATTCTTAATTTTCGAGAGAAAATTTATTTACATTTATTTTAAATATTTTTTTGTTGACAAATTTTTTATTTGTTGCAGTTGAGCAAGAAGTGACTAACTCCACTTTGGTAAAGTCAATTTTTCTTAATTAAAATTTTTAAAAATAAATAAATTATTTTAAGATTAAAATGATCAATAATAACTAATATTCACTAATATTTCCCTGCTAAGATATAACGAGTACAATTGTTTCAAAAACATAAATAAGGGCTAATGCAATTCCTTAAGCCTAAATAATTAATATATTATATCAAAAATAGTTCAAATAAAATTCATATAATTTCACAGAGCGGGCGCGGCTTTTGACATTGTTAACTTCAACACTATTGTGTTAATAATCAAAATATACATTTGTAAAATAAAAAATATCTAATTGTTGTTAATTGCTAATACTATGTTCAGGTATACACCTTTATTGCGTAAATCGCAATAAACGCCATTATTGAGCTCAATATTCCATACAAAATCTCAATTATTTATTGTGCAATAATACGAATATTTTTATAATATTACGTAAAATTTAAAATGCAACACTGTTACATTACCACTAAAACGAACAAATTTCGTTGATGGTTGGCGCAACAAATAAAAAATGGCTAGTCAGGTGGAAGGTAAGTTAATTTATGAAATTTCTAATTTGATAAAAAATAATGATGTATTTATGTTTTAAATAGGTAAAAACAAAAAGAAAAATAGGATGGGGTGGAGTGGAGTGCTGCCAGTGAGGCAGCCT
>OX451219.1:62990802-63158940 GCA_949628195.1 Phasia obesa
GTCGTCAGTGGAGCTGTCCAAGGTCAATGGCAAGATACCTGGTGACAATACAAGATGCTGGTGCAGATGAAAATGTCCCTCGTTGGGTGTGACTGCGCAAGTGTGGTTAGGTTGATTTTTATGAACATTCTTTAGATTCTTTAATTTATTGTTCTCAAAATGGTTTTCTTTTATTTGAATATATATTTTATCACCACACTTAAGTTTTTCTTTTGTATGGTTTTCTCTTTTTAATTTAGTACACAGCTTTGTACATTCACAGCCATGTACATTCAAACATATTCTTGTCTTTAAAATTACACAGTTTAATTGTAAAATTTTAATTAATAAAAAAGCAAATAAAATAGGCAAGGAGTGATACCGAAAAAGGAAATTTATTTGCTGAACATTTGAAAAAGGTTTTTACCCCAAATATATCGACTGATATAGTTGAGTTGCCAGTTCTCGAGGCTAGTGCTGCAGTACCGATAAGATTTGAATTTGGTGATCTTGAAAAAGCAATAACGGATTTTAACACCAAAAAAGCCCCTGGCGTTGATAAAACCAGTAACAAGATGTTAATTGAGTTGCCCCGTGTAGCTCGCAGAATCGTTCATTTTATTTTTAATGCCATTTTACGTTTTGAGTACTTTCCCATAGATTGGAAGGTGTCCTTGGTTACCATGATTCCTAAACCAGGAAAAGACCACACAAAAATTGAATCATACAGACCTATAAGCCTTTTGTCAAATATGTCAAAGCTGTTTGAGAGGATGTTAATAACTAAGCTTAACCCTATTCTAAGCGACAAAGGATGTATTCCAAACCATCAATTCGGCTTCAGGAAAAAACATAGTACGATCGAACAAACTCACAGGTTAGTCAATGTTGTTAAGAAGACATTTGAAGAGAGAAAATACTGCTCTGCGCTTTTTATCGATGTTTCTCAAGCATTCGATAAGGTATGGCATGAAGGCCTAATATATAAGCTAAAACTGAATTTGCCCATAAACCTATATAAGCTGCTAGATAGTTATTTAACCGAACGAAAATTTATTGTGAAAGAAGGAGATTTTTTGAGCTCACCCCAGCCAATCGAAGCCGGAGTTCCCCAAGGTAGTATATTGGAGCCCTTTTTATACTTATTTTATACTTCAGACATGCCAACTAGTAACCGAGTTCACACATCGACATTTGCTGACGACACAGCTTTTTTGAGCATTCACGAAAGACCCGAAGTAGCATCACGATATTTACAAGACCACATATCCAATTTAGAAAAATGTTTGAAGAAATGGAGAATAAAAGTGAATGAACAAAAATGTACTCACATAACTTTCACACTGCGCAGAAAATCTTGCCCCCCTATTCGGATAAATAACCAAACGATACCTCAGCTTTCAGATGTCAAATATCTCGGCATACATCTTGACCGGCGCCTTACATGGAAACGGCACATAGAAACAAAGGTAACGCAAATGAAGTTGAAAGCAGTCCAACTAAACTGGCTAATTGGCAGAAATTCAACTCTAGCTTTAGACTGCAAACTTTTATTATACAAGTCAATTCTAAAACCAATATGGTGTTATGGCATTCAATTATGGGGCACTGCCTCAGCTACCAATGTAGAAAAAATTCAAAGGCGCCAAAATAAGATTCTACGTATTATTACATCTGCTCCCTGGTATATAAAAAATTCGAACATCCATAAAGATCTAAACGTGCCATCAGTTAAAGCAGAAATAGCGAAACTTGCCATAAGGTATTTAAAGAAGCTTGAAACTCATCCGAATCCACTGGCCCGTAACGTACTAACTGAACCTGGTTACTTTCGACTAAGAAGGAGGGACACTGCTTCTCTCATCCGTACATCAGAGGGATAACCCACAAATTACAGTAACCGTGAAACATACATTTTTTTGTCCAGCACTGGTTGGACTTAACAAGTATATTTTTAGACTTAAGATATGAGTAATTATTGATAGTTCAATTATATTGAAGATACAATAAATAAAAATTGCGAAAAAAAAAATGTCTTTATTTCTTCAGCTATAGGAGGCAACCACTTAAAATTTGCAGACAGTAATTAACTCAATGTTCGCTTTCTATAAAATTAAACCTTAAAATTAAAGGGTGTTTCGAACAATAAGTTTTGAGCAATAATATGTAGACTCTTGAAGTTTTTACAAGAGGTTTATTACTATGGAAACTATAACAAATAATAAAAATTAAAGGGTATTCCATCAGTGACATGTTTTTGACGTATATTACCTTATTTTTGAACCGCAATAGGTAGGCCTGATATTTTTATAGAAAGTGTATTACCATGGCCGTTATAACAACAATTCCTAAAATTTAAAGGGTGTTCCAATAGCGATGCAATTTTTGCGAATATTACTTTGATTTAAAAAAAAGGTTCCCCATAAGACATGAAAAAATTAACAACTTGAGTTTTTAAAGGTGTACTACTAGGTAGACTAACTCGCACTTGACTGATTTATTTATTTTACATTTTATTATTTTTTAATTCTCTATCACCCTGGATGATTTTTTTTTTTTGACTAGATTTAAGCCAAAATTTCATTCGGATTCAATTTCACTCGGTTTCGGATTACAGAACATACCTGATTAATTTATTCTATTAAAAATAGTTCAAGGCGAATTTATATCAGGTGGTGTTGATAGCCCAGCTGAATTTAGTTCGTTTACGTTTTTTGGAGGCAGGTTTTGTCAAAATTTGTTTTTTAAAAAAAAATTATTTAAAAAAGGCGTTACATATGAATGTGTTGATTTTTTATTTTAAATTTGTAATACATACAACACAATAACACATACACTAATTTTCACCACATTTTTACAATTTAAATGAGCTGCGTTGGGTCCAGATTCGTTTTTTATGCTTTAATTTAAGTGCTTTTTATTTTTTTAGTTCTATGTGTTTTTTCATTTTTTTTTCTTTTAGTAAAAATAAACACAACCCATTAGGTTTGTACTTTAATTAAAAATAGTTAACAAATGTATGTTTTGTTGTGTATTGGTCTTTGATATGGCAACACTAAACCCAAGAATTCCAACTACACTTATTAGTTGCAACCCTGTATAAAATATCATCCTTGTATATTTAACTTCTGCATCTAAGCACATTATTATAACTTCTAGAAAACCAGAGAGAACACATAATAAAATAAAGATACTACACATCAGGTGTGGGGTACAAATTAAATATTTTTAATAAAATAAAAAAAAAACGAAAAACTTTGTACAAATGGATTTGCGACCAGGTCGCCAAGTGTTAATTAAGGCGTTGACAGATGCTGGAGTTGAGTTCCCAGATTCTGCGACATTGACGCAGTTGAGAGCTCTATATGCGGTGGCAATGGATGGTAAGGATAACACAGCAGAAAATTATGCTATCATTTCGGCCTCCTGCACGCCAAAAAGACATTTAGAAGAAACAACAGGTGATGATGAATTTGCAAACAGCCACAGTTCCAACGCCAAGAAATCAGATGCTGTAACTCTTGTCGACACGATGCCGGACGCCATTTTGCCTTCTGTCACGATGCCGAACACCATCTTGTCTGACGCCACTTCTAATACTTCTGTGCCTTCCGTTATGTTACCTTCTGCGAATGTGCCTTCGTTTGCTGTGCCTTCAGTTTCTGTGTCTTCGGTCACCGCGCCTTCTGTTACCGTGCCTTCTGCCATTTTCACTGCTGCTATGGTGTCTGCAGCTCTTGCTGACAATGACGTACCTGTCCCCAGAAGAACAAACACAAATACGGTACCGGCTGAAAATCATGCATCGGCTCAGGCGGCCACTGGGTTTGCTGAAGAAGAACAGTTAAAAAAACTTCAGTTGCAGTTGGAGATATAAAACTGCAAAAGCAAATCCGAGAGCTGGATAGTGGAAACACAAGAGAACATGCCCGTCGAATCGATTTGTTAGAGGTGGATGCGGCTGTACCTTTGTTTAGCGGGGATGATCGATATGACGTCACCAAGTGGCTGATGCTATTTGAAGACTACACAGGTACGTACGGTTACACTGATAAGGAGAAGTGTGTAGCGATCCGCAGACGTCTGACTGGGACCGCAAGGCAACATATAATAAACCTAGGGCTGGTAGAGTATGATGTCCTTAGAGAAAGTTTGTACACAGTATTTAAGAGGACAGTAACGCGCCAAGAAGTATACCGCCAGTTGCGTGGGAGGTCCTTAAAGCCGAATGAGTCCTGCCTAAGCTATTTGATTTCCATGCAGGCAATAGCGGCACAAACTGAGATTGACGAGCAGGAGTTAGTGGAATTGGTAATCGACGATATTCCGGACCGGTCAACAGACATTGCCCGGTTATATGGTGCCAGATCGATTAATGAATTAATTAGCCGTATGGACGGCTATGAACAAAGAAGGCAGGTACGCATGAGTAATATGAAGGCAGCTAACTACTCCAAAGAGAAGCCGGGAGGTACGTCTAATGAAATAAATGAAGTAGAAATACGCTGTTATAATTGCTCAGAATTTGGACATTTTCAAAGCAAATGTCCAAAACCCAAGCGGCCCTCGGATTCCTGCTTTGTGTGCGGGGAAGTTGGTCATTTCCGAAAAGACTGCCCCAAGAAGAAAGGAGTGATTGCTGCAATCCGTAGAGCTGACGTGGAAGAAACAGTTGGAGCTTTCCAGACGGTAAGTGTTGCTTTCGTTAAGAGAGGTAAGCGCACAAAAATAACGAATGTTTTTTCTTTATTTGACACGGGTAGTTCTATTAGCTGCGTCAAGAAATCATTAGTACCATTCGCACTCGAAGAAAGTAAAATGTTAACACCATATCGGGGTGTCGGAAAAAATAAAATCCAATCCGTAGAGCTGACGTGGAAGAAACAGTTGGAGCTTTCCAGACGGTAAGTGTTGCTTTCGTTAAGAGAGGTAAGCGCACAAAAATAACCAATGTTTTTTCTTTATTTGACACGGGTAGTTCTATTAGCTGCGTCAAGAAATCATTAGTACCATTCGCACTCGAAGAAAGTAAAATGTTAACACCATATCGGGGTGTCGGAAAAAATAAAATTAGTTCCTATGGTCAAGTTGAATGCGAAATAGTTTATAAAAATAAAACAATAAAACATACACTAGTTATCTTACCGGATGACGAAGCGGTGGTGCCAGTACTGATTGGTCGTGACCTTTTATTTAAATTAAAGATAGGCCTATGTCAAATAAAATTAATGTATAAGAAAAATGAATTTAAAAAATTGAATTTTGAAAATAAAGAAAACCCAACAAAAAAGGTTATTAATGCGCTTGTGTCACTTAATTTGTATAGGGTTTCCAATGAAATTGCAGAGGTTCCAAAATCAAAAAAAAAAAATGATATTGATAATAACGGGTTATCAATAAAAGATAAGGAAATAAGTAATTTAAGAAATATTTCAAGTATGAATATACCAATTGTTTCTGAATATGAAGCGATTGCGTATGGGTGTGAACAATTAGGGCTCTTTGGTAAAAATGAGGAATTCGGAGAATTAGTGGAAATAGCGTGTGCGGTCGAGAATGAAAACGTAATATATATTGATGGCAGTCTAAATCAATCAGATAATTTGAGGCTGAGGTCGGTTGTAGTGAATAATTATTTAAAGAAAGCGAACAGTGTTTTGAAGCCAATAGATTATTGCATGCGAATAACATTATCTAGTGATGTGCCACTATTTTGTGGTCCTAGACGCCTGTCGTATCGTGAAAGGTGTGAGGTAAAAGATAAATTAAATGAACTCTTAAAAACGGGAATAATCCGCCCGAGTGACTCCCCTTATGCTTCCCCTGTTATTTTAGTCAAAAAGAAGAATGGAGATTTGAGAATGTGTATTGATTACCGTTCAATAAATAGAGTAACATTAAAAGATAATTATCCTATGCCGACAATAGAAGATTGCCTAGATTATTTAGGTAATAAAAATTATTTTTCAACCCTAGATATGAAAAACAGCTTCCATCAGATACCAATGCATGAAGACTATATTAAATACACCGCGTTTGTAACTCCATTAGGACAATTTGAATATTGCTATATGCCGTTTGGGCTGAAGAATGCAGGTGCCGTGTTTCAGCGCTATATAAATAAAATCTTGAAAGAATTTATCGACGCGGGAAAATAGTAGTATATTTGGATGATGTTAGTATAGCCACAGAAACTTTTGAGGAGCATTTAGAGATATTGGCAAATGTATTAAGTGTCTTACGACAAAATGGGCTAGAACTAAATCTTGAGAAATGTAGATTTGCTTATAAAGAACTAGATTATCTGGGATATAAGGTGAACAGAAATGGAATAAGACCCAATGACGACCATATTTAAACAATTCGAGATTATCCGAAGCCGCTGGATTGTGAGGGAGTAGAGAGATGCATAGGACTTTTTTCATATTTTAGACGGTTCGTTCACGATTTTTTGAAAATTGCAAGACCTCTAACGGATTTAAAGAAGAAGAAGAACTTTACATGGACGGATGAATGTGAAGATGCTTTTTTGACGCTAAAGGATAAACTTATCAATAGCCCTGTACTTGCAGTTTGTAACCCTCACTATGAAACGGAACTGCACACCGATGCAAGTTAAAAGGGATATGGTTCAGTACTATTACAAAAACAAAGGGATAATAAGTTTCATCCAATTGCATATTATTCAAAGTGCACGACGGCTTCGGAGTCCAGGTACCATAGTTTCGAGCTGGAAACACTGGCAATCATTTATGCATTAAAGCGATTTAGAATTTACTTAGAAGGCATTTCATTTACTATAGTCACTGACTGTAACTCCTTAGCTCTAACGCTGAATAGAAAGCTGATAAACCCAAGAATAGCTAGGTGGGCATTAGAGTTAGAGAACTATAACTATACAGTTAGACATCGTAAAGGCGATCTTATGCCCCACGTAGATGCCTTAAGTCGTACTCCTATAGCAGCAGTTGTTGACGGAAATGATATTGACGTGCTTATCCAAATATATCACAAACTAGAGATAGTAACATTCAAAATATTAAAACCAAGTTAGAAGAAGGAAACTTGGAGGGGTACGTTATGGAAAACGGAACATTCAAAATATTAAAACCAAGTTAGAAGAAGGAAACTTGGAGGGGTACGTTATGGAAAACGGACTTATTTTTAGGATAGCAACCGGTGACAGAAAGCAATTGTACGTACCGGCTGAATTAGAAGACAATATTATCAGGGTAGTTCATGAGAAATATGGTCATGTGGGGATAGAAAAATGTATGAATCAGATTCAGAAATGCTATTGGTTCCCAGATATGAAAGATAAAATTAACAGGTTCATAAGAAATTGTCTTAAATGTATTTTTAATTCGGTTCCGCAAAGGAGAAATGAGAGAAATTTATATAATATAAATAAAAAACCAATCCCATTTGATACACTTCACATTGACCATTTCGGCCCTTTACCATCAATAAAGTCGAAGAGAAAATATATATTAGTTGTTATAGATGCTTTCACGAAATTTACCAAATTGTACGCTGTAAATACACCAGGGACAAAAGAAGTGTGTTGTGCGTTAAAGAAATTCTTTAAAAGCTATAGTAGGCCTCGACGGATAATAAGTGATAGGGGATCGTGTTTCACATCAAACGAATTTAATTCATTTGTGTCGGAGAGAAATATTGTACATGTAAAAACGTCCGTAGCATCGTCTCAGTCGAATGGACAAGTGGAAAGGATAAACAGAGATTTGAGAAGTATGTTGGCAAAATTGACTGAACCAATTGAACATTCAGACTGGGTCGATAAGTTGAATATGGTAGAGTTTGCTATCAATAACACCGTTCAGAGATCGACAGGCTATTCTCCAAGTGAAATGTTATTCGGTGTAGAGCAAAGAGGAGAAATAATTGACGAATTTACAGAGCAATTATTAGAAAATCATAAGGGGGATGAGGAAAGTAACTTAGCTTTGATTAGGGAAAATGCTTTAAAAAACATAGAAAAGTCACAGGCAGATAATTTAAAGAATTTTAATGAGCATCACATACCAGCTAAAATATTTGAAGTAGGCGAGTTAGTAGTATTAAAGAATGTTGTACCTCACCAGGAAGCAATAAGAAGTTGATCCCGAAATATCGTGGCCCGTACATTATACAGAAACAATTAGGTAACGACCGCTATGAAATATCAGATATCGAAAATTGCCAAATTACGCAAATGCCCTATAGGGGTATAGTTGACTCAACCCGATTAAAAAAATGGTTAGAACGGAACAATTGCAATAATATGGAAAACCCTGACGAAAGTAACATTTCCGAGTATGAAGATTACGAATTTTTGGAAGAGAAATTTTTGGGAGAGTGACAATCGAGGACGATTGTATGTCAGGTCGGCCGAAATTGTAGTGGTCTTTGATATGGCAACATTAAACCCAAGAATTCCAACTACACTTATTAGTTGCAATCCTGTATAAAATATCATCCTTGTATATTTAACTTCCGCATCTAAGCACATTATTATAACTTCTAGAAAACCAGAGAGAACACATAATAAAATAAAGATACTAAAGTTGTTTGCTAATCATGCAGCCAGCAGCTCTAGAGAAACTTTGTAGATCGTGTTAACATCTTTCAGGGATCTTTACACATAAGATTAACCCTAGAATACTAACGCTATTTAACACTATGTTAATACTAACGTTAATACTATGTACTGTGGAATTTTTTCAATTAATGTGGTTATTTCTGCAATTTTTTCAATTAAAAATAGTGGTTATTTATTAAATAATACAAATAAAATAATAACTCATATTAAAGTAAAGAAATACAATTTTTATGGCAAAGTAAAACTACACGTTTGCAATCAAATAAGAGCTGAAATAAAATAAATGCTCATATGGTTAATGAAGTCTTTTCCTACTTTTATTTGATGCTCCCTAAATACTGCCATGCTTTTACAAATGTGACAATATGTGGGTCATACGCTTCTTTGATTGGTGACACAATTTGCTTACCCTTTTCTCGAGAAAGTTCGAAAGTCGGGTCGATTTGAATAATTTTGTTCATACTTTCTTTTAATTTTTATTACAAGCTGGAAGTTCTAAGCATCTGCCAATTATTTTTCGATGTAATTGTTATATGTTACAGGGGGGCACCAATTCTTATCAGCGAAACTGTCATGGCTCTTAAAATCCTTCTGCTCCTCTTTAACACTAACGTAGCTCAGTCTCTAAAGTCACTGGAAGTTAGTAATGCCGCAACATTTTTCGGTTTTTAATTGCCTTAATCATTTATTACATAAAATACTTCTACAAATTTATACCCTTATTACTAACGCCACGTATAATTGACGTACGCAAATTATAGGCTTACCACTAACACCACGTAAATTTTACGTATAGCCTTTCAATGATCACTCTATTAGAGCAGTTAAATGACCAAATATGCTTTGTATATGTTTTTGCGTTTGTTCAAAAACTGTTGAAAAAAGCACTTGTGGAATTTGGTACCGTTAGGCCATTGGATGCTTGTGTATCAACAATAATAAAAAAACCTACACGTAAAATTTACGTAGGTTAGTATTCTAGGGTTAATAAGCCCTTCAATTATTATTGTGTAAAAAAATAATTCAATGCAATATTTTTCATAAATGTTGGAAGTTTCTGCTTCGAAAGTAAGCGAACACAGCTATTTTTTCACATTTTGATTTGATATTAATTAAGGCGAATTAATTTATTTTGACAGAGGCAGCCGACCAAACAAAAACAAAAATATGTTGTTTTTTAGTGTTGTACTTGTCGTCTCGCTTTCACTTGAAATAGTTCAAATAAAATTCATATAACTTTTTTTATCACGTCTTAAAAAATCAAAAAATGCTTCGGATTTTAATGGGTTAATTAAGGCTTAAATCTAGTTTAGTGAAGCTTGACCAATAAAAAAAAGTTATACAGGGTGATAGAGAATTAAAAAATAATAAAAAAAATGTAAAATAAAAAAATTGGCGGTCGCCCTTATTTTCCGAGTTATGGGCCTCTGAACTTTTCCTATGAAACTGTGATTGCGTACTGCATTTTTGAACAAATTGAGTCAATATGGGTATCAATTTAAAGCTTTTGTGCTAAATTTTTTTGTGCTAAAATTTAAAAAAAAATTTAACCCATTAAGAATCGGTGACATTTTTTTATGAAGTTTTATGCATAGTACGTAGGAAAATTTTAGTAAGCGAAGCCGGTGTTGGTCATACCATAGAGGAGAAAATCCTTGCGCCCGGCCGAAGGCCGGTTATGCAAGAAACCTTTAGTAAGCGAAGCCGGTGTTGGTCATACCATAGAGGAGAAAATCCTTGCGCCCGGCCGAAGGCCGGCTATGCAGGAAACCTTTAGTAGGCGAAGCCGGTATTGGTCATACCATAGAGGAGAAATCCTTGCGCCCGGCCAAAGCTGTGCAAAAAACCTTTAGTAAGCGAAGCCAGTGTTGGTCATACCATAGAGGAGAAAATCCTTGCGCCCGGCCGAAGTCCGGCTATGCAGAAAACCTTTAGTAAGCGAAGCCGGTGTTGGTCATACCATAGAGAAAATCCTTGCGACCGGCCGAAGGCTGGCTGTGAAAAAAAGCTTTAGTAAGCGAAGCCGATGTTGGTCATACCATAGAGGAGAAAATCCTTGCGAACGGCCGAAGGCCGGTGTAATATATTACAATAAGTAACATACTTTTATAATGCAGTGTTAGCTTTAAATAGTTCCGTTAGTATTTAAGTACTCTCAAATAATACGATAATAAGTTACATTAAAGTAATACTCAGTATTAAGCCTACATTACAAATTACATACATATATGTACTACAACAATAATCACTGTATTTAATGTAAGAGGTTAATTTAACATCTTGTGAGAAATACTAACTCAGTCTTTGTCTTATAGCTAAGCGATCAACAGCAAATAAACTGATTAATTAAAACGACTCAACTTCTTTTTATTTATTTTAAATCAAGAGACATAACAAATTTGGCGACGAGACAATAGTTAAAACGAACCTATTAAAGAAATGATTAATTTTAAAGCCGCAGAAAATGACCCTAATTGGCAGTATCGAACAGTTTGTGTTTGGAGACGATTTCGAGGAATATTTAGAAAGAATGGAGCAGTTATTTAAAATTAATGGTGTAGTGGATGAAAATAAAGTGGCAATGTTTTTGACATTAGTTGGACCGGAAACATACAAAAGAATTAAAAGTATTTTTTTACCGGAAAAACCAACCACAAAAACTTTTAAGGAATTGATCGAAGTTATCATTCCACATTTTCGGCCAGGAAAAAATATAATAGCCGAACGGTATAAATTTTATAACTGTTCACAAAAACAAAATTAATCTGTTGGTGAATTTATAGTAAGTTTAAAGTTAATCGTATCCGAATGTGACTTCGGTAATTTTCTAAAAGAAGCGTTAAGAGATCGAATGGTATGTGGTGTTAGTTGTAGTCAGTTACAAACTAAGCTGTTATCTACTGCAAATTTAACGTGGGAAGAGGCATGCAAGATAGCCCAGTCTTTCGAGTTGGTAAATAAGGAACAAAGAAGCATGCATCCATCATCGTCGTATTATATTAACAAAGTACAACATTACCAAAAGCAAAATAACAATTTTTACCTAAATAAAAAACAACCGTTCGAAAAATGTCCTAATTGCACCACTAAACATGCATTTGGAAGTTGTCCAGCAAAACACTGGAACTGTTTTACATGTGGGAAAAAAGGTCACTCCTCAAAAGCCTGTTTTTCAAAATCTAAAGGTAAAAATCAACAATTTTCATCATTCAACAAACAAGAGAAACGGCAACAGAATATAAACGAACTAGAATACATGCTGGGATCGATTAACTGGGTAAACCGAGAAAATGAGTCGTTAGTAAGAAATGTGTTAATCAGTGGTAAGCAGGTATTGATGGAAATAGACACAGGAGCGGTAGTATCAGTAATGTGTAGTATAGATTACGAATTTTATTTTGAAAATATAAAATTAAATATTGTAAGTTGCCCACCATTGCAGGTATTGACAGGTTCAACAGTTAAGTTAATGGGTGAGATATCAGTATTGGTAAACGGCGTAGAGTTGAAATTGTTAATTGTCAAATCAAGTCACCGATTCACTCCCTTAATGGGACGAAATTGGCTGGATGTGTTATACCCTGCATGGCGTAATTTTTTCATTGGTCAAAACAGTAAGTCAAGAGAAAATTTATTAATACAAAATGTCTGCCAGTCCAATACTAAAGAAGAGCTTAAATTTATATTTCTTTCGTTATTTTTAAAAATAAAAATCCCATTAAACAATTTTCTGCAGATATTATCGTTCGTTCAGGTTCCATACCTAACTTTTTTAAGCCATATTCTGTACCCATGAATTTAAAGTCCAAAGTAGAGGCAGATTTTTGATTGAAACATTGAGAAGAAGCAAAAAAACTAAGCTCTGATAAGATTAATAAAATAAAATATTAAAGTGATTCGGAAAATAACAAAAAACTTTTGATCGTCTAAAATAAACACTTACGTATCCGTGGACAGTGAAGATTTTAAAAATTTAATGCACGTTAAAACAATATTTTGAAATTGATATAACTCCCCCAACGATGACTGATTGCAGTACTTGCAAGTCAGCAATTAGGGGTGAAACCGGCATTAGATGCCATGGTGTTTGTGATAAGGTGTATCACAGTGTAAAAAAATGTTCTGGTGTGGATCAATATTCTATTGGAATGATAGATTCTAATAATTTTATGAGATTTATATGCAATGATTGTATGGAGTATATAAAAAATGTAGATTTGGTGCTTGGTCAAATTCAAGATGGTGTCTGTGTTAATAAACAAAATTTGAAGGAGTACAAACGTGAATTTGAAACATTGTTGAGACAAAATGAAAACGAAATTAAACAACTATTAGAGGCCATTGAAAAACGATATGAAGAACGTTTAAAAATTTTAGACAAAACTCAAAAAGCTTGTGAGAAAAGTGTTGATGAGGTAAAACAACTTTTCGGCACGATTAAAGAACAAGAAAACAAAAATATAGAAAAGTGTAATAACATAGAAAAAACCAACGTCAAAATGTTCAATGAAATAAAGAAAATGATAAAGGAGACAAATGTCAATACAAGTAAGATGCCATTCTCAGATGCATTGAAGAATAAATCAGTGTTGAATAAAATTGAAATGTCTATTGTTGTAACCGATATGTCTTTTAAATACGATGATAAAGAAATAATTGAAAAAATTAAAAAACAAAATCAGATTTTAGAAAATAGTGCAATTGAGCTAATAAAAGTTTTTGGAACTAAAAGATTGAATAAAACAATATATAATGCAAAACTATTAATTGATAATGAAACATACCCAGAAGTATTGGTGGCACAAAAGATAAATATCGGTTGGGAGAAATGCAGAGTTTTTGATGGCACAGAAGTATTACAATGTTTTAAATGTAGAGGATTCAACCATTAGGCTAGGGACTGTAAAAATAATGAAGTATGCCTAAAATGCCATGAAAATCATGCAACAAAAGACTGTGATAAAGAATATTTAAACAAGTGATTCTCCCATATATTACGCATTTGTTCAATTCTGCTTTTATATCGGGTACTTATCCATCTAACTGGAAACATGCCAAAATTGTTCCTTTGCCTAAGGCCAATGGGAAATATAGACCCATTGCCATTTTATGTTTTTTGTCAAAGATTTTAGAAAAATTACTCTATAAGCAGATTATTACATATGTCAATACTCACAATTTGACCACTGATAAACAATCTGGTTTTCGCGAAAATCACAGCTGTATTACAGCTCTCGTGCAAGTTTGTGAAAATATACGGCAGGGTCTAGAAAACGGACATATTAACTTTTTGGTGCTCTTAGATCATTCTAAGGCTTTTGATACGGTAGACCATAATATACTCACTAAAAAACTGAACCATTTTTTTAATTTTACGAACATGTCAACAAATTTGATATCGTCATATTTAGCAAATCGTACCCAATCGGTATTCGCGAATGATATTTGGTCAGACAGCTTGTTGGTTAATAGAGGCGTGCATCAGGGTTCAACTTTAGGCCCACTTTTATTTTCCATGTACTCAAATGATCTGCCTAAGCAACTTTCGACATGCAAAATCCATTTGTATGCAGATGATGTACAGCTTACATTAAGTTGTCCAATAGAAGATATTTCTTCAGGTATATTTCATTTAAACAGCGATTTAAATAAAATAAATTTGTGGGCTAGTGCTAATGGGCTTTGTTTAAACCCAGCCAAATCTAAATGCATCATAATTTGTAAAAAAAGAACCGTTCCCAACATTAACGATGATATTCTTTTAAATGGCGAGAAAATCGAAGTCGTGAATTCAGCAAAAAATCTTGGCATTATTTTTAATAACAAGTTGACATGGAATGATCACATTAATTCTCTGGTTGGTCAAACTTATATTAAGCTAAGGGCTCTCTGGTCTTCACAATATTTTATTCCACTAAAAGTAAGGATCTTGCTTGCCAAAACTTACTTGATTCCTTCCCTGCTATATGGTTGTGAAATATTTTCAAGCTGTGACTCAGTCAGCAAAAGAAAGTTAAACGTCTTATACAACAACATCGTAAGATACGTATATAAATTGAGAAGGTATGATCATGTGTCCACCGTCTCCAATAATCTTTATGGAGTGTCGTTTGATAACCTGCTAAAAATTCGCACTCTAATTTTTTTGCATAAAATCATTAATACTGAAAACCCAACATATCTATTTAATCAACTTCGTTTTCTTCAATCACAACGTAGTCATAACCTGGTAATACCTCGACACCAATGCCTAGTCTCTGAATGGCAGTTCTTTATACATGCTGTTTATGTTTGAACAATGCTGATATCCCATCCTTGGCTAACGTTGAAGATTTTGGTTAAATGGTTGACATCTGTAAGGCGCTGCAGTCGTAATATTGGTTTTATTCGTTGGATTTTTGGAGAAAATTGTTTTTGAGCTTGTGGCGCCATTTAGTTTTAGTTATAAAAAGATAAAATTTATGTGAAGGCTAGTAGCCATCTTTTAGTAAAAATTGAAATTTAATAATTAAACATTAAGATTTATTAATAAATAATAGAAATTTGTTCAACAATAATAGTTGTAAACCTCTTTTTGAAAAATAAAGGGAAGTAATTAGAGCTTTACTTAAAGTGCCTGAAGAGAAATCTTAATTACTGGTTTTTTTTATTTTATACTGGAGGAACCGAATATTTCTTGGTGTTTCAGAGTACAAGGACAGAACTAACCTCATATTACCATAAACATTTTGGTCTAATCGAACCGGATACTAAAGTAAGTGGAACCCCAAGAAGATTTTAAAGGAATCCGACAAGAAAGGTGACATAATTTCAATTTCTTTAATATACACATTTCTCTTAAAACCATAAAAAAATTTGTTTGGTATTCAAACAAAAAAGAGAAAACACCTTTGTCTTATACGATTTTCATAAAACAGTATTTACCTAAAAATTTGTTTATTAATTGTGTAATTTATAAGACAATACTGTGTTATCGGCAAGAATTAAAAACGAGTCACCCTGTTTTCAATTTTACAACTCTGATTTTTTTGCACTGTCTATTTTACTCATATACGACCGAACATAATATTTTCTAAACGAAGTTTTTTTTGGTTCAAAGTTTCATAAATTATTGCAAATAAACAGCTGTAACTTCTTGTTAAAGGACAACAGAAATAATAGTGTAGTTTGGAATTTGAATTTAATTAAAATAAAGAAATAAATCAAACGTTCCGTAAAAATTGTTTGCCGGTACACGTGTTATAGTGCAAAAACAAAATACAAGCAAAAAATCCATTGCATGTATTAAGAAATATTGAAAAATAAAATCAAAGAAATTGCTAAGTAGTGAGTTAGTAAGACAGTGGCCAGTGGTTCAATAAAGAGCAATTTACTTCTGTAGCTAACATATGCTCTTACCAACTGATCTACCAAAATACTTTAAAAATACCAAAGGACAATCATCTGTCGCTGTTCCGGGCCGCTACGAGTTCAATGTAAGTTTTGTTTGATAACTTATAAATACACAGAAATTGTCTAGCACCTAATTGGTCTTAGGTTTGCCTATTATTTTGTTTTGCCTTTAATTAACGTAGCTTAGAACTTTACATCTTATAGTAATTTGTGTGTTTTTTTTTTTTTTTTTTATTATTTTCACCTGAACGGTTATACTTAAATGCAATACTTTTCCTAAGGCATATTAGGGAGGTCTATGATGTGGATTTCAAACTCTGTCCGTATAATTGTTGATTTGCTTTTGATTTAAATAAACAAGTTTTTCTTGATATTAAGTAACTTGTGTTCTTATTGTCTTTGATTAATTTTTCTGTAAGTTTACTTTGTTAGGAAGTATAACTAATTCCAAGTAAAACTTTTAAAAAAAATTGTTTGATTTATTCTACCTTTTTCAATCTGTGAAATAAGGGCAGTTACATTTTTATTCAATTATAAAATTTTAAGTATTTTAGAAAAGAAAAACACACAAAATGTCCACGAAATCGGAGAATTTAGTGAAATTTGAAAAGTTGGCTGCTCTTTTGTTAGAATTTGAGAGCGACTTTCTGGGGATGTCACAAGAAACTCAAACAGTCTTTACAGTGGATCTTCAGAAGGAAGAAATCAAAGTTTTATGGGAAAAGGTAAGAGTTGCTTACGAAACCTTTGTCACAAGCAAGACAATTAACGATTCCGAAGATGATTGTAAGCAGGCAAAATATTTATACAAGGAATGTAGGTTAGCCTACATTACCATAGCTGCACAAATGGGTGAACTGTCCCAAACCTTTGTGAATAAGTCTGTCATGTCTTCAACCAATAGTGGTTCGGATGCAAGCAATACTGCTGCAAACACAGCATTCAGTCGGCCCTCAAGTCACATTTTAAATTTGCCACCCTGCAAAATAGAGGTTTTTAATGGTGATTACAAGTCTTGGCCCACCTTTCGCGACATGTTTACGGCGATTTATATCAACTGTGAGGAACTGACTGATGTGCAAAGATTATGTTATTTGCGTCAATATACTAGCCTTGATGCTCAGGATATAGTTAGTGATTCCGAATGGACTAATGACGGATTTAAAGGAGCGTGGGAGAATCTAGTTGATACTTACGAAAATAAGAAAATTTTAGTGAATAATCAGTTAAAACTTTTATATAGTTTAACGCCTGTTAAGTCTGAATGTGCCAAAGATATCAAGCGACTGCAGAGGGATATTAAAAATTGCATATCTGTGTTAACATTAAATGGAGTAGACATATCTGGGTGGGATGCTATTTTCGTTTTTTTTTTGCTCAATTAATTTGCCAGTTTTGACTTTATCACTATGGGAACAGTCCGTCAAGAATAAAAAAGAAATTCCTAAATGGAAGTATTTAGATGATTTTTTAACAGCTCGTTTTCAGTCTTTGGAAACAGTTTTCAATTTGAGGCATTTTGAGGATTCTGACAGCAGGAGGTCTGACTTCGCAGCTGTGTCTGCGGTGTCAAGTAATAAGGGTCCATATAGTAGAAAAGTTAAGAGTTTCCAGACAAAAGTTGTAAGCAGAGGATGTCCTTTATGCTCAAAGGACCATTTAATTAGATTTTGCCCCAGATTCATTGACATGAATCCTGAGGAAAGATTTTCGGCCGTTAAAAAGCACAATCTATGTTTAAATTGTTTAGTCGAAGGTCATAGACTTAATACCTGTCGAAGTAATTTTAGTTGTTCCATATGTAAGTTGAAACATAATTCGATGCTTCACAGAGAAGCTTCAGAGCCTTATTCTATTGCAAGTGCTATAAACAATAAAAGTACAGAGCAAGAAGATCAGCCGACTACAAGTTTGCAGAATTGTTTTGCTGCTACTTCGGAGCAAATTTTTTTGGGTACAGCTCTTGTCCATATCCTATGTCGGGGAGAAATTTTCAATGCAAGAGCTGTTATAGATCCAGGTTCCCAATCAAGTTTTGTTTCCGAAAAAATGCAAAAAAGGCTGGATTTGTCAACAAGGCCAACCAATATTGGAATTTCTTCTCTAAATGATGCAACCCCTGGTCGTGCTTTGAAGGAATGTGGAATAACATTGAGTTCGCCTATTAATAAACAATTTAGATTGGAAATTGTAGCCTTGGTCTTGCCAAAATTGACAGGAAACCTGCCAAATAAAACAGTTGATATCTCTAAGTGTCGATCTTTATTAGACTTGGAATTAGCTGATCCTAACTTCGCTGTAAGTCGGCCAAATGACATTTTAATTGGATCTGATTATTATCCAAAGATCATGTGTGACGGTTCTAGGCAAAAGGCTTTGGGAAATTTTATGGCACATGAAACCCACTTTGGTTGGATATTAATAGGTTCGTGTGAGGGTGACTTTACATCTTGTTCTTGGGTCCGCTCCTTTTACACCAACGTGGGCCTAGATAGGCAATTGGAAAATTTTTGGAAACTTGAAGAGCCACCACAAGCTTCGAAATGGTCACCAGAAGACGACTATTGTGAAGAGCTTTACAAAAAAACAACTAGGCGAAATAGTCTTGGTCGATATATCGTTTCATTACCTATTAAGCCACAGTTTATAATCGACAATCAGCTCACCCCCTCCCGTGAAAGGGCGAGAAGGCAGTTTCTGAGAAATGAAATCTCACTCTCAAACAATGCAGAACTTAAAGCAATATACGACAATGTCTTAACAGAGTACGAAGAATTAGGTCACATGGTTCAGGTGGATGAGACAGATGTTCCAAAGTCATATTATCTGCCACATCATGCAGTTTTTAAACCTGAAAGTTTGTCAACCAAAGTCAGAGTTGTTTTTAATGCTTCGAGCCGAACTTCGTCTGGATTAAGTTTAAATGACATTTTATATTCAGGGCCTGTCCTGCAGAATGATCTTAAGTTGTTGATTATCAGGTGGCGATTTTATCGGTATGTGTTTAACGGAGATATAGAAAAAATGTATCGCCAAATATTGATAGATTCTGAGCAATCTTCGTTTCAGCGCATTGTTTTTCGTAAGGACCCTAGTAGTGATTTGAAGGATTTTGAACTAAAAACAGTTACCTTTGGGGTAAACTGTGCTCCCTTTTTGGCAATTAGGACTCTGCTTCAGTTAGCAGATGATGTTAACGATAAATGGCCATTGGCCTCAAATATTCTGCGTCGCATGATGTATGTAGACGATGCTTTAGTAGGGACTCATGATGTTTCACTTGCGATTAGGGCGCGTGACCAGCTGATCTTAGCATTGAATTCGGCGGGATTTTCAATGAGGAAATGGACATCAAACGATGAAAGAATTCTACAAGGGTTGCCAATTGACTCTCTCTTGCGGGAAAATTTTTTAGAAATTGACGATATGAGTACCACTAAAACTTTGGGAATACGGTGGAATGCAAAATCAGATCAGTTTTACTTTGTGACAGCTTCAATACAGCTTAAAGAAAAGTTCACTAAGAGAGAAGTCCTGTCCGTAATTGCACAACTTTTTGATCCAGCTGGATGGCTAGGCACGATTGTGATCATTGCGAAAATACTAATGCAACAAATTTGGAGCGATAAAACCGATTGGGACGAAATTTTGTCGGAAGCCAATGGACTTAAATGGGTCCAATTTTTGGAAGATTACAGAGCTATTAATGACATAAGAATATCACGTTGGATAGGTTTCAAACCTTCTGCTAGATTGCAGATACACGGATTTTGCGATGCTTCTGAGAAAGCATATGGTGCTTGCGTGTACGTTCGCATTAAGGACGAAGATGGTTCTGTAAAGACCCACTTGTTGCTAGCCAAGTCAAAGGTAGCTCCACTGAAAACTGTTTCTTTGCCGAGATTAGAACTTTGTGGTGCATCTTTGTTGGCTGATTTAATTCAAACCGTAAAAAAGGATTTATGTGTTGATGAAACTAAGACGTTAATTTTTACTTGGAGCGATTCCATGATTGTTTTGGCCTGGTTGCAGAAACCGCCAAGTTCTTGGTCGACCTTTGTGGCAAACAGAGTGGCAAAAATAGTGGAAAAAATCGGAAAGGATTGTTGGAGGCATGTCAGTTCTAACGACAATCCGGCTGATTTGTTGAGTAGGGGCGTTCGAGCTCAACATTTAGTAGAAAATAGTCTATGGTGGTATGGCCCCTCATGGCTTGGTTCAGATGATTGTGGGTGGGAAGAAGATTTGGTTGAGAATTTTGGGACAATCGAGGAGCAAAGAGTTCAGAAGGCATTTTTTACCTATTTTAGGGCTCATTGTGACTTGATTAAAAATTTCTCTTCATACTCCCGAGCACTAAGGATTATAGCGTGGGTGGTAAGAGGTATTAATGCCATTTTGAAAAAGAGTGAGCCACGCTATACATCTTCGGAAATTTCATTTGATGAAATAAGGTTTGTGAAGGAGAAGCTAATAATAGTAGCTCAAAAAGTATCATTTCCCAATGAATATTTCACTTTATCAAGAAGAGAGATCATCTTAAACAGCAGGTTATTGAATTTAAATCCATTTTTAGACGATAAGGGCATAATACGAGTCGGAGGTAGATTGGCAAATGCACCAAACTTGGCTTACAGTGAAAAGTTCCCTATCTTGTTGCCTCCGGACTGTCATTTCGCTAGACTTCTGGTAGATTTTATTCACAAAATAACATTACATGGAGGTAACCAATTAATGTTAAGGGTCTTGAGAACCGAATTTTTTATTCTTCGGGCAAAAAATCTAATAAAATCGGTTATAGGGCGTTGTAAGATCTGTGTCATACAGAAAAAGGCTACTCAAAGTCAGATAATGGCCGCGCTACCTTCGTCTCGAACTCTGCTTTCTCGTCCTTTTAATGCTTGTGGAGTAGACTTTTCCGGGCCATTTGAGATACGTAATTTTACAGGTCGCTCGTGCTTAATAACAAAGGGTTATGTATGTGTTTTTGTGTGTTTCGCTACAAAGGCGATTCACTTAGAGGCGGTTAGTAGTTTGTCTACGCCAGCTTTTTTAGCAGCTTTTTCGAGGTTTGTAGCACGTCGTGGCTATCCAAGGGATATGTATTCCGATAATGGCACAAATTTTGTAGGTGCATCAAGGGAGCTGAAAGCAGAATTTCGCAGTTTTCTCAGGAACATAGGTATTGAGGTGAACTCAGGATATGCACCTCAAGGTGTTAATTGGCATTTTAATCCCGCTAGTGCACCTCATATGGGTGGGCTTTGGGAAGCGGGAGTGAAGAGCTTTAAGCACCATTTCCGCAGAATCGCTGGTGGGTTGAAGTATACTTTCGAGGAGTTTGCTACATTGTTGGCTCGTATTGAATCTTGCCTAAATTCTAGACCCTTATGTGCCTTAACGGAAGATGTCGAATCTTTCGACGTTCTCACTCCTGGACATTTTTTGACTGGCGGTCCACTTTTGGCCCCACCAGAGGTTGAAATTACGGAACATCCTGTATCCATTACTAATCGCTGGCAGAGGGTGAAAGCACTAAATCAGCATCTTTGCAGTAGGTGGAAAGATGAGTATTTGAAAGATATGCAGAAACGCTATAAATGGAAATTTATGCAAAAAAATTTACAGGTTGGCGACATGGTTGTAATTCGGGAGGACAACTTACCGACGAACGAATGGCGTTTAGGTCGAGTGGAAAAAGTTCATGCTGGTAAAGATGGTCACGTCAGAGTTGTGGAGTTGAAAACATCGCGTGGCTTAGTTACTAGACCAGTTGTGAAGCTTGTTGTTCTTCCAACTAATTAATTGTTTGTTTGTAGCCATTTTTATTTTCTAGCATTATGGTCTCCCGCAAAAAATACACTGATGGTAATCGAACAACAGCGAAAATGGTATGTAGGGTCTGTCTAAAAGACCACCCACTGCGTTTTTGTAAAAGGTTTCTGAGAGAAGATTACAGAGAACGGATGCGTTTGGTAACTTTTTATAAGTACTGTGCTGGCTGCTTGAGTCATGACCATACTTGGCGCACGTGTGAGAGTACGGGGAAGTGCAGGCGTTGTGGTGATATGCACCATACTCTCTTACATAAACCAAGCTCAAGACTTCGTTCGTCTGGGCAAAATAATAACACGCATGTAAAGCGTTTGCGGAAAGGACCTAGTTCGTCCAACCATCAGAAGCAAAGAGGACCTAGTTCGTCCAACCGTCAGAAGCAAAAGGGACCTAGTTCGTCTCAGAGTGGTAATGATGGACCTAGTTCGTCCAGAAGGCATAATGAAAACGAGAGACCTAGTTCGTCTCGGGCTTTAGTTTTAGCTCGTTCAAGAGACCTGCGAAGAGTTAAAGGCTTAACTGGTCAAGAATGTGGTGCTGATACACCATTCATACCGATATATCAGTTCACGGAGAAGATATTATTATTACCCACAGCAATAATCAAAATAATTTCGAACGACCGTTATATTTTAGAGCGAGCACTAATTGACCCTAGTTCGGATTGTTCTATTATAGCTGAGGATGTCGTAAGGCGCTTAGATGCAAGAACCGTGAGAGTGGGCAAAGATGAGATGTGTCTAATTCAGATGCGAGGAAATTTCGGAATGAGCACCACGATAGAGACGTTTGCTAAAGTCCGACGGAAGTACAGTGTGGTTACTCCGCAAAAATCACTAGATGATAGGATCATTGACGAATATCCTGGTTTGCAACTGGCGGATCCTAAGTTTAATGTGTCGACTCGTGCTTTCGTAATGTTAGGAGCTGATGTTTATCAAAGAATAATTCGTAATGGCATAGCAGGTGGAGCATTTGGCAAGCCATTGGCGCAATTTTCAATTTTTGGTTATCTTATCTCTGGATCGTTTTCGAAATAATCAGTGTATGGGAGTATTCATTGCTATGAGAAATGTAATTTGTTTTTTTATGATTTGTTTACTTTTAGTTGATGGAGTTTTTTTTAAGGTGGATCCTATGGAAAATGCGTTTTTTTTTTCTTGTATCTGAAATAAATGGCTTATAATATATTTGAATTTTCGTTTCGCATGAATCTTAAGTTTTTTATTCTTTTTTTTTTATTTAAAATTTTTTTATTTTTTGTATTAGTTAGATTTGATTGCAGTACTGCAAGGCGGTCGGGATGTTTATGTTTGAACAATGCTGATATCCCATCCTTGGCTAACGTTGAAGATTTTGGTTAAATGGTTGACATCTGTAAGGCGCTGCAGTCGTAATATTGGTTTTATTCGTTGGATTTTTGGAGAAAATTGTTTTTGAGCTTGTGGCGCCATTTAGTTTTAGTTATAAAAAGATAAAATTTATGTGAAGGCTAGTAGCCATCTTTTAGTAAAAATTGAAATTTAATAATTAAACATTAAGATTTATTAATAAATAATAGAAATTTGTTCAACAATAATAGTTGTAAACCTCTTTTTGAAAAATAAAGGGAAGTAATTAGAGCTTTACTTAAAGTGCCTGAAGAGAAATCTTAATTACTGGTTTTTTTTATTTTATACTGGAGGAACCGAATATTTCTTGGTGTTTCAGAGTACAAGGACAGAACTAACCTCATATTACCATAAACACATGCCTCTCGACTTTGGAACAATCTTCCACTAATCCAACAACTTAATAGCAATGCTAATAGTTTTAAAATTTTTTTATTTAAATCTTTTACATAACTTTTTATTTTATTTTTTTTTTTTCTTTCCCAATAAAATTCATACTTTTTTTTATTATTTTGTTTCATTTTGATTTTTTTTATTATAATTTTATATTATTTTTATTCTATATTATTTTCTTTTTTTTTCTATTTTTAATTTTTACTAAGTTAAATATTGTCATAAAAATTGTTATAACACTATGCGTTCCTGTACTCTAATTATAAGACTAGATCTTGTTGTACAGGAAATGAAAATAAATAAATAAATATTGTTAAATATTGTTACTGCATAAACTGTATAAATTCGAATAAAAGGCTAAATTTGGGTCTTGATGTGAATCATACCACAACAAGCAGAGACTGTCCAGTATACCAAAATAAATTAAAGTTAAAAAAGAGAACAATGGGGTTAGTAAATTAACAACTTAAGAATATAAATGGAATCTACACAAATAAACAAGGATTAATTAACAATTTTAACCAGATTGAGGCAATTACAGAACAGATTATAAATGATACAACAGAACAGATTATAAATGATAATGGACTAAAGCAAGTAATTACCGATTACACGAGAGTTACGCAAGAATCAAGAACATTAATCGATTATGTGATAACAAATAATTTTAATGTTAGAGTAAATAATAGTAGAATAAATAAAATATCTGATCATGAAACAATATATATTTATCATATATATAAATGACTTACCCAATATACTAGATAAATGTGAAATAGTGTTATACGCGGATGATACTTTAATATTTAGAGAATCTGAAACCGATGAACAGTGCCACAGAAACTTAACTTATGATATGGTAAATGTAAACAATTGGTTAAACATGAATAAGCTAAAACTAAATGAAAATAAAACAAAAATATTAGAAATAAACATGAACAGCGAAATACCCTTTAAAATTAATAACAAAATAATTGAGAAAGTGGAAAACATCAAATATTTAGGATTTATAATAGACAAAAACTTGAACCTTAAAGATCATATAGATTACATACCTATGCAAAAAAATTGGAAAAAAAAAAATTGGCTTTTTTAAAAGAATAAGAAATAAAATATCAACAATTACTGCAATAAATATATATAACACCATAGTTAAACCACATTTTGAATTCGGTTCAACAATATTATACACATGCTGCACAGACTTACAAATAGAGAGATTACAAAAGTTGCAAAACAGGGCTATGAGATCGATAATTAAATGCAATAGATATACTCCAATACAACTCATGCTGGATACATTAAAATGGCTGAACATTAGGCAAAGACTTCAACTTAATACCTTTACCTTCATCTATAAAATGAAAATGGGGAATGCACCTGAATATTTAACAGAGCAATTAAGATATGTCAACGAATGTCAACCTTACAGTCTTCGGAATGCAAATGATTTTAGGATACATAGAGCAACAAATAGTCCAATGAAAAGATGTCTATTATACAAAGGATTGCAGTTATTTAATCTATTACCCATAAATGTTAAAAATGAAAGAAATATCAACATATTTAAAAGAAACTGTGTGCATTTTGTGAAAAGTAATACATATCAGAGCAATTGAAATAATGAATAATTTAATATCATTTAGTTAATAAGAAAGTATTTTAAATACTACTAAATAAATAAAATTAAAAAAAAATATGTATGAAGAAGGGTTTATACAACCGGTTCGTAATAGTAAATGGGCAGCACCTATTGTATGTGTTTTAAAAAAAGATTCAAGTGTACGAATACGTGGCAATTTTAAAGTCACCATCAATCCAGTATTAGAAATGGATGTATATAATAATAGATGATATTCTTACAAGTTTGAGAGGAAACACACAATTTTGTGTTTTGGACTTAAGCAAAGCTTATTTGCAATTGTTACTAAATAAATCATCAAGGTCATGTTTAACAATCAATACGCATATGGGATTGTTTGAATTTTGTAGACTGCCTTTTGGCGTAGCAACGACACCAATGATATTTCAGCGTGGCATGGACCAAATAGTGCAAGGCTTGGACGGTGTAGCAGTATATTTGGATGACATTTTGGTGGCCGGTGTTGGTAGAGAAGACTGTCGGGAAAAATTATTTAAAGTATTAAGTAGACTTCAAGAGTACAATGTACGTATTAATTGGGAAAAGTGTAAATTTTTTGAGAGTAATCTTGAATATTTGGGGCATGTTTTGCCCCCGGAGGGGATAAAACCCTCCAAAAGAAAAATTGAAGCTATAAAATTAGCTCCTACTCCTGTAAATGTGGACCAGCTTCAAAGTTTTTTGGGGTTGGTAAACTATTAATCAAAGTTTTTGCCTAGCAGTTCTACTGTCCTAGCACCTTTGCATAACCTACTTCGTAAAGAAACGAAGTGGCACTGGGACGAAGACTGCGTCAGAGCGTTTGAAAAAAGTAAAAAGTTACTTTGTGAATATGATCTTCTATTTCATTTTGACCCTACTAAGCAAATCATAATTGCTTGTAATGCGTCTCCGTATGGAGTGTGCGCTATTCTCAGTGTAGTTATCAATGGTCAAGAGAGGCCATGTTTTATGGCATCCACAACGTTGAATAAGTCTGAAAAAAACTATTCCCAAATTCATCGGGAAGCTTTAGCTGTGGTATTTGCGGTAAAAAATTTCATAAATATGTTTACGGTTATCCTTTTACAGTGTATACTGTCCACCAGCCACTAGAAAGGCTTCTGGGGGACCAAAAAGCTCTAGCAAATATTGTCTCTGTGCGTTTCCATAGGTGGATTTTATTTCTCTCCTATTATAATTGTAAAATTAAATACCGTCCTGGAGCAAAACAGCGAAACGTCGATGCACTTTCGCGTTTACCTTTAGGGACAACAAACGTTCATAACTTCAATTTATTTTTTTTTTAATTTTGATACAAATTATATTCCAATTTCAACGGATGAAATTGTAAAATATTCTGAAAAAGACGAGAATATAAAGCAGATAATCTATTTTATTGAAAATGACTGTTGGCCCGAGTCAAAAAAGTTAGATGATTGTTTATGCTCATACAGGAATGTTAAACTTTCGCTTGAGGTCAGGGATAAATGTTTATTTTACGCAGATCGGCTGGTAATACCCTCAATTTTCCAATCCACTGGCCCGTAACATACTAACTGAACCTGGTTACATTCGACTAAGAAGGAGGGATACTGCTTCTCTCATCCGTACATCAGAGGTATAACGCACAAATTACAGTAACCGTGAAACATAAATTTTTTTTGTCCAGCACTGGTTGGACTTAACAAGTATATTTTTAGACTTAAGATATGAGTAATTATTGATAGTTCAATCATATTGAAGATACAATAAATAAAAATTGCGAAAAAAAAATTGTAAAATTTTAATTAATAAAAAAGCAAATAAATTTTACATTGAAAATGAAAACACTCTATTTTTCAAACGCTTTTTCTTTATTTTCTTAGGTTTTTCACCTTTTTAGGAAACTCGACGACCACTTCACACCTTATCCTCTAAATTGCAAAAAGAAAAAGAGGCCGACATTTTGTTCAATGCTTCGTAGGAAGCCTTGGTCACGACACCAAAATGTTCAAATAAAATAAACCTGGACCGCTAACTTATTTTCAGCAATTAATATTCCTTGATCCCTAAACATTTGTTTTTGTTTACATCAGTCACCTATAGTTGTCTTTTTTTTTATCTAGCAGCTGACGCTGCACTGCCTTACCCACCAAAACTTAAATTTACACAGGGTGCACACGACAGCTCCGTACACTCCACAACAAAACGGTTTTAGCGAACGAGAAAACAGGACAGTCATCGAGATGGCTCGAACATTTAAATACTCTAATAGAAATGTTAAATTTCCAGAAGCTATTTGGGCCGAATTAGTTCGCACAACCTTATATATTATAAACCGAACTCGTAAAACTTCTGTTGATAACAAGAGTCCACATTAGTTATGGTTCAGAAAGAAGCCAAGAATTAACCATTTAAGAATAATTGGAAGAATTAACCATTTAAGAATAACATTATGCCCATGTTCCTCGTCAAAAGAGAATAAAGATGAATTCAAAAGCAGTCAAGGGATATTTAATTGGTTATGATACTGAACAACGTTACCGAATTTATATTAAAGAAAGTCACAGAATAATTTTATCTAGAGATGTTCGTGTTTTTGAAGAACATTTATTAGTTCGTGATGATATTCAAGGTGTTGAAAATTTCGATGATGAAAATAAAAAAATTAAACTGCAATTTAAAAATTATGAAAAACCAAAATATAATTTTGTTGAAGATAAACAAGAGAACCAATTAAGTACATTAAATAATATTCAAAACGAAATAGGTAAATGATTCAGATTCCGTAGAAGATAACGAAGAGAGTATTCAACACGATACCTCAGAACAAAGTGATTTTCATGGATTTGAATTAAATAAACGCAAGCGCAAGCGCAAGCGCAAGCGCAAGCGCAAGCGATAAAGACGAAGAACCAATAAGCAAACGCTTAAGACATCGAACTTTATTACATAATTCACAATTTGATGATTACGTAATGCCAGATCAAGCCAAATTGAAACTCCAATGACTTATGTCGATGCAATTAATAGCGCTAATAAAGAAGAATGGTTTAACGCCATGAATTGCGAGATAAGGTCTTTAAATGAAAACCAAACATGGGAAATGGTTGATCTACCCTTCAAATCTAAAGCACTTCCATCAAAGTGGGTTTTTAAAGTGAAAACAAATACTGATGGAAGTATGTATACACTCTTAAATATTACTTAAAATTTAGGATCACATAGTGTCTAAATTTTTGTTGAAAAAATCTTGTTGTCTAATATTATATTGATTTTGTGGTTATTTGTATCAAAAAAACATAATTGGTTTATTTTTGCACAGGAATATAAAAATGCTCTTAAAAGTGTTTATTTTAAAACAAAGTTTTGTAAAAATCAGCCGTATATGTCTAAATACCAACAAAATGTTGAATATTAAGCATATGTATCTGTCTAAAAGCAGCAGAAAATTTGTTAAACAAAGCTGTCAAAGAAAAATAGCATAAAATACATAAATTTTTAAATAAATTTTTTCCATTTTTAATAAATTAAAGTCGAATCTAATTTAAAATTAATTGGAATTAGTTGGTTTTGTGTTGTAAAAATTGAATGATGAAAATACTTATGGAAGGTGTGGAGCTTGGAATGATCTAAGAAAAAATATTCTTATGCCGGCCGCTGTTTATGCAGATAATTGAAAAGCGTAAGTATAAAAACAAGCAAGCAAATTGTAACTACATATGTATATATGTATGTATATTAATTGTAATAGTATCGCAACCAAACATTATTTATAATTACAGGACATAAATATTTTCTTAATGTTCAAGATTCCGAAGGAAGATGGCGATGGAACTTTGATAAATTTCAAGTTTTAGCATTATGCATTATAAGTGTTCGGTACAAACATTTTTGTTTCCCCTTCTTTTTTTTTAATCATTTCTTTTAAGGTTTCAATAAATGTATTAAAAAAACGTAAATATTTTATGCATTTTCAATTTTGGAAAAATTATTGAAAATAATTATATTTAGCCCAAAGGCAGAAAAATAATTAAACATAATTTGCCCAAAAATCAACAAAAGGCTTACAAAAATAATTGTTTAATTTTAGGTCGAAAATATTCGGTAAAGTGTTGCCTCAGATTATCGACCTAATTTTCAACAAAAGTGTTTTAGAGTGTATATAAATTTAAAGCAAGGTTTGACTACAATGAAACATATAGTCCAGTCGCGAAATTAGGAACAATCAGAGCAATTTTAAGTATAGCTGCAAGTCAAAATATGCATCTTTCTCAGTTCGATGTTTCCACAGCGTTTCTTTATGGACAACTTGAAGTAAAACAAGCCCCACGCTGTTGCAACGTAGATTCGGAAACTATTTATCGAATCTTGGTTTTAAGACTTGCGAAGCTGAACCTTGCTTATACATACGAGATAAAGAAGGCAAAAAGTTAATACTTGCTCTTTATGTAGACGACGGCTTAGTTGCTGCTACAGATCCAAGAGATCTAGAAACATTTTTATGCGAATTAAAAGAAGTTTTGGACTGGAGATAAAAAGAAACAAAAAAAAAAATAATTATTAGTCAGGAGGCTTATGCAAAAAGAATTTTAGAAAGATTCGGATTTTCCAATTGTAGATCAGTTTCATCGCCAATGCTAAAAGGAGAAATTTTTGAACCAGGGAAAGAAAATGAAAGATATTCTAAATTTCCTTATAGAAAAGCAGTAGGAGCGTTTTAATGACAGAAACAATACTAGTTTTAGCTTATAGCTTTTGGCTTCTATCGAGATCGTTAGAAAATCCTACTATGGATGATGTTATCCGTGTTAAAAGAGTTTTTCGTTATATTTCTGAAACAACGAAGTACGGAATTTTGTATAGCAACATTACACACCAAAAACTTGAATGAATGGAAGATCCACGACTGGTGTTATTGCGAAATACGCTGGAGGTGCTATATCGTGGTTAAGCCAAAGGCAAGATATAGTATCTACATCCACAACAGAAGCATAAATTGTAGCAGCTTCAGAAGCAACTAAAGAAGTTATTTGGCTTAGCCGTTTATATGCTGAGTTAATTGGTTTGAATAATATTCCATTATTACAAGTTGATAATTCTGCTGCTGTTCGATTAGCTCAAAACCCAGAATAAGAAGCATATTAGTTTAAAACATTTCTTTGTACGTGAAAAAGTTAGCGAAGGAGAACTGGAAGTTCAACAAATTTCTACACAACATCAATTAGTCGATTTAATGACAAAACCCTTGCAGCCAACAAGATTGAAAATTCTTTGCACTCAAATCGGACTAGAACTCTCAAACATCACATAAAAAGGGAAAGTGTTGAATTAATGTGTTATGTTATGATACCTTGCAATTGTTTTTATAACACAGTATTTTATAACACAGTAATATTTTGTATTTTATGTATTTTGAGTTTATCATATTTTTTCATTCTAAATAAAACTTAGATCATAAAATTAAATATAAGTACATTGTTTCACAAAAAATTCCACATGAAATAATGCCCATTTGCTTCATTTCACAGCTGTAATAAAATCTTGCCAGAAACATTTCAGAGTGCTAATTCTGCAACATTTGTTCATGACTTTTTCATAAAATTTCTTACGTAGGAGAAGATTTTTTTTTTTTTTTTTTTGGATTCTGTCCAAAAAGAAATTGGTAAATGGCAAAGGTACGAAACCAAAGCGCCAGGGTATGATTGCCTTAGCTTCCTCCAAAATCTGCAGAGCGACCTATACCTTCGTATAGGAAGTGAGACTCCAAATTCAGCTAGGTAAAATTAATGAGAGTTTAATGGTGCTCCTCCAGTGAAAATCTTGAGTTTATTGGTACTCCTCCAGTTAAAAATTGAGTTTAATGGTGCTCCTCCAGTTAACAGTTGAGTTTTTTAAAATGGTGCTCCACCAATGTCCGACTTATTGAAATTAAAATTTATAGGTTATAAACGATAACCAAACGATTACACGTGGCTGATTAAACAACCACCAATAACAGTACCGTAGTACAGCTATTCGAGGACGCCAATCAGCCAGTGTGAGAACGAGACGCAAACCACTCGAAGGCCGAGCAACAAGGACGGCCTGATTGACTTTAAGCGATAATGACAATGACGCACGCACGTGTTCCCCGACCCAGAGCTACTTTACGACTGACGTAGGAGAAGATAACAAATTTTTTTTTTGTTCAAAATGTAAACAAACTGAGAAAATGTAAACAAACTGGGAAAAAATGTAAACAAATTGTTGTAAATAAATAGAGATTTTGAAATCGATTAAAAATAGTGAATTTAAATTGTATTTTATTTCGAAATAATTAAATGAAAAGCCTGTGGACTGTAGAATCAGATTTTTCGGTTGTCATTGTTTTTATTTAAGAAATAAAGGTGCTATACATTGAACATATTACAATGTTTTTTTAACTTTTAAATTTAGTTTTTCCGCAATATCTCGAAAACCATTCCGCGTGCCCATATACCACTATATACGTTTGATAGAGGATAAAAATACGAATCAATCGTGGTATCGGGTTTTTCTGAAAAGACTGTATGAAAAAATGTATAGCCCAACAAACTTTTTTTTACAAAATTTGTGAAAATTTATAAGTTTTTCACTAATATCTCGAAAACGATTCGGCGTGCCCATAAACCACTATATATGTTTGATAGAGGATAAAAATACGAATCGATCATGGTATCGCTTTTTTCTGAAAAGACTACGAAAAAAGTTATAGCCCAGAAAACTTTTTTTACAAAATTTGTGAAAATTTATAAGTTTTTCACTAATATCTCGAAAACGAATGCGCGTGATCATAAACCACTATATACTAAACGTGAGCGCAAGATGTTAAAAAGTGTACAGTATTGCATGTTTTTGAAACGCAAATATTGATTGTATGTGTAGTCGAATATTACTAAACAGTAAATACAGAGAACAAGAGAACAAACAGTGCAAAAATCAGTGCACCTGATTTGACCGGACAGTTTTATCAAGTGTGCAATAAATATGCTGAGCATTTCATATTGTTCACTAGTTCATTTTACTTAAATTTTCTTGAGAGTAAAATCTCTGATTTTTGAGAGAACAAATTAAATTAGATTTTTTTATTCATCAATAAAAGTTAAAAAATTCAATCTACTACAGTTTTGTATTTTCAACCACTCAACGCGCAAATTAATATAAAATAACTAAAATACAAAGTACAAACCCTTGATTTTAACATCATACATTTACATACATGTTGTCTGCTATAACAGTATTTCATATCAAGAGACACTATTGAAACAAAATCTTCACTACTGAAATTTAATTTCAAACAACAACAAATATTGAATTGGTTGGAAGAAGAGCAAATGCTATTGTATGTTTTTATTTAAGAGCACAACAATATTTGTATACACATGAAATCAAGTGCAAGAAATAAGAGACAAATTCATTATTGAACATTATGAAGTTAGTCTAACAAGACGTTTTATGCTCACGTTTACTATATACGTTCGATAGAGGATAAAAATATGAATCGATCGTGTTATCGGGTTTTTCTGAAAAGACTGTAAAACAATGTGGTATACTTAAAAGCAATAAAATCGTAAAATTCTTCCAAATCGCGAGATAGACACACACATTTTAAATGTCAAATTTTCCAGGTGAAATAATATATGTTGCTAAACACTTTTCACGAATTCGAACAGAGTAATAGGCTTAAAACAAGAATGGTAAAAGCAGTGGCAGCACGATTATGAGTAGAAAAAAAATACAAATCTATACATACAAATTGTAAACAACAAACTGAAAAAATAAGAAAACCAATATATATATTTAAAATGAATGAAATAAAACTTTATTGTTGAAAAGAAATTTTAAAAATATTGTTTCACTAGCAGTCTGGCAACACACAATTATATTTAAAACCTGCAGCATCATAAAAACACAAAAAAAAACAGAATACCCAACACAGCAATTCATACATTGGCCTACTGCTGAATATGCAGTTGGGATTCGAAAATAAATAGTAAATAAATGTTTTAAATACTTAAACCCAAAGATGAACTATATTTTTGTTTGTGTTTAAGATTATTATTTATTTTTGATTTTGGGAGGTTTTACATTGTAGTTAGCTTATATTTAGGCCATAAAAGTTAACTTAAAGTGTGTTATTTTCGTAGCCTTAAATTCAATATTCGCATACATATGTCTCGAAAATTTGTATCAAATGCACTCAATTTCTTGAGTTATGTATATACATATTTTTTTAATATTGTTATAAACTGCAATTTAGTACCAATGTTCTGTAAATGGATTCGTATTTAAAAAAATCAATACATTTTGAAAAACCCCTTTTAGTTGAAAAATTGATGTGATGCAAATTTTTTCCTGTTGTTTTCGGGGATATTTTTCTTTCATTTCCGGCATCCAACAAATTAGTGTATTGCAAGAGAATGTTACCACACATCTAAAACACCAGCAGCGTAGCATACAATTTTGCCATCATTGTCTATCGGCTATGAGGCCACCGCGAAAGACCTATGGCTCCTGATCTCCCGACATAAATGCCTCTTACCAACCTTTGATAAACCCTACGAAAAAAATTGTTGAACTTAATAAAACTAATCACGCCAATAAAATGTACAACCTACATGTATATGTGCCTTGTGTGTAACGTTGGGTGGAAAGTGGCCTAAACGTAACCACTTCACAAATGCATTTAACAAAGACAAAGTTCCTGCAATATCCCATACGTAACTACATAAATCATGGCATATTTCTTTATTGTCACACAAGGCTATTTTGCGCAGCTTTTGCAGACAATTGCATAATTTGGAAAATATTCTGCTCTTTTTAACCATTCGGCCACCTCTGGTTTCGTATGTGTAATAGTCGCCCCATTGGACTTTTTGCACTTTTCCTCATCTAATAGCACATGAGAGTCGGCTTTGAACCCTATTCAGCTGATAATCAGAGAAACAAGTAAAAGTCGTAAAAACTCGGCGGAGGCTAAAAGTCGACTGAAGTCGACCGAATTAATCTGTTATCAAAAAGAGTAACAACAAAAATAAACAAACACTTACATTTATTGATAATATTTTTACTTAGAAGAAGTAAATGTTACAAATTAACTCGATTTAAAGAATTAATATTTAATCATATTATAATTTATATATAGTGTAAACACAAAATTATTAAACTCTTTACTGTTTGAAAAAAAATTTAAGTTTTTATTACTATGTAGGTATATACTATCAAAATCTTCAATTGTTTTGATTGCGTGTTTTTTCTTCAAATAATTTGTTATTAGGATATGTACATACATATATACAATGTAAAAAAAACTAATTATATCTTTTTGTGCCATTTTCAACAAAACTATAATCAGTAATAATTATTTCTGTGGAAAAACAGTTACATTTTAAGCATTGGAAGGTTTTAATTCATATTTAAATGTTGCCAGTCGTAAAAAAATATGGTCCCTATTATGAGTTGCATTCGATTTTCGATCTTCGCTGGCTAACGAACATCGAATATCGAATGTCAAATTCGTATTATGAGTTGGTAGCACTGTCGAAAATTTCGTTGCACAACGAATTTTCAATCGAACACAATTTTGCTTTCGGTGGTTTGCGTCAGTTTGTAAAACTTATTGAAAATGTATGTATTTGTGAATTTTTGTTTTTTATATAAATTATTTTTTTGTTTTTTATGTAAATTAATTTTATTTTTTATATAAATTATTTTAATTTCATGCAGGTCTAAGGTTGTAAGTACAAAACAACAATTGGAAAAGCTCTTTTTCTAATGAAACAAAACCCTCAGCTGCCAAAAGGAATATGCACAAAAGTTTAAGCGGCAAAAAAATGGGAAGAAACCACGTAGGAGCTAAATTGTATGGGGCCACCCGTTAGAACAACAGCAAAATGGTCATATTAATTAATAATTAATTCAATTTTTTCTTTTATAAATAAGTAATAAAATATCTATGTATTTGTAGTGCCAGCTGATAAATATGTACTATGGTGAATAATCAAATTTAGCCAAATTCACAATAGCGCTATTTTTATCGAATGTGCGCCATAATACCAAATGAAAATTCGTTCGATCAGTACTTTCGACTACAGTCGAAGATCGAAAGTTGCTCATAATAGGCACCTATGTGTTTATTAACTTGTAAGGCTGGCATTGCTTTTTAGGTAAAAATTACCATATAAATACAATTCTATTAACAATCAATTTTAAATAAAAAGCTACAAAGTTTAATTTACATTTCTTTACTATTAGAAATTTGAATATACAAATTTAAAGTATGACAAAACCCAAAAGAAAAATGTCGGCTAACATTTTTGAGCCGTGACAAGCTGCACTCTTCGGCGGCAGCTCGATTATTTAAAAAAGTCGGCGGCGGATGTTAGCCGGCTTTGAGCCGCTCGACGTGTTTCTCTGCTGATAATCTATAAAATAAAAAATTTTTCAAACAAAAAATATGCAGACTTGTTAACATACTTCTCTAATTCCGTCATTTCAGCATTGGAAATTGGAGATGCTTTTTCACTCTCTACTTGCATTGTATTCTATAAAATTTAAAATACTATAAAATTTCAACTCAAACGTTTTACCTTTGCTTTGGACTTACGTTAAGGTCGTTTATAAAGCAGTTTCAGCCATAACAATATCTTCGTGTGGACTTGTGGTCAAACCTTTGCCAGCATCTTTAGGCGAAATTTGCGATGTCATACTGCTGCTACATTCCATTGGCTCATTTCCGGTGCTAAGAGGACTTAAATTATAGTCAGCTACCATGACATTCATATGACATATAGACAAATCAGAACTATTTGTATCTGCCGGTTTTTCTTCTATTGCTACGTCTTCACCAATTTCCGTCTCCAGTTTTATGTCCGCTGATACAGAGAAACAAGCCGATCGGCCCAGAGCCGACGATGCGCCGAGCCGACAGTTTTTTCAACACTCTCGCCGCCGCCGTTTTGATCGGCTTAGTTCGACTCTGCATCAGCCGCCGATATTGGCGGATTGTATAAATTCTGCCAAAAATTTAGTGTAAAAATAACAAAATGTTTTACCTTCGCTATGTAATGTTAAAAAATCCTTTTGATTATTTTAACTACATATCGTAAAGTACAAAGATTTTTTTAGATACAATATTCAGTTTTCAATGTTTTTCATATGGACCGACACACAGTGGTTTGAAAACGATTTATTTTAGACATAATTCGGTATCTCATTAACCACTGAAGATATCTTAATAAAATTTCAAAGTGGCAAAGGAGAGGTCTTTCTCAGTGGAGTTGCGAATGGTCGGCCCCCTAGGGAAAGGAAGGCTTCTGGGTAAGACCCCAAATTTTGGTACCTCGGGTACTATATATTTTTTTGGAAATGTCATTTCCAAATGACTCAAATGCTAAGATTTTTTAATCGTAAGTAGACCTTAAAAATATCTATAAAAAATGTACTTACATGTGTAGGTTATCTCTTTTAGTTTGGGAGAAAATTGGTTAAATTAAATTTTAAAATTTTTTTTAAAGGACAACCCTAAATGACAACAAATTTTTATTAAAAATAGAAAACAGAAATAAATAATACAAACATATTAATATCAAGTATATATATAGATATATAATTAAATATTTAATATAATAACTTATTAGTTATCTTATTTATTATAAAGAATAATTTATTTATTATAAGTCTACTGACAATTTTTTTATGAAAAATTTGTTTTAAAGTTCAATTCACTTTCTTTTTCATAATATTTATGGAAAAATTTATGGGATATAATAAGTATTATTTTGTTCTGCTTACAAGTGTTTATAGCATTCAATTATGATCTCCGGCTAAATTCCTATGTAATATTTTTATATAAATTATTTTAAAAAAGATAACTTATTTTCTACTCAAATTTCGATTTATAAAAATTTTTTATTTTATATAAAATTTTAGTAAAATTAATAAATTAAATCGAAATTTTAGTTTAATTCAAAATTTTTATAAATCGGATTTTATTAATATTTTGATTTGAATTGAAATTTTAATAAAATTATATATCAAATAAAAACAAAATATTTAAACGAGTTAATGTTTTATTTAAGCATCAATATAATAAAGTCAAGCCGAAATTGAGCCGTCCCGCCGCCGCCGGTTAAAATTTGCCCAGCAGCCGCCGCCGAAAATTTTGGTACGGCTTGTTTCACTGCGCTGATATAGAACCTTAAACACAAACAAAAATATTGTTCATCTTTGAATTTAAGTATTTAAAACATTTACTTACTATTTATTTTCGAATCCAAACTAACGCATGAGAAAAAAACAAACTCTGGGTTTCCAACAACCTTTTTTACAGGGTTGCAAAAAATGGAGTATTTGGCGCAATTTCTAAGATTTAATGAATAATGTAAACAAATTTTTGCAAAAATATTGAAACTTTCAAAAGGCTAATAAATAATATTATGTTGTTGAATTAAAAAAAAAATCAATAGAACTTAAAACCCTTACTCCTATAGAACCTAATTTTTCGAATGTCACTTAAATCATTTAATATTTAAGGGTGCTGCATGGAAGATAAATTTTCGCAAATAAAAAAAGTTTTTTGTTAATAACTCATAAACTATTCGTGGTACCATATAGCGACCTATATCAAACGATAGATATTAAAAGCACAATTCAGAATTGGTATAGATCGTTTTCTGAAATACTAGCATTCAAAAGTTATTAGGCAACAAACTTTGGTAAAGTGAAAAAAATCGCGAAAATTAGGAAAAAAAGTTTGTTGCTTATAACTCCTAAACTATTCGTGGTACCATACAGCGACCTATACCAAACGATAGATCTTAAAACCACAATTCAGAATTGCTATAGATCGTTTTCTGAAATACTAGCATTCAAAAGTTATTAGGCAACAAACTTTGGTAAAGTGAAAAAAATCGCGTAAATTAGGTAAAAGGTTTGTTGCTTATAACTCCTAAACTATTCGTGGTACCATATAGCGACCTATACCAAACGATAGATATTAAAACCACAATTCAGAATTGGTATAGATCATTTTCTGAAATACTAGCAATAAAAAGTTATTAAGCAACAAATTTTGGTAAAATGAAAAACAAACATTTGGAATATAGAAATTAATGTTGGTAATAGTGTTCCGATCAAAAGGTGAGTGTGTGGTGAAAAGTTTCGTTTCATTCCTACGGTCTAACTATCGGTCTGGCATCATAATCAGCATTTAGAAAAACATGCGAACAAACAAAAAAAATCCAAACAAAACAGAATCCAGCAACGTGTTATCACACTCTTCGGTAACTCAAATAGATTTGTTTAGTACTTTGGTGTTTGACACAAAACGGAGCGAAACTTTTATAAAGTGTGGTGGTCTGAAACAAGGCATATTTAACTAGGTGGCATCACTACTACAGGTGACTTTTTTTGCTTACATTTCATTTTTTCTTTGTTTACACTTTGCTAATGTCAAAGTGCTTGCTTTTGTTTACGAAAATAATCAAAAAATTGCTTTTCAACCAAGTGCCTTAATAAGTGTTTATAAGTGTTTAATAAGTGTTTTTTTATAATTTATACATAAATTAATAATAATCACAAAAGTGTATAAAAATTAAATTGTTGTACTTGTTAAAACTTATTATTTTTAATAAATATGCGGTGTCTTTTATGTGCTGCATCTGATGAAACATGAAAAACAAGCACCAATCGGTCCTTTTCAGGACCACCAATAATATTTAAAAGAGAGATTTAAAATTTCAAACATTAAAATGAAACTTAAATAAATCAGTCAAGTGCGAGTTAGTCTCACACACGTAGGGTTCCGTACGCCTTTAAACAGAAGCTCCTCACTAGTATTCTTCTGCTTGTATAGAACACTTTGTTTTATTAAAAACAATATATACATATACTAAAACTGTAACAGGACCATTTCTGTTCATGAAATATATTTTGAAAATGTTGTTACTAGTGCAGATAGATATCAATATAGAATACAATACACAAATTTTGTTGGTCTTTACATAAATATCTCATTTCCAGTAGAGAAAGTACATATAAATGGTGAAAGCAAGCAATCTTACCGATTTAATAATACTGATTATTGAAAGCGTTAAATTTTAGACACTATTAACCCAATGGATAAGTCTGCAATAATAGAATTTATGTTATTAAATAGTTTTTCACATCTTTTATTAAAATACTTATTATAATATATATAAAGAAGATTTATACATTATTTAACTATGAATATTTTACTTAGTAACAATTAAAATTCTCTTAAAATCTCCAATTCTTCGGGCAAAGCATAAATTCTAAGCTGTTTCTCAATTATTAAATCCTGCAAATGTGACAGCTCCTGTGGCACATATGTAGCACCACCATTACCTCAAGCCAAAAGCTTTTTGGCATTTGTTATATTCTCCAGCTGGTTAGGTTCCAAATTAAGTGCATAAAGGGTTAGTAGTTTAGAGGCTTTATCATACTTTTGCCGTTAAGCTTTTCCTGTATTAACAGAAAACGTTCAAAACGGCACAACTGTAAAAATATTAATCTCTTTCTTTCATCAATCTGTTCATAAGACTGGGAACAATTTATGAGTAGCTTTTTCAAACACTGCGAATAAAGTTCATGTGCTATGGAATTGCTAAGAAAAGTGGGTGTATTAACAATTTGCTTGCTTAGGTCAAACAAACTCGAAAAAAATCTTGATGGTCCCATGAGCAAATATAATCTGGATTTACATACACCGCCAATAAATCTTCTATGGCGTCAGTATCGCCCTGCAATTAAATCGCCAATGTGTGGCTGTTTATAAATGGTAGTTTTAAAACTGCTCATACAAACCTGACTGCCTTAAAAACAGGCAACCATTATAGAACAATTTTAGCATAACTGCATCATAACATCATAACTGGCTTGAATATTTATAGTCTGTTTATGATTATGAAACATTTTTTCATACATCTTTCGTAGATCCCCAAAACCTCTTGGACAGTACAGCGCGCCATAGTTCCTTGTGTGCACATTATTAAAGCCTGCCACAAAATAAGACAATAGGGATCTTTCGCTATCAATGGCTCCAACATTTTACTAACATCGTGAGACGTATAGGCTTTAGTTATTATATCAATGTATATTTTGTATAACTCTTCTTGTCCGGGAAGGTAAAGTAAAGCTTTCATTGCATAATCTAATTTCTTTTAGCTACTCTTAACCGTGACCATTTATAAGGGTTTTTATCCTGCAGAGCGATTAATTCTTGCCAACTAGTCAAATTCTTACAATTTTCTACCGTTTTGCGATTTAATTCACCCACTTTTGAAGTGTACTCATTTTCATCCAATGCATAGGTAGGATTTGACACAATCCTGTGATTTTGATCATCTTCTTTGTTGCGATAACGATAATAACGTTTCTGTTTGGATTTTTTTCTATATTAAAAATGTTTCCCCAAAGTGTGGTAGTACACACGATATCTAGGACAAGCGGATTTATGTAAAGTTTCAATGGTGTTATACTGTTTGGCTTTATTCTTATCGACATAAAATTCCTGTTTAGTAGTTGATTCTATAACTGCGATTTCCTTTCCCTAAAAGTACGAAATTAATTTTTCATTGGTAATATTAAATAAAATTTTATAAAGAACAAAATTTGTAAAACTTACCAAGAAACCTTTTTTCAATTATTTTCCTTTTAATTTGCTTTTTGTTGTCACATGTTTTTGACAGTAATCATTGTTTTTACACAAACAAAGTTGCCTGCTGTTGTTGTATTGTTGTACTTGTTGTCGTAGCAATGCCACCTAGTTAATTATGCCATGGTCTGAAACATCTCTACGATATTGCAGCAAATCACTTATCCCAAAGAGCTGCTTAATGAATGGCGTCACGATTGTTTGGCCAGTTTGTTACGTATTTTTTGGCTTTTGGGTTTCGAAGAGGACTTTCATGAAGATATGTTAGTGTCTATATCGAAACCTAAAGATTTTATGCTGGAAATGATGTCAGTTGATGATTGCTTAAAGCGTTTATCGGCTATATTAAATGATGAGGCTTATTCGAATTACTTGGCTACCACCTCTGCCTATCAGTACCAATTTAGGTGCAACCTGTTATATGGCTTCCTGCATACAGCATCTTTATATGATGCCTCAAGCCAGAGCAGCTGTTTTGCATATACCTCCAAACAAAGCTCAGAAACATGCACCAACTCTTTTGGAATTACAACGAATGTTTGCTTATCTCTTGGAATCGGAACGTAAAGCGTACAATCCACATTCCTTTTGCAGGGTCCATCAAATGGATCATCAGCCCTTAAATACGGGAGAACAAAAAGACATGGCTGAGTTTTTTATAGATCTAGTATCGAAACTGGAAGATCTTAAAGAATTAGTTAAACGTTTATTCTGTGGCACACTAAGCAACAATGTGTATCACTGGACTGTGATCATGTTTCTCGTACGGCTGAAGAATTCTATACAGTTCGTTGCCAAGTGGCTGATATGCGCAATTTACAAGAATCTTTGGACGAAGTTACCGTCAAGGATACTTTAGAGAGCGATAATATGTACGCATGTTCGCAATGTGGCAAAAAAGTTAGAGCTGAAAAGAGAGCTTGTTTTAAAAAGTTACCACAGATTTTATGCTTTAACACAATGCGCTACACATTCAACATGGTAACTATGCTCAAAGAAAAAGTAATTACTCATTTTTCCTTTCCCATGCGTTTAAGTATGTCAGATTATGTGGAAAAGACATTAATGCTGCATCAGTACAAAGGTAATTTTTTTGTTTTTCTAAACAACAATTCGATTTCCGTGTTGATTAATCTTTAAATATGTACATTTTTAGAGGATAGCGAAAAGCTTAAAATGGAACGTGATAAAGACGTTGACGATTTGGAGGATGATTTAGAAGAGTGTTTAGACTAAGTACTAAAGCAAAGATACTAATTCTTAGATTATAATATATGATTTTCTGTATCAGATATGAATTGGTGGGTGTTACGGTTCACGCTGGTACCGCAGACGGTGGTCACTATTACAGTTTTATTAAAGAACGAAATAAATCTGCCATGCAACATGACAGATGGTTTTTATTTAACGATGCCGAGGTCAAACCATTCGACCCTTCCCAAATAGCAGCCGAATGTTTTGGTGGCGAAATGACGGTTCGTGCTAAATAAGCAAATTAAATAAAAATTTCTAATTCTTTATTCTTAAAAAAAAAACAATTTCAGAGCAAAACCTATGATTCAGTGACAGAAAAATATTTGGACTTTAGTTTTGAGAAGACTATGTCCAAGACACATTATCACTATGATCATCAACAATGTGTCTGGAGGAGTAAATGACAAAGAAAATAATCCCGTTAAAATGGGTAAAAAATATAAAAGGTCAGAAGGGTGTTATACACAAAAAATTTACAAACTGTAATAAAAACGTAGTTCGCTTTATAAACAAGTCTAAAAATAAAAAATTAACCTAAAAATTAAAGGGTGTTCCGATAGTGGTGTTATTTGCATTTATAAAGTCTAAGTTTTGAACCATAATAGGTAGAATCTTAAAATTTTCACAGAAGGTGTATATCTGTGGCCGCTATAGCAACAAATATTAAATTTATAGGGTGTTCCAATATAGAGGTGTTATTCTCAAATATGTGCTTATTTCTTGAACTGTAGGAGGAATTCACTAAAAATATGCAAGCACTAAATTAAAATTAGTTCACTATATAAACAAGTATAAAAAAATAAACCTAAAAATTAAAGGGTGTTCCGATAGTGGTGTTATTTGCATGTATAAGGCCTAAGTTTTCAACTATAATAGGTACACTCTTGATATTTTCAGAGAAGGTGTATACCTGTGGCAGCTATTGCATCAAATACTACAACTTATAGGGTGTTCTGAAATTTCTATATTCCAAATGTTTGTTTTTCATTTTACCAAAATTTGTTGCTTAATAACTTTTTATTGCTAGTATTTCAGAAAATGGTCTATACCAATTCTGAATTGTGGTTTTAATATCTATCGTTTGGTATAGGTCGCTATATGGTACCACGAATAGTTTAGGAGTTATAAGCAACAAACCTTTTACTTAATTTACGCGATTTTTTTCACTTTACCAAAGTTTGTTGCTTAATAACTTTTAATTGCTAGTATTTCAGAAAATTATCTATATCAATTCTGAATTGTGGTTTTAATATCTATCGTTTGGTATAGGTCGCTATATGGTACTACGAATAGTTAAGGAGTTATAGGCAACAAACTTTTTTTATTTTCATAAAACTATCTTCTGTAAAGCACCCTTAAACCTTAATTGATTTAAGTGACAGTCGCAAAATTAGGTTCTATAGTGGCGAGGCTTTTAAGATCAGTTTATGTTTTGTTAATTCCTCAAAAAATTATGAGTTACTAGCGTTTTGAAAACTGCAATATTTTTGCAAAAACTTGTTTCCATTTTTTTCTCCCAGAAATAGTACTTTTTAAGCAACTCTGCAAAAAGTTTGCTAGATGAAAAAAAAAGTTTGTTAAAAAGTTTGTTTTCTTCTCGCCGATCTGGTTATTTTGTGTTTTTATGATGCTGCAGGTTTTAAATATAATTGTATGTTGCCAGAATGCTAGTGAAACCACAGGAACTCAAACAAAAGTTAACACCATACACTGAAAATAACCTTAGTAGTGAACAAAATAATCAGTATTAAACAATATTTTTAAAATTTCTTTTCAACAATAAAGTTTTATTTCATCCATTTTAAATATATATGTATGTTGGTTTTCTTATTTTTTCAATTTGTTGTTTACATTCTGTATGTATGGATTTGTATTTTTTTTATACTCATAATCGTGCTGCCACTGCTTTTACCATACTTGCATTAAATGTTTCGAACGCAATTATTGACGTTATATTTTATTTTGCAATTTTTTATTTTGTATGGGCTACAACTTTTTTCGTACAATCTTTTCAGAAAAACCCGATACCACGATTGATTCGTATTTTTATCCTCTATCAAACGTATATAGTGGTATATGGGCACGCGGAATCGTTTTCGAGATATTAGTGAAAAACTTAGAAGTTTTTACAAATTTTGTCAAAAAAAAAATGCTGCTATACAAAAGTTGTTATTTTCTCCTTTTGTAAATAAAACAAAGGTTGCCGGGTTACCGATTCCACGATTGCTCGTATTTTTATCCTCTATCAAACGTATATAGTGGTATATGGGCACGCGGCATCGTTTTCGAGATATTAGTGAAAAACTTATAAGTTTTTACAAATTTTGTCAAAAAAAAGTTTGCTGGGTTAATAACTTTTTTCGTGCAGTCTTTTCAGAAAAACCCGATACCACGATCGATTCGTATTTTTATCCTCTATCAAACGTTTATAGTGGTTTAAGGGCACGTGGAATCGTTTTCGAGATATTAGTGAAAAACTTGTAAGTTTTTACAAATTTCGTAAAAAAAAGTTTGCTGGATTAATAACTTTTTTCGTGCAGTCTTTTCAGAAAAACCCGATACCACGATTGATTCGTATATTTATACTCTATCAAATGTATATAGTGGTATATGGGCACGCGGAGTGGTTTTCGAGATATTGCGGAAAAACTATATTTAAAAGTTAAAAAAAAACACTGTAATATGTTTAATGTATAGCACCTTTATTTCTTAAATAATAACAATGACAACCAAAAAATCTGATTCTACAGTCCACAGAATTTTCATTTCATTATTTCGTATTAAAATACAATTTAAATTCACTATTATTAATCAAGTTCAAAATCGCTATTTTTTTTGCAAAAATTTGTTTACATTTTTTTACTGTTTGTTATATATTGAAAAAAGTTTGCCAGAAAGAAAAACTTTGATAAAAAAAGTTTGTTATCTTCTGCTCGACAAATATCTTTATGTATGAAGTTTGACTGCTCTATTATCTTGTCTGTCTGCCCATTTTCTGTCCAAATGTAAAAGCTGTGTAACATTAGACTTTGTTGTAACAGCGTTATAGGTAGCAAGGAGTCTTCACGACCTATTGTTATGTTTGCAAATGTACAGAGCGTCGGCAGAATTGGGTTAATTAATATGTTTAATTATTCTGCGTAAAAAAACGTATTGATGTGCATGCTCTGACAAATCATTATTTTTTTTAGTCATCAATGTTCTTTGAATGCTTATAGCACAGCAAATAGTATTTGCACGCTTGCTTAAAAGATGACCTTCGTTAAAAGTCAAAATTTCATACTAAAAACACTATTTGATGGCAGACATCGTTGTGCAAACAAATGTTCTAATAATGCAGTTTGAACAAGAACATGACATCGTAGTTCCTACGTCAGGTGTGCGCACATGAATTTGTTCAATGTTTGAACAAATCAATGGCTCGTCAAGAGTCAAGACGTAGTGTAAGCCATATTTTTTCGGCGGCGACGGTTTCTCAAATTTACGGCGACTCGGCTAAGTAGGCTTTTAGCCGACTCGGTGCAATATTTAGTATTTCTTCAAATTGAATAGCACAAAGTTCTCTTTGTTAAATAGTAATATTACATGGCAAGTCTTAAAGGACTTCGATTTATTGCTTTATTAACAGCGCTGGGTGGAGTTACCGGTCTTACTTTGTATCCAATAATAATTAAACCAATTCTTAATGCTAATGATTACAGTAAGTTATTTTTATATAACACTAATAAAAACTCAAGGAACAAATCTAGTTTAGCGAAGCTTCTCCAATCAGAAAAAACTTTGTTCAGGATGATAGAGAATTAAGAAATAAGAGAAATATATTAAATGAAAAAAATGGCGCTCGCCCATATTTTCCAAGTTATGGGCTTCTGAACTTTTCTCATATAAAATACTTAATTTACGCTACATTTTTGAAAATATCGGGTCAATATGGGTATCATTTAAAAGCTTTTTAAAATACTTACATATCTTTCTGGAGGCGGTAATTTTTTTTTGAATTAAGGAACAAATCTAGTTTAGTGAAGCTTGACAAATTAAAAGAGAATTAAAAAAGTAATAAAAAAATGTAAAATAAAAAATTTGGCGGTCGCCTTTATTTTCCGAGATAGGGGCCTCTGAACTTTTCATATGGAACTATGATTTTACACTACATTTTTGAACAAATTATGTCAATATGGGTATCATTGTAAAGCTTTTCGAAATATCTATCAGGTAGCGCTAAACTTTAAAAAAAAAAATTAACCCATTAAGAGCAAACGCATCTTTTGATTTTTAAAATTTTTACACTATTAAGTACAGTAATACGTAATAACAAATGTGATAAAAAGCAATTAAATGAATCAATAAAGAAAAATATAACAAATAAAACCCTCAAATCGAACACATACACCGGCTTCGCTTACTAAAGTTTTCTGCATAGCCGGGCTTCGGCCGGTCGCAAAGATTTTCTCCTCTATGGTATAACCAACACCGGCTTCGCTTACCAAAGGTTTCCTGCATAGCCGGCTGTTATGTCTCTTGATTTAAAATAAATAAAAAGAAGTTGAGTCGTTTTAATTAATCAGTTTATTTGCTGTTGATCGTTTAGCTATAAGACAAAGACTGAGTTAGTATTTCTCACAAGATGTTAAATTAACCTCTTACATTAAATACAGTGATTATTGTTGTAGTACATATATGTATGTAATTTGTAATGTAGGCTTAATACTGAGTATTACTTATCGTATTATTTGAGATTACTTAAATACTAATGGAACTATTTAAAGCTAACACTGCATTATAAAAGTATGTTACTTATTGTAATATATTACATTTCTTCCCTTTTAAAAAAAAAATAGTTTTAATTTTTCTCGCCTACTAAATAACTTTACAATCGTATGTACATACATACATACATATGTATGTATTAATTATTGTATGCATTTAGAAAGAACAATGATGTACAAGTATATATGTATGTTTATGTAGTTATGTTTATACTTAAACATAATAATACGTAAACACATTTTCAAATATCGTAGAAACATGATTATTAGTTTTATTCAATAATATTAAAAAAATGAAGAAATTAAATTTAGGTTATTTTTTGTAACTTATATTTGGTTTTTTCCTTAGCCGATCTTTCAGTGGTGTTTCTTTTTCTTCTTTTAAACATTGTTGAGTATAGATCGATTTTTAATTTTTATCAAGATCTTGTTGGTTTTGACGATCTTTAAAATAAGTTAAAATTACATTTTTTTCAACTTTTTTTAATTGATTTCTATGAGCTAATCTACGTCTTTTATTGACTTCTATCAAATATAGAGTATTGGAAATTATTTTGCAAATAGATCCTCTGATCCATTTTACATCACTATTTCCATTTGGATTCAAATAAAGTATTTGTTCACCTACTTTTAGATAAAAATTTTTTGCTTTTGAGCTATTCTCAAACTTATCTTTTTCTTTACTCTTTTTAATTTTATAATTGGTAGGTATTGATATTTTATTTGAAATACTTTTTGAAATACCATAAGATAAGGGAGTTATTGGTTTATAGGCTAAAACGAGTTCGCTCGGGCATATACCCGTGACTGTTGTTGGGGTATTTCTATATTTAAACAAATAATTGAAAACGATATTTTGCATAGATAACTTTTTCTTTTGGTCAGACAAAAAGTAAGATTTAAGACTTCGCTTAATAGTCTGAACACCTCTTTCTGCCAATCCATTACTAGAAGGATGATATGATGGACTAAAAAGTTGCTTTATACCATTACATTTCAAGAAAAATCGTCCGCCACTATTAAAAAATCTGTATTTTCGAATTGAAAAAGGTCCACGTGTATTCTTTCCAAAGGATATACTGTATCATTCGAAGTAAAATTGGGACAATCCTTAATTTTGCTTCTAGTCTGTTGGCAACCTTGGTAATTTAAAACATAATTTTCTATATTGGCGTCAATTGACGGCCACCATACACAGCTGCGAGCTAAAAGCTTCATCCGTACAATACCAACATGAGTCTCATACAACAATGCTAAAATTTTACTTCTAAAAATTGAGGGTATTATCAGCCGATCTGCGTAAAATAAACATTTATCCCTGACCTCAAGCGAAAGTTTAACATTCCTGTATGAGCATAAACAATCATCTAACTTTTTTGACTCGGGCCAACAGTCATTTTCAATAAAATAGATTATCTGCTTTATATTCTCGTCTTTTTCAGAATATTTTAAATTTCATCCGTTGAAATTGGAATATAATTTGTATCAAAATTAAAAAAATAATAAATTGAAGTTATGAACGTTTGTTGTCCCTAAAGGTAAACGCGAAAGTGCATCGACGTTTCGCTGTTTTGCTCCAGGACGGTATTTAATTTTACAATTATAATAGGAGAGAAATAAAATCCACCTATGGAAACGCACAGAGACAATATTTGCTAGAGCTTTTTGGTCCCCCAGAAGCCTTTCTAGTGGTTGGTGGACAGTATACACTGTAAAAGGATAACCGTAAACATATTTATGAAATTTTTTACCGCAAATACCACAGCTAAAGCTTCCCGATGAATTTGGGAATAGTTTTTTTCAGACTTATTCAACGTTGTGGATGCCATAAAACATGGCCTCTCTTGACCATTGATAACTACACTGAGAATAGCGCACACTCCATACGGAGACGCATCACAAGCAATTATGATTTGCTTAGTAGGGTCAAAATGAAATAGAAGATCATTTTCACAAAGTAACTTTTTACTTTTTTCAAACGCTCTGACGCAGTCTTCGTCCCAGTGCAACTTCGTTTCTTTACGAAGTAGGTTATGCAAAGGTGCTAGGACAGTAGAACTGCAAGGCAAAAATTTTGATTAATAGTTTACCAACCCCAAAAAACTTTGAAGCTGGTCCACATTTACAGGAGTAATTTTATAGCTTCAATTTTTCTTTTGGAGGGTTTTATCCCCTCCGGGGTCAAAACATGCCCCAAATATTCAAGATTACTCTCAAAAAGTTTACACTTTTCCCAATTAATACGTACATTGTACTCTTGAAGTCTACTTAATACTTTAAATAATTTTTCCCGACAGTCTTCTCTACCAACACCGGCCACCAAAATGTCGTCCAAATATACTGCTACACCGTCCAAGCCTTGCACTATTTGGTCCATGCCACGCTGAAACAACATTGGTGCCGTTGCTACGCCAAAAGGCAGTCTACAAAATTCAAACAATCCCATATGCGTATTGATTGTTAAACATGACCTTGATGATTTATTTAGTAACAATTACAAATAAGCTTTGCTTAAGTCCAAAACACAAAATTGTGTGTTTCCTCTCAAACTTGTAAGAATATCATCTATTATTATATACATCCATTTCTAATACTGGATTGATGGTGACTTTAAATTGCCACGTATTCGTACACTTGAATCTTTTTTTAAAACACATACAATAGGTGCTGCCCATTTACTATTACGAACCGGTTGTATAAACCCTTCTTCATACATATTTTTTTTTTAATTTTATTTATTTAGTAGTATTTAAAATACTTTCTTATTAACTAAATGATATTAAATTATTCATTATTTCAATTGCTCTGATATGTATTACTTTTCACAAAATGCACACAGTTTCTTTTAAATATGTTGATATTTCTTTCATTTTTAACATTTATGGGTAATAGATTAAATAACTGCAATCCTTTGTATAATAGACATCTTTTCATTGGACTATTTGTTGCTCTATGTATCCTAAAATCATTTGCATTCCGAAGACTGTAAGGTTGACATTCGTTGACATATCTTAATTGCTCTGTTAAATATTCAGGTGCATTCCCCATTTTCATTTTATAGATGAAGGTAAAGGTATTAAGTTGAAGTCTTTGCCTAATGTTCAGCCATTTTAATGTATCCAGCATGAGTTGTATTGGAGTATATCTATTGCATTTAATTATCGATCTCATAGCCCTGTTTTGCAACTTTTGTAATCTCTCTATTTGTAAGTCTGTGCAGCATGTGTATAATATTGTTGAACCGAATTCAAAATGTGGTTTAACTATGGTGTTATATATATTTATTGCAGTAATTGTTGATATTTTATTTCTTATTCTTTTAAAAAAGCCAATTTTTTTTCCAATTTTTTTGCATATGTAATCTATATGATCTTTAAGGTTCAAGTTTTTGTCTATTATAAATCCTAAATATTTGATGTTTTCCACTTTCTCAATTATTTTGTTATTAATTTTAAAGGGTATTTCGCTCTTCATGTTTATTTCTAATATTTTTGTTTTATTTTCATTTAGTTTTAGCTTATTCATGTTTAACCAATTGTTTACATTTACCATATCATAAGTTAAGTTTCTGTGGCACTGTTCATCGGTTTCAGATTCTCTAAATATTAAAGTATCATCCGCGTATAACACTATTTCACATTTATATAATATATTGGGTAATTCATTTATATATATGATAAATAAAAGAGCCCCCAGAATAGATCCCTGAGGTACTCCATATTCGTTGTTTATAGTGTTAGAAAAAATATTATTTACTTTGGTTACTTGTTTTCTATTTGTTAGGTATGATTTAAACCAGTTTAATTCTTTATTTTGGATTCCATATTTATAAAGTTTGCACAATAATATGTCTCTATCAATAGTTTCAAAAGCTCTTTTAAAGTCGAGAAAAATTGCCATAACTTTATTATTTTTATTGATATTTTTCCATCTATTAATAACATAGTTCACTGCTGTCTCACACGAAAAGTTTTTTCGAAAACCGGATTGATATTTCGATAATATATTGTTTGTTTCTATATAGTCTTCTAGTTGTTGCTTAACGATTTTTTCTAGAATTTTTTCACATAGTTTGAGAGTGTTTATCGGACGAAAATCTTCACATTTATTAGTTTTTGTTATTTTTTCAATTGGGGTAATCATTGTCGTTTTCCAATTTTCTGGAAAAGTTCCCGTGTCTAGAGACTTGTTAATTATTCTCAACATTATATTTCCAAGCAAATCCCAATTATCTAAGATTAAGCATATATTCACATTATTATAATCTGGTTTCTTCTTCATAACTTTACTGTTATTTGTTTTTACTGTTATTCTGTTCTTTCTCCTACCCTGTTTCTTATTTTTCTAAATGACCTTCTCTGTCAAACTTCCAACCCTATCTACTCTTTTGCAGATGATAGCAGCATTTGCCATTCGTATTCATTCTGCAGACGGCCGAGCCTTTTAGAGATTGGGGCCAAGCGGCAAAACATGAATGATACGCTCAATCACGATCTCGTAACAATATCTAATTGGGGCCGGGCAAATAGAGTCGACTTTAACGCTCGTAAGACTCAATGTTGTATGCTAACACACCGGCGTTCGGCCGATAATGGTGCTACATCTGTAATTATGGGTGGTATAAGTGTTAAGGAATCAGAAGCTCTTGATGTTCTTGGCATGAAAATCCAGTGTGACGTTCGATGGACTAAGCACATTTTTCAAGTCTCAAAAGAAGCTTTCAAGTGTCTCGGTTTTCTCAAACGGTGTAAAACATATTTCACCTCATCCGATCTCCTTACTATTTATACCACTTACATCCGGCCAAAAATGGAATACAACTCTCATGTATGGGCCGGTGCTCCAAAGTCTATTTTGGAACTACTTGACCGCGTGCAGGAGAGGGCGAAGAAGCTCATAGGTGACAGTAGGGTATCCAACTCTATTGAACATCGACGCAATGTGGGTTGTGTTTCGCTGTTTTATCGCTACTACAATGGAATGTGCTCTGATGAGATTAGGGAACTAGTTCCCGATATCCGCACGTTTTCGCGCACAACACGCTTTTCATTAAGAGCCCATCCATTTGTGGTCGATTGGCCAGTGAATCGCACAATGCATTACAGAGAAAATTCATTTTTTAGCCGTACAGTTCGCTTGTGGAATCATCTTCCTACAGAGGTCTTTCCTGTCAACTACAATGTTGGAAAATTCAAATCGAATGTCCACAAACATTACTCCCTCTATCCTCCTTCCCATAACCTAATTTCCTAGTTCTGGCACAATGCTTTGCATGAGTAGGGGTCATCCCCTGAGTGCTGGTCCGAAATAAAAAAAAAAAACTTTACATATTTCTTTAAGTTCAGAAATAGTTATTGTACTAAAAATAAATTTACTGTTTATCACATTTGTTTGATTACTATATTGAACATGTTCTATACTATCTCTTATTTCTTTAATACTATTTACAAAATATTCATTAAATTGGTTCGCTATATCGGTGCTGTTATTATATTCTATGTTATTAAATATCACATTTTTTATCACAGGTTTGTTCTTTTTTTAGCACTAGATCTTTGATGTTCTTCCACATTTGCTTTTGATCATTAGTATTGCTTATTTTTTATTAATATATGTATTTTTTTCATTTTCTAATTTTATTTTATAGATATTTCTTGCTTGTCTGTAATTATTCCATGCTGCAACAGTATTTTTAATTTTTGCTATATTGTATTTTGCTATTCATTCATTCATTCATTTTTCCGTGTTTGTAATTGCCTATTAAACCACTTATTTCCACCATACTTTTCGCTAGTAGTTTTTCTAACAGTAAGTTTCTTGATCGTATTTTCAATGCAGTTATCAAAACTCATTACATTATTATTTAAATCAGTTCTGTCATCAAAATTTAATGATGTATTAATTTCTCTTCTAAATTTACTTTTTTCATATTTAAAAAATTCTATTTGTTTTTTGTTTTCACATTCTTTTTCCACTTTGTTTTCAATACAGATTTCTATTGTTTCATGATCAGATATTTTATTTATTCTACTATTATTTACTCTAACATTAAAATTATTTGCTATCACATAATCGATTAATGTTCTTGATTCTTGCGTAACTCTCGTGTAATCGGTAATTACTTGCTTTAGTCCATTATCATTTATAATCTGTTCCAGTTTGTTTTTATAAAAGCTTTGCTTCGCCCAATCAACATTAAAATCTCCAGCTAGAATTATGTCTATGTTTTCATCACAAAGTTCTTCAATGGTTTGTTCAAATATTTCATAGAATTCCGCATCTTGACTGCTTGGTGATCGATAAACTGATGCAATTATCATTGACGTACTCCTGAATTTTATACTATAGGCGCTAATCCAATATTTAAAGTTTCGTACCTTTTTACAAATCAAATTCACCTGCCATTTGTTATTAAAATATATAATTATGCCACCTGTTCTTGTAGAGTTCGATAGTGTTACATATGCATTGTATCCTTCCAGTTGTATTTCAGATTCATCTACTCTATCGGTTAAATGTGTCTCAGAAAATATCAAAAAATCCGGTTTATCACTATCTGTAATTGCCTCAATCTGGTTAAAGTTGTTAATTAATCTTTGTATATTTGTGTAGATTCCATTTATATTCTTTAGTTGTTAATTTACTAACCCCATTGTTCTCTTTTTTAACTTTAATTTATTTTGGTATACTGGACAGTCTCTGCTTGTTGTGGTATGATTCACATCAAGACCCAAATTTAGCCTTTTATTCGAATTTATACAGTTTATGCAGTAACAATATTTATTTATTTATTTTCATTTCCTGTACAACAAGATCTAGTCTTATAATTAGAGTACAGGAACGCATAGTGTTATAACAATTTTTATGACAATATTTAACTTAGTAAAAATTAAAAATAGAAAAAAAGAAAATAATATAGAATAAAAATAATATAAAATTATAATAAAAAAAAAATCAAAATGAAACAAAATAATAAAAAAAGTATGAATTTTATTGGGAAAGAAAAAAAAATAATAAAATAAAAAGTTATGTAAAAGATTTAAATAAAAAAATTTTAAAACTATTAGCATTGCTATTAAGTTGTTGGATTAGTGGAAGATTGTTCCAAAGTCGAGAGGCATGTATAAAGAACTGCCATTCAGAGACTAGGCATTGGTGTCGAGGTATTACCAGGTTATGACTACGTTGTGATTGAAGAAAACGAAGTTGATTAAATAGATATGTTGGGTTTTCAGTATTAATGATTTTATGCAAAAAAATTAGAGTGCGAATTTTTAGCAGGTTATCAAACGACACCCCATAAAGATTATTGGAGACGGTGGACACATGATCATACCTTCTCAATTTATATACGTATCTTACGATGTTGTTGTATAAGACGTTTAACTTTCTTTTGCTGACTGAGTCACGCTTGAAAATATTTCACAACCATATAGCAGGGAAGGAATCAAGTAAGTTTTGGCAAGCAAGATCCTTACTTTTAGTGGAATAAAATATTGTGAAGACCAGAGAGCCCTTAGCTTAATATAAGTTTGACCAACCAGAGAATTAATGTGATCATTCCATGTCAACTTGTTATTAAAAATAATGCCAAGATTTTTTGCTGAATTCACGACTTCGATTTTCTCGCCATTTAAAAGAATATCATCGTTAATGTTGGGAACGGTTCTTTTTTTACAAATTATGATGCATTTAGATTTGGCTGGGTTTAAACAAAGCCCATTAGCACTAGCCCACAAATTTATTTTATTTAAATCGCTGTTTAAATGAAATATACCTGAAGAAATATCTTCTATTGGACAACTTAATGTAAGCTGTACATCATCTGCATACAAATGGATTTTGCATGTCGAAAGTTGCTTAGGCAGATCATTTGAGTACATGGAAAATAAAAGTGGGCCTAAAGTTGAACGCTGAGGCACGCCTCTATTAACCAACAAGCTGTATGAGCAAATATCATTCGCGAATACCGATTGGGTACGATGTGCTAAATATGACGATATCAAATTTGTTGACATGTTCGTAAAATTAAAAAAATGTTTCAGTTTTTTAGTGAGTATATTATGGTCTACCGTATCAAAAGCCTTAGAATGATCTAAGAGCACCAAAAAGTTAATATGTCCGTTTTCTAGACCCTGCCGTATATTTTCACAAACTTGCACGAGAGCTGTAATACAGCTGTGATTTTCGCGAAAACCAGATTGTTTATCAGTGATCAAATTGTGAGTATTGACATATGTAATAATCTGCTTATAGAGTAACTTTTCTAAAATCTTTGACAAAAAACATAAAATGGCAATGGGTCTATATTTCCCATTGGCCTTAGGCAAAGGAACAATTTTGGCGTGTTTCCAGTTAGATGGATAAGTACCCGATATAATAGCAGAATTGAACAAATGCGTAATATATGGGAGAATCACTTGTTTAAATATTCTTTATCACAGTCTTTTGTTGCATGATTTTCATGGCATTTTAGGCATACTTCATTATTTTTACAGTCCCTAGCTCTATGGTTGAATCCTCAACATTTAAAACATTGTAATACTTCTGTGCCATCAAAAACTCTGCATTTCTCCCAACCGATATTTATCTTTTGTGCCGCCGATACTTCTGGGTATGTTTCATTATCAATTAATAGTTTTGCATTATATATTGTTTTATTCAATCTTTTAGTTCCAAAAACTTTTATTAGCTCAATTGCACTATTTTCTAAAATCTGATTTTGTTTTTTAATTTTTTCAATTATTTCTTTATCATCGTATTTAAAAGACATATCGGTTACAACAATAGACATTTCAATTTTGTTCAACACTGATTTATTCTTCAATGCATCTGAGAATGACATCTTACTTGTATTGCCATTTGTCTCCTTTATCACTTTCTTTATTTCATTGAACATTTTGACGTTGGTTTTTTCTATGTTATTACACATTTCTATATTTTTGTTTTCTTATTCTTTATCGTGCCGAAAAGTTGTTTTACCTCATCAACACTTTTCTAACAAGCTTTTTGAGTTTTGTCTAAAATTTTTAAACGTTCTTCATATCGTTTTTCAATGGCCTCTAATAGTTGTTTAATTTCGTTTTCATTTTGTCTCAACAATGTTTCAAATTCACGTTTGTACTCCTTCAAATTTTGTTTATTAACACAGACACCATCTTGAATTTGACCAAGCACCAAATCTACATTTTTTATATACTCCATACAATCATTGCATATAAATCTCATAAAATTATTAGAATCTATCATTCCAATAGAATATTGATCCACACCAGAACATTTTTTTACACTGTGATACACCTTATCACAAACACCATGGCATCTAATGCCGGTTTCACCCCTAATTGCTGACTTGCAAGTACTGCAATCAGTCATCGTTGGGGGAGTTATATCAATTTCAAAATATTGTTTTAATGTGCATTAAATTTTTAAAATCTTCACTGTCCACGGATACGTAAGTGTTTATTTTAGACGATCAAAAGTTTTTTGTTATTTTCCGAATCACTTTAATATTTTATTTTATTAATCTTATCAGAGCTTAGTTTTTTTGCTTCTTCTCAATGTTTCAATCAAAAATCTGCCTCTACTTTGGACTTTAAACTCATGGGTACAGAATATGGCTTAAAAAAGTTAGGTATGGAACCTGAACGAACGATAATATCTGCAGAAAATTGTTTAATGGGATTTTTATTTTTAAAAATAACGAAAGAAATATAAATTTAAGCTCTTCTTTAGTATTGGACTGGCAGACATTTTGTATTAATAAATTTTCTCTTGACTTACTGTTTTGACCAATGAAAAAATTACGCTATGCAGGGTATAACACATCCAGCCAATTTCGTCCCATTAAGGGAGTGAATCGGTGACTTGATTTGACAATTAACAATTTCAACTCTACGCCGTTTACCAATACTGATATCTCACCCATTAACTTAACTGTTGAACCTGTCAATACCTGCAATGGTGGGCAACTTACAATATTTAATTTTATATTTTCAAAATAAAATTCGTAATCTATACTACACATTACTGATACTACCGCTCCTGTGTCTATTTCCATCAATACCTGCTTACCACTGATTAACACATTTCTTACTAACGACTCATTTTCTCGGTTTACCCAGTTAATCGATCCCAGCATGTATTCTAGTTCGTTTATATTCTGTTGCCGTTTCTCTTGTTTGTTGAATGTCGAAAATTATTGATTTTTACCTTTAGATTTTGAAAAACAGGCTTTTAAGGAGTGACCTTTTTTCCCACATGTAAAACAGTTCCAGTGTTTTGCTGGACAACTTCCAAATGCATGTTTAGTGGTGCAATTAGGACATTTTTCGAACGGTTGTTTTTTATTTAGGTAAAAATTGTTATTTTGCTTTTGGTAATGTTGTACTTTGTTAATATAATACGACGATGATGGATGCATGCTTCTTTGTTCCTTATTTACCAACTCGAAAGACTGGGCTATCTTGCATGCCTCTTCCCACGTTAAATTTGCAGTAGATAACAGCTTAGTTTGTAACTGACTACAACTAACACCACATACCATTCGATCTCTTAACGCTTCTTTTAGAAAATTACCGAAGTCACATTCGGATACGATTAACTTTAAACTTACTATAAATTCACCAACAGATTCATTTTGTTTTTGTGAACAGTTATAAAATTTATACCGTTCGGCTATTATATTTTTTCCTGGCCGAAAATGTGGAATGATAACTTCGATCAATTCCTTAAAAGTTTTTGTGGTTGGTTTTTCCGGTAACAAAATACTTTTAATTCTTTTGTATGTTTCCGGTCCAACTAATGTCAAAAACATCGCCACTTTATTTTCATCCACTACACCATTAATTTTAAATAACTGCTCCATTCTTTCTAAATATTCCTCGAAATCGTCTCCAAACGCAAACTGTTCGATACTGCCAATTAGGGTCATTTTCTGCGGCTTTAAAATTAATCATTTCTTTAATAGGTTCGTTTTAACTATTGTCTCGTCGCCAAATTTGTTATGTCTCTTGATTTAAAATAAATAAAAAGAAGTTGAGTCGTTTTAATTAATCAGTTTATTTGCTGTTGATCGCTTAGCTATAAGACAAAGACTGAGTTAGTATTTCTCACAAGATGTTAAATTAACCTCTTACATTAAATACAGTGATTATTGTTGTAGTACATATATGTATGTAATTTGTAATGTAGGCTTAATACTGAGTATTACTTTAATGTAACTTATTATCGTATTATTTGAGAGTACTTAAATACTAACGGAACTATTTAAAGCTAACACTGCATTATAAAAGTATGTTACTTATTGTAATATATTACACCGGCCTTCGGCCGTTCGCAAGGATTTTCTCCTCTATGGTATGACCAACATCGGCTTCGCTTACTAAAGCTTTTTTTCACAGCCAGCCTTCGGCCGGTCGCAAGGATTTTCTCTATGGTATGACCAACACCGGCTTCGCTTACTAAAGGTTTTCTGCATAGCCGGACTTCGGCCGGGCGCAAGGATTTTCTCCTCTATGGTATGACCAACACTGGCTTCGCTTACTAAAGGTTTTTTGCACAGCTTTGGCCGGGCGCAAGGATTTCTCCTCTATGGTATGACCAATACCGGCTTCGCCTACTAAAGGTTTCCTGCATAGCCGGCCTTTGGCCGGGCGCAAGGATTTTCTCCTCTATGGTATGACCAACACCGGCTTCGCTTACTAAAGGTTTCTTGCATAACCGGCCTTCGGCCGGGCGCAAGGATTTTCTCCTCTATGGTATGACCAACACCGGCTTCGCTTACTAAAATTTTCCTACGTACTATGCATAAAACTTCATAAAAAAATGTCACCGATTCTTAATGGGTTAAATTTTTTTTTTAAATTTTAGCACAAAAAAATTTAGCACAAAAGCTTTAAATTGATACCCATATTGACTCAATTTGTTCAAAAATGCAGTACGAATTCACAGTTTCATATGAAAAGTTCAGAGGCCCATAACTCGGAAAATAAGGGCGACCGCCAATTTTTTTATTTTACATTTTTTTTATTATTTTTTAATTCTCTATCACCCTGTATAACTTTTTTTTTATTGGTCAAGCTTCACTAAACTAGATTTAAGCCTTAATTAACCCATTAAAATCCGAAGCATTTTTTGATTTTTTAAGACGTGATAAAAAAAGTTATATGAATTTTATTTGAACTATTTCAAGTGAAAGCGAGACGACAAGTACAACACTAAAAAACAACATATTTTTGTTTTTGTTTGGTCGGCTGCCCCTGTCAAATTAAATTAATTCGCCTTAATTAATATCAAATCAAAATGTGAAAAAATAGCTGTGTTCGCTTACTTTCGAAGCAGAAACTTCCAACATTTATGAAAAATATTGCATTGAATTATTATTATTATATTATTATTATTAAGGGTGTTCGAAACACCCTTTAATTTTAAGGTTTAATTTTATAGAAAGCGAACATTGAGTTAATTACTGTCTGCAAATTTTAAGTGGTTGCCTCCTATAGCTGAAGAAATAAAGACATTTTTTTTTCGCAATTTTTATTTATTGTATCTTCAATATAATTGAACTATCAATAATTACTCATATCTTAAGTCTAAAAATATACTTGTTAAGTCCAACCAGTGCTGGACAAAAAAATGTATGTTTCACGGTTACTGTAATTTGTGGGTTATCCCTCTGATGTACGGATGAGAGAAGCAGTGTCCCTCCTTTTTAGTCGTATGTAACCAGGTTCAGTTAGTATGTTACGGGCCAGTGGATTCGAATGAGTTTCAAGCTTCTTTAAATACCTTATGGCAAGTTTCGCTATTTCTTTAACTGATGGCACGTTTAGATCTTTATGGATGTTCGAATTTTTTATATACCAGGGAGCAGATGTAATAATACGTAGAATCTTATTTTGGCGCCTTTGAATTTTTTCTACATTGGTAGCTGAGGCAGTGCCCCATAATTGAATGCCATAACACCATATTGGTTTTAGAATTGACTTGTATAATAAAAGTTTGCAGTCTAAAGCTAGAGTTGAATTTCTGCCAATTAGCCAGTTTAGTTGGACTGATTTCAACTTCATTTGCGTTAACTTTGTTTCTATGTGCCGTTTCCATGTAAGGCGCCGGTCAAGATGTATGCCGAGATATTTGACATCTGAAAGCTGAGGTATCGTTTGGTTATTTATCCGAATAGGGGGGCAAGATTTTCTGCGCAGTGTGAAAGTTATGTGAGTACATTTTTGTTCATTCACTTTTATTCTCCATTTCTTCAACCATTTTTCTAAATTGGATATGTGGTCTTGTAAATATCGTGATGCTACTTCGGGTCTTTCGTGAATGCTCAAAAAAGCTGTGTCGTCAGCAAATGTCGATGTGTGAACTCGGTTACTAGTTGGCATGTCTGAAGTATAAAATAAGTATAAAAAGGGCTCCAATATACTACCTTGGGGAACTCCGGCTTCGATTGGCTGGGGTGAGCTCAAAAAATCTCCTTCTTTCACAATAAATTTTCGTTCGGTTAAATAACTATCTAGCAGCTTATATAGGTTTACGGGCAAATTCAGTTTTAGCTTGTATAATAGGCCTTCATGCCATACCTTATCTAATGCTTGAGAAACGTCGATAAAAAGCGCAGAGCAGTATTTTCTCTCTTCAAATGTCTTCTTAACAACATTGACTAACCTGTGAGTTTGTTCGATCGTACTATGTTTTTGCCTGAAGCCGAATTGATGGTTTGGAATACATCCTTTGTCGCTTAGAATAGGGTTAAGCTTAGTTATTAACATCCTCTCAAACAGCTTTGACATATTTGACAAAAGGCTCATAGGTCTGTATGATTCAATTTTTGTGTGGTCTTTTCCTGGTTTAGGAATCATGGTAACCAAGGACACCTTCCAATCTGTGGGAAAGTACTCAAAACGTAAAATGGCATTAAAAATAAAAAGAACGATTCTGCGAGCTACACGGGGCAACTCAATTAACATCTTGTTACTGGTTTTATCAACGCCAGGGGCTTTTTTGGTGTTCAAATCCATTATTGCCTTTTCAAGATCACCAAATTCAAATCTTATCGGTACTGCAGCACTAGCCTCGAGAACTGGCAACTCAACTATATCAGTCGATATATTTGGGGTAAAAACCTTTTTCAAATGTTCAGCAAATAAATTTCCTTTTTCGGTATCACTCCTTGCCCAGCCTCCAGCTGAAGTTCGCAAGGGAGGCTTACGTAAGACTGGCCTTTTAAGGTTTCTACAAGCACGCCATAACGAATAATCTGATTGAGGAGTTGCGTCTAGGTCTCCTAAATAGTTTTTCAGGGATGCTACTCTTCGAGATCCCAGCATGTCTCTTAGCCGGTTCGTGCATTCTTTAAGTCTGCTTTTGAGTTGAGGAGATCTCTGTGATTGCCATTCTCTACGAATTTTTCTTTTTTCAGCCAAGAGCCGTTCGATATCTGCAGAATAAATTTGATTGTATCGGGTTATTGTTGAATGTTGGGCAGCTGATTTGAGGTTTTGGTCAAAAACAATAAGACTCCGCTCTACGTCTTCAGGTGTTCTTAGCGGGATGTTTTCCGAACAATGAGTACTACGATACTTTCTATATTTCAACCAATTAATGCTTGTGGTAGTCATTGGTGATATGATGTTTTGTTTGTCCCATATATAGACGATAGTGGGTGAATGATCTGAGGATAATTAAAGTGACGCTTCAGCTTTAATCGTTTCTCTTGGTATACCCTTAATCACGCCAAAATCAATAACATCCGGTATTTTTTGTCGATCAGTAGGCCAATAGGTGGGTTGTCCACTTGATATCACATTCAGACGCATTTTTGAAATTGTGTCAAACAAAACACGACCTTTTGGAGTTATTAGGCGTGATACCCAAAACGTATGTTTAGCGTTGTAGTCGCCTGATGCTATGAAACAGGGACCTAGTGATTTGAAGAAATCGCTGTGTTGACTCTCTGATATTTGAAACCTAGGAGGTGAATAAATCGAAGAAATAACTAAGTTTTGATGAAATTCTTCAATACAGATGTTTGTTGCTTGTAGGTAATCTTCACAAAAATCACACAGTAAATAATGTTTGATTCGAGCCTTTATTAGTATTGCTGAACCACCACATGCTCTGCCACGGGGGTCTTTGGTATCATATAAGATATAGCCATTTATTTTAAAAAAGCTATTTGTTAAGTGAGTCTCTGCAACCAGCATGACATCAATTTGTTCCTTCTTAAGGAAGTACTCGAGTTCATTTTTGTGTTGCGTTCCAGAAACATATTTTTAAACAGTTCATGGTTTGTTAAGTAACGCCTGCAACATAGTAGATTGCATGCGTACCATTTCTTGCATCATGCTGCTCATAGAGCTCATACAACTGTTTATCGAATGCACTAATGTCTCGATGCTTGCTTCGAGACGATTAAAATTACCAGATGGTGTTTGTTCTTTAGGATGCGATTGCAAATTAGGAGTAGAATTAGTTGTCGGTGTCGCTTTATGTACTGCAGTATGATTGCTTTTTACCATATCAGCGTATGAAACATGTTGTGTTGTTGGTTGGGCTAACTGAGGATAATGAGCATTTGCTCGATATTGTTGGTGCTTAGCAGGAGTATTTAGTTTTTGAGTGGTTTTCCTTACCATGGAAAAAACTGGACAGCCTCTGTAGTTAGCAGTGTGGTTTCCACCGCAATTGCTACATTTTTTTACTTTCGAATCATCCCTTGCTTTGTCGCATTGGGCGGAACAATGTAGCTCGCCACATACAACGCAAACCGGAGGCAACTTACAGTAAGCCCTAGTATGACCATATTCTTGACAACTTAGACACTGGACAGGTCCTGGACGCTTATGCGGCTCCTCTACAGTTATTTTACGGTGTAACAGGTATTTCAGATTGTAAATGGGGTGCATTTCGTTCTTCTTCAATCTGATATCTCCAGGTTCCAGTTCAACGCGAAATAGTGGTTGGGGGACACGTTCCCGATTACGGAGATTATCTACACTTTTTATTTTAAAACCCGCTTTTTGGAGTCCGGCTCTTATTTCAGCTGGATCAACGTATGAATCTACACCTTTAATGACTACCTGTAGACCTTTGCTACTCTTCAGCTGATAGGTATAAAAGTTCTTTTTGCAGTTTTTAAACTCGCTTACTGCTTTACGATAACTACTTTCATCAATAAATTGTATTTTTGTCTCATCAATGTTACCGCGCTTAATGGGAATTACATAAAATGAGTTCTCGCCAATAATTGTAATTAAATTTTTTATTAAATCGTTTGAATTTTTCTCCCTTAAATAAACTGGAGGTGGTTTGAACGACTTAATTGCCGTTTTATGTACAGTTGTTTCACTATCTAAGATAGCAAAACGATTATGGGAATTTATTCGGGTAGAGTCCTTGTCTTTTTGTACTTTAGCCATTGGTGCAATCTGCGAAGATTTAGGGCTTCGACCTCTTTTCAAAACAGTTATGTATCTGTCCATTCCCACTTGCGTCTTGGGTTTTTCTATACTATCCATATTATCTTTGGCAACACTGTGTTCAGAAGGCGATTTGTTTGTATTTATTTTATTGTCATCGCTTAGTAAAAGTGAAGAACAAGATTGGGCACGTATAACTGGCGTAGCATTAATACACAAATTATTTTCAGTTTTTTTGCTTTTATTCAATTCAGCATTGTCAACATTTTTGTTGCTTAAATTAAACAGGCTCATTAGCCTTTATTGTTTTTATTTTATTTTAAAAGTAGCAATTCAATATGCCGTTGTACAAAATAAAGAAAAGGAAAAAAAAAGAAAAAAAAAATATTTTACAAACAACTTTGTTGTTGTATTATAACAGGTTTGTTTTTGTTTTAAATTGTTCACACAATGTATGTTTTGTTTTTTGTTAATGCGAGCTTAAAAAAAATCGTGTCCGCACTTATCAACGCCAAAAACATAACGGCAAATAACACCTCACTTTCGGAACACCCGACAAGTTTTAGTATTTATTGCTAGTGGCCACAGTTATATACCTTCTGTGAAAATTTCAAGAGCCTACCTATTATGGTTCAAAACTTAGGCCTTATACATACATATCACGCTACTATCGGAACACCCTTTAATTTTTAGGTTTATTTTGTAGACTTGTTTATAAAACGAACTAAGTTTTAATTACTGTTTGTAAATTTTTAGTGTATGCTTCCTACAGTTCAAGAAATAAACACACATTCTTAATAACACCTCCCTATCGGAACACCCTATAAGTTTTAATATTTATTGCTACAACGGCCACAGTTATACCACTTCTGGGAAAATTTTAAGAGTCTACCTATTATGGTTCAAAACTTAGGCCTTATACATGCAAATCACGCCACTATCGGAACACCCTTTAATTTTTAGGTTTATTTTTTTTAGACTTGTTTATATAGCGCACTAAGTTTTAATTACTGCTTGCATATTTTTAGTGTATTCCTCCTACAGTTCAAGAAATAACCACATATTCGTGAATAACAGCTCTCTATCGGAACACCCTATAAGTTTCAGTATTTGTTACTATAGCGGCCACTACTATACACCTTCTGTGAAAATTTCAAGCGTCTACCTATTATGGTTCAAAACTTAGGCCTTATACATGCATATCACACCACTATCGGAACACCCTTTAATTGTTAGGTTTATTTTTTATACTTGTTTATATAGCGAACTAAGTTTTAATTACTGTTTTTAAATCTTGAGTCTATGCCTCCTACAGTTCACGAAATAGGCACATATTCGTGATAACACCTCTCTATCGGAACACCTTATAAGTTTTAGTATTTGTTGCTATAGCGGCAACAGCTTTACATTTTCATAATTTCAAGAGTCTACCTATTACGGTTCCAGAGATAAAAGGCGCTGACAGACGGAGAGACATTGTAGCGAAAACAATAGGGTTACGTTTTTACACTTTGTGTACGGAACCCTAAAAATTGGCGGTCGCCCTTACTTTTCAAGTTATGGCCTCTGAACTTTTCATATGATACTGTCGATATTTATTTCCATAATTTTTATTTGTTTTCATTGAGTTAAAGTTTATTCTTAATTTAGCCATATATTTCTATTATTTATATCGTCTATCATTTTATCGCGACATTCCTCACTACTATCTCCTTCATTATATATAAGAGTATCATCAGCAAATAATATTAAATACAAATTTAGAAATCTGAATTAAACATTGCCGGTTACCTTGATACATCACATTCTGTTGCAATATTGTACATAAACTAAAAGTTATGCTTATACCTACATAAATGAGAAAAAGATATATAAAAAGTATTTTCAATTACAAAAGATCTTTTTTTTATTTTTTTTATATTTTTTTATTTCATTTAATATTTTATTTTTTCAAAAAAATATGCATATATAGCCATTAGGCTAAACCAAAAAAATGTGAAAAAATTGAGGGCGACGCTTAGTTTCGGAGTTACGGACCCCAAAGTTTCTATGTAAAATATGATATATCTCGACCATATTATGATGGAATGAGGCAATATGGGTATCGTTGGAATGGTAATTAAAAGTACTATCCAACTAAAGTGAAATTTATAAGAAAAATGGAAAAATTTTAAATAAGTAAAAAAAAGGATATTTTTTATTTTGCGCCTGGCTATGCAGAAAATCTTTAGTTAGCGAAGCGGGTGTTGGTTGTACTATAGAGGAGAAAATGCTTGCGTCCGGCCGAAGGCCGGCTATGAAGGTGACCTTTAGTTAGCGAAGCCGGTGTTGGTTATAACAAAGAGCAGAAAATCCTTGCACTTTACATTTTTTGCTTAGAATTCAATTTTACACACAATAGGCTATTTTTTTTTTTTAATTTTTATGATGTGTCCGTAAACTAGATTTGTTCCAAAAATTCCCATAGAGCAAAGTCTATAAGATGCAGTTTTAGACAGACTGCATACTGTACCCATGCAGGTAAGACCATCAAACTTGCCCCCTTAAAGAGGAGATTGGCCAGAAATGACCCAACGAAATATGGTGTATTGAGCCAATGGAAATCCCGGGTTCGAATAAATTCTACCTTTAAGTACCAGAGCAGCGACCTATAACCAGTGCGACTCTAGACCTATAACCAGTGCGACTCTTCCTGAAACATTAAAATTTGGGTCAGCCAGTTGCATTCCCGCAAATTGTTCCTTTATGGTATCAGAAATAGAAACTAATGGCGTAACTATGCCCATCATTATTTTCACCTTTGTCGTTAATCTAATTTGTTGCGCCGAGTCATAAATCGAACTGACCTGTAAACAGGAAATAGTCTCCTGGTCCATAGTAGACACAGGTAGTTTGTGGTTTTTCACCAAACTCTCGCAAACGTAGCTCATGCTACAACAAAGGTCAATCACTGCCCTCACCGGTATGGACTTAGTAGAAGTTCGCAAAAGAACTTTAACAGTCAGGGAAAAGGTAACGATGTAGCGAATTGGCAAACTTGTGACCATAGGTACACCAGACGGACGTTGTTCATTATATTGGCGATTCCTGCTTTATTTGGAAGAAGCCTGGTTAGAAGAGTGTAACAAAGAAGTGTGTTTGCCCTTACATTTGCTACACATGCCTTGGCTTTTGCAATCGCGGCCCACATGATCGTGCGGCAAACATCGGAAACAATAATTATGTAAAAGCACCATGCGTATTCTTTTTTCAAAGTTCATGTTTAAAAATGCGCGACATGAGGATAACTGATGCCGACTTTTACAAATCCTACACTTTGCTGGTTGGGTAGAATTTTTTTTAATTGTTTCAAACCAGAGATTTTTTGGCAGCTGATATAACATCAGGATTTGACGACGACTTAGTACCAGTAGGCACAGCTGCATTTATAACCGATTCCTCGGACGGAATGGCTTCGAAACCTGTTAAACCAAGAGTGGTTGCTTCCTCCGCAAATTCTTGAGTTGGCTTCAGCACTGGAGCGACAGGGATGTCAGCTGCTCTTGCAATCGCGGCCCACATGATCGTGCGACAAACATCGGGAACAATAATTATGTAAAAGCACCATGCGTATCCTTTGTTCAAAGTTCATGTTAAAAAATGCGCGGCATGAGGATAACTGATGCCGACTTTTACAAATCCTACACTTTGCTGGTTGGGTAGAATTTTTTTTATTTGTTTCAAACCAGAGATTTTTTTTGCTCCTGTTATAACATCGGGATTTGACGACGTCTTAGTACCAGGAGCAACCGCTTCTGTAGGCACAGCTACATTTATAACCGATTCCTCGGACGGAATGGCTTCGGAACATGTTAAACCAAGAGTGGTTGCTTCCTCCGCAAATTCAGGAGTTGGCTTCACCACTGGAGCGACTGGGATGTCAGCTGCTGGCGTTGATTCCGACACAGATTTGGACATGGCTGCCGGATCTTCTACCTCCATTGTTTCTTTATAACCTTCTAGCAAAGCGTCTTCAAAGAGAGTTGGTAAAGAGTCCATGATACTAGGAAACAATGAAGGTTAGCAAATACAATATTAAATAAATTTAACTAGTCAAAATGACAAGTTTGGCGATTGGTCGCTTAATAATTCCGTTTTCGGTACGTTTGTCCGCGACGCGTCTGTGATTATCACTCCCTGGTTAAGTTTTTTTTTAACTCTACCCAGATTCCAGGATGTCGGTGCTAGTTGTTTTTCCTCTTATATATTTTGCGGCGATCTGTCAAATATTCTTTTTTCCCACGGAGACAAAATAGCTGTGCTTTTATTTTTCGATATCTACGATTACGATTCGATATTGACGATGCTTATAGGTGACTCTAAAAGTGATGGTTCAGGAGGAGCTAATATAGGTGATCCTATCAAGAAATGTCCTGGCGTTAGAGCCACAGGTTCATAAGGACTTTCACTCATTGGGCAAAGCGGTCGAGAATTGAAGCGCGCTTAGATTCTTGCGAGAACGGTAGACAATTCTTCAAATGTATATCTAATGTTCTGAGCATCTTTGCGAAAATGGAGTTTGAAACTTATAACTCCCGCTTCCCGCCTCACAAGAAAGCTCATTTACCCCATAGGTCGAGCACATCCTAGCGCGACATTTTGATATAAATGTTTTAAATTCTCTTTCTAGCTCTCGAGATGCGCCAACAAAATTAATACCATTATCCGAAAAGATGGTACTTGAACAACCACGCCTAGAAATAAACCTATTAAACGCCGCCAAAAACCTATCTGTGGAAAATCTGACGTTTCCTCCAAATGTATGGCCTTTGTCGAAAAGCACACAAAAATGCAAACGTACGATTTCAAAGTTTAGTTAGATCTGCCACCCATGCTTTTCATGTCAAAGGGACCTGCGAAATCTATTCCAGTTGCTGTAAACGGTCTATCCAAAGTAGTCCGTTCTGGCGCCATTATCTGACTACATAAACGTTTTCGAAAGCTTACAACGATAAATAACTGTGCGAATCAATGTTTTAAAACGAGAAACCCAACAATTGATTTCCCCCATGAATGGAAATCTTGTGAATCTTGTCAAAAGTTGTGTAAAACCTTTTTTTTTTTTATTATTTTTTATTATTTTTTATTTAATCAAAATAAAGTAAATTCATGCTTAGTATTTAAACCCCGCGAAGCCTTGTGGCTTGTCTGCGGGAAAATAACTACTTAACTAATTAATTACTTCGTAATGTATAAATATTATTATATTATTATTGCGGGGACAATAAGTAATTTTTATAAATTTTTTTCTTATATGATACGTTTGAAATATCCTTTATGTTCCTTGGCATGTCGTTATATATTTTTGGCAATAATACTTTTAGTGTTCGATCACCATAGCTGTTTTTCGTTCTTGCGATTGTAAGTCTGCCTTCAGAATGTAGTCGTGTGTTATATTGATGAGAAATGGATTGCAATATTTGGGGATTGTTTAGGTCAGTCAACACTGTGATGCTCTTGAGGCTTAACACATTAAGATGACGTGGTAGATGTTCGATAGCTATGTTACTGTTGGTAGCTAGTTTGTTCACACGGCTGCATATTGAGTGTTTCTGGGCGAGTGTTGTTGTACCTAATGTTGTTGTGTCTTGTGGCGTTGTTATTGGACTGAGTATGTAGGCGGGAGTAAGTGAAGTTTTGATTGTTGATTTGGTTATTATATAATATCTTTAGATTTTGTGTCCTTTGCAGGCTTTTGCAGTGAGAAGAGCTTCCCCAAGCCGATATTCCATGTCTTATATATGATTCGACTAAAGAGAAGTATATTTGCCGAAGTACTGTGTTTGTAGCAACGTAGCTGAGGTTATATAACGAGTAACCGGCTTTACGTAGTTTCTTTTGGAGCTCTTTTATGTGCATTTTCCATTTCAACGTGCTATCTACGAATACTCCTAGGTATTTGTATGTGTTTACTAGTTCAATTGTGGTGTTGCATGTGTCGTTATCGAGTATTTCGTTTACACTGTCGTGTATACACTTGACGTCATGATATTTTAATTTTATATTAATTTGTTTCATATGTGGCTGTCTAATATGCATCAGTTTTGTTTTGGATGCATTAATTACCAGCCCATTATCGTGACACCATTTGGATACAGTATTTAGCTGGTTTTGCATAATTGTTATAGCTGTCTCTATATTTTTGTGTATAACCACCATCGCTGTATCATCGGCGTATGCATAAGTGTCGCAATCCTTAATAGAGTCAAGCATGTCATTTGTGTATATTAAGTATAGTAGTGGACATAATTTCGATCCTTGTGGGACTCCGTGTTGTGATTTAGTCTCCTTACTTAATTTGTTTTCGATCTTGACGCAATAGCTGCGTAAATTTAAATAGTCTTTGAACCATGTTAACACATTTCCCCTAATTCCGTTTCTCTCCAGTGTTTCTAATAGTTTTGTATGCGATAGAGTGTCAAATGCTTTACTAAAATCGATGAATAATACCAAACATCGTTCATTTATACTCAGAGCGATGTTAATTTTATCAGCAAATTTGCCTAGAAGTTGACTTATATTTTTTCCTTCTGAAAACCAAATTGGTTCGGATTTATTATTTTATATTTGGTTAAGAAATTATTAAGCCTTTTGACTATGACTTCCGCTAACACTTTTTCGATTACCGGTAATATTGCTATTGGCCTATAGTTATTAACATTATCTTTTTTATCGCTTTTGTCTTATAGTGGATGTTTTTAGTATTTTTGGGATTTTAGATGTGTTGATACTCTCATTGATAAATGCCGTTATTACGGGAGTAAGGGTTAGGGCATTATCTTTTATATCTTTAGGTCTGATTCTGTCGATGCCTGGACCTTTGTTTTTATTTAACTTAGTTAATATATTATAAATTTCATTTTCATTTGTATGTTAAATGTACATTGAGTTTTTAATAGTTTTTTTTTTTTGTGTTTGATAGTTTTTATGTCGCATGTGTGAATTATTTTTATTACATTTTCATGAAAATTCTTTGCAAAATTGTTTAAGATACTTTTAATGCTATGGTTTTTAAAGTTCTTTAATATTGTGTTATCAATATTATTAGAGTTTTTGCCGTTGATTTCATTTATTATTTGCCAAGTTACTCTGGGGTTTTTACGATTTTCTAATAGTTTTTGCTTATAATATTTCTTTTTTTCGATAACAATTTGTTTATTTAATAGATTTCTAAATTTTTTATATTCATTTTCATAATTTATATTTCTTTTATTGTTTATCCACTTTTTATAAAGTTTAGCCCTATACTCACAACACTTCACTAGATTATCAGTAATCCATGGATTCGAAGACCTTTTTTTTGTTGTTTTATTATTTACTTTTGATTTTTCGTAGATTTCACAAAACTTGTTATGAATTTTATTATAAAAATTGTCTATGTCGTTTTCGACTATTAAATTGTTCCAATTTGTTTCATTAATTATCTTTTTAGCTTTATAATTGTTTATATACGTAACTTCTCGAAAACAGTTTAGGAATCTCTGATCGTGTATCGTTTTGTTTGTTAATACATGTTCGATACAACAGAAAGTTGTGTAGTGATCTGATATGCAGGTTTTAATTACTGCTGATGCAGTTGTTTTTTGTGCACGTGCAGTTTTAACAATACAGTGATCAATACATGTTTGTGTGTTTTTCTTAATATCTATACGCGTTGGTTCGTTTGTTACATTTTGTAGTCCATTCGACATAAGCATATCTATGTATGTTGTTGTTATATTATTGTCTTTTAGCGTATCGATGTTTATATCACCTACAATAACAATGTTTTGCTTTTTTTGAGAAAGTTTTATGGTTGATTCTAGTTCTTTTATAAATTTGGTTGCATTACTTTTTGGTGGACGATATATTGAAAACAAAGAGAAAGTGTTTTTATTTATTTCAAAGTCTATGTGTATGAGTTCGAACGATATTGTATTTATATTAATTTGTGTGCAATTTATATCTTCTTTCGCGTAAACAACTATTCCACCACCTCTTTGCGTTTCTCTGTTTAAGAAAAAGGAATTGAAACCACTTATTTTGTAAAAGCGACTTTATTCGTTTTTGATGTTTGTTTCAACAAGCACTATGAATTTAATTTTTTCTATAATATTATTAATTGTTATTAAAAAGTTTTCCAAATGTTTTCTTAGTGAGCGAATATTCATGCATATTATTGTAAAGGGATAACTTAAGTGTTTATTTTTAATTTCACTAAAGGAGTTTACCGATAGGATTTCGTGAGAGTTCATTTTAAAATTTGTGATTTTGAATTAAGTTTCAATTAGTTTTTATATTTGTGCGTTTGCTTGTATTTTTACATATTGTTTATTAATTCGATATCTGTTGTGTTGTTTATAAATATTAGAGGGGAATTTTCATTTTTTCTTGCACATATAAAGCCATTTCTAAACCATACAAATTTCCAACCACATTCCTTAGCTTTAATTTTAGCTGTCCATAGCAATCGGCGGTTATATGCAGTAAGTTGGTCGTTAATATAAATAAATTTGTTTTCACTGTTTGTTCCATTAACTATACTTGCGTTGATTCTATGACGCTGAATTTTGCTCATTAGTTCGCGTTTTTTATTTTGGGTAGTTAATTCTATTATTGTTTTGTTTGCGGCTTGCTTCACTCGGTATGCATTATTAATGTCTATATTATTTATTTCGACGTTAAGAGATGCAGCGATATTTGTTATTATCTCCCTCGCACTTAACTCTGGATTAGGAATGTTTTTTATTTCTATACTGTTTTTTAATGACATTTGATCCATCTGATGTACTTTATTCTCTAATTTAATTAGTTTTTGCTCTTGCATACTTTCTCTCGCGCATAGGTCACTAGCTTGATTTGCAAGTGTTGCTACGGAGTTAGCCATAGTTTGAATGGAGTTTTTGAGTTCCTCTATTATGGTAGAGTTTTGTGAGTTATTCACGTTTATATTATTGTTTAAGACATGAATAGAATTTTTTATATCTTTTAGCTCCGACTGTACTGAGACTAACCCATAGTTTAATGAAGTCAATGTTAGTCCTTCATAAATTTTTTGCTCGAGCTGTTGCTGTCTTCATCATCATCTCTCTGTTTTTTTTGCTGGGATATTTCTTCAGACACCACAACCTGGTATGAAATGTTTGACTCAGACCTGGTTTGAACCTTGCATCGATGACAAGTCCACTCGGATTTTTTGTTGCCAATTACGTTGTTGTATGCAGTCTCAGTTATTGAACAGCATGGAGAGAGGTGATATTTAGAATTTCATTTCGAACATTTTGCAAATTTTGTTGTTGTTATGTTTGAGTTGCACTGATTGCAAACAGATTTTTCGGTCATTGAACTCATTGTTTTTGTTTTTTAGTTTGCTTTGTTCTTTTGAGATTTTTGTTTTGTATTATTTATGTTTATGGTTGATCTACACTTTTGTGTTAATTTATTTGATTTTTTATTTTCAAAATTTATTTGATTTTTTATTTTCAAAATTAAATCAATTCTTCTAGCTTATTCCTTTTATATTTTAGGCTTCCTAGATAGGATTTTTAAGGGCTATATTGTTATTATTTTTCACAAATTATTTAAGCACTTTAAGTTATCAGAAATTGAGATTTTGTGGACGTCAGCTCGCAATAATAATTACACGGAAAGGCATGAATAAGGCAACAATATAGGATGGGGTTCTGTATACACCAAAGAAGGAGACTTTGCCAATCGACTATTTAGTCTCATGACTCCTTCATTGTCTTAAAATAGGTTTAAGGTCAAAAGTGAACTCTTCGAAGCAAGGGGTTTTTTATTTAAAAGGCACTCATATTCATCTTTGAAATGAACCTTCTGTGCCACGATAGCCAAGCGTAATTTGACATGTTTTATTCCCATATCCGAAATGATAGGAGATTCATAAGTATAATTAACCTTGTGCGCAGAATGAATATTCCTATAAAATCTAAAAACATAGGATAATACACGAAGGGCACGATTAAGAGATGAAAATCTTTCCAAAACATCCTCATAATTTGAAAAAACGATGCGTGGGATTTTATCGCATGAGCTCAAGATCAGTATTCTGTAAACAAAAATTTTGAATCTTCCATGAGATTTATCTTCCCTAAGCCAACTTGGCCCATACCACCAAAGCGAATTATTTTCGAACTCTAAGGGGGAAACACCATGGTGCCAATTGTGACTAACAACAATTTCTTGGATTTTGCAAACTCTATTTGCAACAAATGTAGTCCAAGAATTGGCATCTTTTTTCAGCCAGCAAAGGACGATCGTAGAATCCGTCCAACAATAAATCTGGCGAAGTGGCACATCAATCTCCCCTATAACAGTTTTTAAGAGCTCTGAAGCCAAAACTGCTGCACAAAGTTCAAGACGAGGTATGGAAACGGGCTTTATCGGAGCAACCTTTGTTTTACTGGTCAACTCTCAGATAATCCGGGGATATAGTCTACTGATTTGTAGATTTAGATTGGTTTTTCTGGAGTTGTGTTGTCATTAGTTTTTGTCCTTTCAGATATTACGTGATTTATTGAAGTGGTTATGGTTTTTATTGTGAAATCATTTTTAATCAGAATATTCTTTATCTTTTCCTTGTTTTTCTCGTGAAAAATTATATTGCTAGTATTTAAAACTCTGTTAATGAAATTCGTAGCAGTATTAATAATAATATTACGGAGATGTTTTGAATAATAATTGATGAGCCTTCCAGACGACATGGGTTTTTGATAAAAGTCTAATATTAGTGCTTTTCCTTTCCTAATTATTATTGCGTCTAAGTACGGTAGTTTTTTTTGTCAATTTCCTTCTCCATTGTGAAATGTATTTGCCTGTTAAATGTGTTTAAGGCTTTTAATGTTTCTTCAATTTGACCAACTTTAACTATTGCAAACAGGTCGTCTACATATTTTGTCATTATTCTTGGTTTTATTGTCATTTTGTTCAGAGCTGTGTTAAGCTGTTCTTCCATTATTATGTCCGCTATTACTGGCGATGCTGGGGATCCCATCGGCATTCCCTTATTTTGTTTGTTTGTATTAAATGTCATTGAATCTAAAATATCGGCATTCCTTAATGCAAAATGTCAACAATTCTATAAATAACTTCTTCGGTATCTTATATGTTTTTCCAATATTTCCCATTTCTATTGTTTGTATGGCCAAATTTACAGGAATGCTCGGAAATAACGAAATCACGTCGAATGAAACTAACACTTTCTTATCTTCTATTAATGTGTTATCTATTCTAGACTTTAGTTCTATCGCGTCCTTTATGTTGTATATTGAGTCTATCGTCAAATTTTTTAAAATATTAATTAGATATTTGCACAGTTCGTACGAGGGTGAATTGATTGATAAGCATATCGGTCTTATTGGTATATTACCTTTATGGATCTTGGGTAGGCCATATATGCTTGGTGCAACTGCAATCCTTGTTGTTAACTTATTCTTGGTATTTAAATTTATTATGCCAGTATTACGGTTTACAACTCAACTCTATTTCAGTTGAAATTTTACAATTTGGTATTATCAATTACAACTCAACTTGTCAGAAACTTTTAAGTTGAGTTTAAATTGTGTTAAAACTCTGTTGCAGTTTTACCGTTTACAACCGAACTATGTTAACAACTTATCAGTAGAAGTTGTTTCAAATTACAACTCATCAGTAGCAGTTGTCTTTAAGTTGTCTTTTAGACAACTCCACTGAGTTGAGTTGTAAACCGTAATAGGGGCATTAATTTGAATAATTTTTCGACTAGAATATTGTTCATATTTTGTAAGGTACTAGTAATATTTTTATTTATTCGTCTGCATGTGCCACTCCACATTGTCCTTATATTATTACCGGTCCAAGCCATCCGAAAGGGTCAAATAACCTCGCAATGCTGGATAAAACTTCCCTTTTCGTGTAAAAATATTTTACTGTAATGGGATTAACTCTAAAATAAAATGCGTCTAGCTGAGCGTTCCACTGAAGACCAAATGTCTTCGAGCTCCTTGACTCAATAACAGTCAACGTTAAACTTTATTCAAAGCATGAAAATAGGAATCACACCACAATATTTATGCGAACAACTGATATATGTAGGAGAAATACAACCATAAAACTTAAGAAACTACCAAGACTTCAGATTACAGCGATCAACAACAAACATAATGCAGAGATCGCTTTTTTATAAAGGATTTAATATATATAATCAATTACCAATTTATATTAAAAATGAAAGAAAAATTATTAATTTTAGAAGAGAAAATGTAAAAATTTTAAATAATAATTAAATATCAATAATTAAATATTAAAATTGTATGTGAGTAATTCAAAGTATGTAACATGCTACTAAATAAATCAATCAATCAAACTAAATTGAAATTATTGATATATGTATGTAAATCAAAAAAAAAAAAAGAACTCAAGAGAGCACAAAAAAAAAGTTTTTTCAACACCGGCTTCGCTAACCAAAGATTTTCTGCATAACCGGCCTTTGGCCGCACGCAAGGATTTTCTCTTCTATGGAATAACCAACACCGGCTTTACTAACAAAATATTTTTTGCAAAACATTTTACATAATACTGTGATTGGACACTACATATTTGAACGAGTTAGGTCAATATGGGTATCATTTAAAAGCTTTTTATCAACTTTACTTAAATTTGTGCAATTTATTTATTTATTTTTTTTATTTATTTATTTATTAGTAATTATAATACTTTAAAATGCACACATTTATATCTTTAAAACTTTGATGAGATTTATAATAAAATTTTAGAATTTAAGAGTTATTCTTTACAAAATTTATACATTTTGTTTTAAATACTATATAATTTTGCTCTGTTTTAATATCATAACATTAGAGTTATTCTTTACAAAATTTACACATTTTCTTTTAAATACTATATAATTTTGCTCTGTTTTAATATCATTTGTAAGTGTATTAAATAATTTAAGCCCTTTATAAAATAGTGATCCTTGTATTGTTGTCGTAATTGCTTTCTTTAACCTGAAGTTTTCGGCATTTCGCAGTTTATATGGTTGTACTTCACCGACATATTTTATCTGTTCGCATAGACATTCTGGAGCATTACCATGTTTAGTTTTATACCTATAAAAAACTGAGAGTATTCAATTTATGCCGTTGTTTACTATTTATTCATTTAAGTGTATCAAGCATAGCTTGTACCGATGTACATATATCTACTGCATTTTAAGATAGTCCGCATTGCTTTATTCTGTAACTTTTGTAGTCTTTCCAATTGTGATTCATTGCAGCATGTATATATTATTGTTGAATTGTATTGCAGTCATTGTACACTTTATTATTTTACCAATTTTTTTTTTTTTTTATATACGAGTACATATGTATTCTAACCCAGATACTTTATATTTTTAACTTTTTCGATAACTTCATAATTAATTTTAAATGTTGTTTCGCTATCCATATTTATTTCTAGCATTTTATTTTTTGTTTTATATCACTTGTTGTAACGTATGGTGAATAAAATACGAACAAGTGCAATACTGTTGTTAAAAATGTAACCATGATGCTTACAACAAAAATATATACCTGAAATTGAAGTGCACTATCTACTTATAGAAAAAAAAAACTTAGATTCCGCTGGTCAGTTAACATTAGTTTTGAAAACACTAAACGAGTTTTGTCTATATATGGAATCAGCAAAATATCGTGTCGCCAACAACTTGCACAAGCATTAATTGGTTGAAATATAGAAAGTATCTCAGTACTCATTGTTCGGAAAACATAACGCTAATAACTCCAGAAGATGTGGACCAGAGTCTAATTTATTTTGATCAAAACCTTAAATCAGCTGCCCAACATGCGACAGAAACCAGACAACCAGCTAGATACAATCAAATTTATTTTGTAGATGTCGAGCGGCTCTTGGCTGAAAAAAGAAAAATTAGAAGAGAGTGGCAAGCACACAGATCTCCACAACTCAAATCTAGACTAAAAGATTGCACGAAACGGCTAAGACATCTGCTAGAATCTCGAAGAGTAGCATCTCTGAAAAATTACTTGGAAGACCTCGATGCAACTGCACAATCAGATTATTCATCATGGCGTGCATGTAGGAACCTTAAAAGACCGGTCGTACGTAAGCCTCCCTTGCGAACTTCTTGTGGAGACTGGGCAAGGAATGATACCGAAAAAGGCAATTTGTTTGTTGGACATTTGAAGAAGGTTTTCACCCCAAATGTATGTACTGATATAGCTGAGTTGCCATCAGTAGAGACTAGTGCCGTAGTACCCCTAAGATTTGAATTTAGCGATATTGAAAGTGCAATAGCAGATTTAAACACCAAAAAAGCCCCTGGCGTTGATAAAACAAGTAACAAGATGTTAGTTAAGTTGCCCCGTATAGGTCGCAGAATTATCCTGTTTGTTTTTAATGCCATCTTACGTCTTGAGTACTTTCCCACAGAGTGGAAGGTCTCTTTGATAACTATGATTCCTAAACCAGGAAAAGACCACACAAAAGTAGAATCATACAGACCTATAAGCCTTTTATCTAACGTGTCAAAGTTATTTGAGAGAATATTAATAACTAAGCTGAATCCAATACTTAGCGCGAAAGGATGCATTCCGAACCATCAATTCGGGTTCAGAAAACAACATAGTACGATCCAACAAACACACAGATTAGTAAATGTAATTAAAACGACCTTTGAAGAAAAAAAAATACTGTTCTGCGCTCTTTATCGACGTTTCTCAAGCATTCGATAAGGTTTGGCACGAAGGCCTAATATTTAAGCTAAAGCTGAAAACTTGTATAAGCTCTTAAAAGATTATTTAACGAATCGCAAGTTTTTATTAAAAGAAGGTGACTTTTTAAGCTCGCCACAGCTCATTGAAGCCGGAGTTCCCCAAGGTAGTATTTTGGGACCAATTTTATATTTACTGTACACATCGGATATGCCAATTAGCACCCTAGTCCACACATCAACTTTTGCAGATGACACAGCTTTTTTAAGTATTCATGAAAGTGCCCAAGAAGCATCACAGCTTTTACAAGACCACATACCCAATTTGGAAAATGGCTAGAAAAATGGAGAATAAAAGTGAATGAACAAAAATGCACTCACATAACTTTCACACTGCGCAAGGACTCATGCCCTCCTATTCGCATAAATAACCAAATGATACCACAGCTTTCAGACGTTAAATACCTGGGTATACATCTTGACCGTCGCCTTACTTGGAAAAGCCACATTGACTTCAAGTTAACACAAATGAAACTAAAAGCAGTACAACTAAATTGGCTTATTGGCAGAAACTCCACCCTGAGCTTAGATTGTAAACTTCTACTGTACAAGTCGGTCCTCAAACCAATTTTGTGTTATGGGATTCAGTTATGGGGCACTGCCTCAGCTAGCAATGTAGAAAAAATTCAAAGGCGCCAAAATAAGATTTTACGTATTATTACATCTGCTCCCTGGTATATAAAAAATTCGAACATCCACAAAGACCTAAACATGCCATCAGTTAAAGCAGAAATAGCGAAACATGCAGTCACATATCTAAAGATGCTTGAATCTCATCCAAACCCTTTGGCGCGTAACATGCTGAATGAACCTGGTTACATTCGACTAAAAAGAAGAGATAGTGGTTTTCTTGGCCGTACATTAGAGGGATGACCCGCAAATGATTTCAAAATCCGTGAAACAAACATTATTTTTGTCTAGCACTGGCTGGACTTAAAAAGAATATTTTATTTTAGACTTAAGATACGAGTAATTATTGTTAGTTCAAAAATATTGAAGATACAATAAATAAATTATGAAAAAAAAAAAAAAAAACTAAACGAGTTGAACCGTTGCCAATTAATTTGTAAATTTTGTGAGGAAAATTTAGATAAAAAGAAATGTAAAATGTAATTTAAACACTTTCAGAACATGGGTTTAAAAAAAAAACGTTTATTTATAGTGCAATACACATATTAATAAATAATAAATCAAGTAAAGAAAATGTGGATATGGTAGGAAATTTAGTTTACAAGACGCCTAAGTTCGATCTTAACTATTATCGTTAATTGGGTAAAAAATATGACTGTGACAAAAACACATCACAGAAATATTTAGAAAACAGCAACATTCACAACCGAAACACAACAGAAGACTATGAAAAGCAGGTTACGCAAACTCTCCAAAAATTACATTTCCTGCTCACCAGAGTACAAATGCGTGATGGATGACGAGTCATATTTCACCGTCGGAGGCAGTGAATGGCAGCCAAAATACTACTTCAAGACTTCCAGATACAAAGCACTTGAAGAAACTAAGTTTATCCGAAAGAAAGAGGTTCCAGGAAAAGTTTTAGCCGTAAGCGAACGCGGCATCAAAGAAGTATTTTTTTACAGTTGGTTTAGCTGTGAATGCCCAAGTTTATAATGAAAAATGTTTGCCACTTCTTAGCAACTATATCCAAAATAATAAATCTTTAATTAAAATAAGTTATATTACACATATATTTGTTACTTTTGAGTTTGTTCGGATTTCATTCAACAAACGTTATTGTCCTGGCACTCTTCACATGAGGATCCTTCTGCGTATATGAGCGTATCATCTCCATACAACACAACTTCACATTTAACCAAAATGCTTGGCATATCATTAATATATATGATAAACAGTAGTGCACCTAATATTGAACTCCGAAATCATTAATCATTGTGTCGGATTATATTCCATTAACTTTAGTAATCTGCTTTCTGTTTTCCAGATATGATTTAAACCATTTGAAGTCTTTGCCATTGATGCCATACATATATAATAAGTCTAAAAATATAGCCAGGATTTTTCTATTTCTTTCAATGTTTTTCCACCGATTTATGACAAAATTTACAGCCGTTTCACACGAAATTTTTTTTCTAAAACCTGTTTGATATTTTAAGAAAAATTTATTATCTTACATAGGTATATTTTTATCCAACTTTTAAAGGATTTTTTCTAATATTTTTTCACATGTTTTTAACATATTTGTTGGACGACATTCTTCACAATTTCTCGTCCTCGCAACTTTTTCAACTGGGGTAACCAAGGTTTTTTCAAGTTTTCTGGGAACTGTCCTGTTACTAATGATTTATTTACAATTTCAAGTAAAATTTTCCCCATTATATGCCAATTATCAAGAATAATTTTAGTAGATATTTTTTTTAAAGAGAAGTGCCACTCAGGCAGTTAATGCCTACATTAACTGTGGTACTTCCTTTGCAAAGGGATAGTAGTAGATAAGACAGATGGTTAGTGATAGTAAAGCTTCGATTCTGGCAACACTGCAATTGCACGTTATGATTATTTTTAGAACATTATTGCAGCGCCTCTGATGTTATTTAGGCGAATTAGTTCGAAGCTAGCATAGCCAATTTATAATTATTTTACTTCGCCGGCGATTTAGTGCTATGTGGTAATACCGGCGAAGGAGGGCGCTGTGATATGCATTATTATAAAGAAAAATTAATACATATCAGAAAAATTGATGTTGCCACGGCTGAGATTTGCACTCGTGACCATTGCTTAGAAGTCAACGTGCTAACCACTTAAGCTACAGCACCATTTTACAGTAAACCGGTTTGTTTTTTAAATTGTTCACTACATTTTTTACGTCTAGAATTTTTATTGCATTCGACTAGTATATTGCACATTTTCAATTGAGTCCGTTATTACACGAATACTTTCCACAAAATATTTGTTGAAATTATTAGCTATTTTAATATTCTCATTAAATTCTACTTTGTTAAATGTCACAGATTTTATCACATTCTGGGTTTTTTTTATTACTAAGGCTTTTATTTCTCTCCACATCTATTTTTGGCCCTTTGCATTATTTATTTTATTATTAATATATTTACATTTTCAACTTTAACCCTATACAAGTTTCTCACTAATTTATATTCTGCCCACGATTCGGTACAGTTTTCTAATTTGGCAATTTGGTATTTTGTTATTTTCTCTCTTTTTATCATTAAACCATTTATTAACTAAATTTTGTTTATTTAAAGATTTTTTTAAGTAAACTTTTGTACTATCTCCTCTAGACATTTATTAAGCATTATTACATTATGATTGTATATCTTCTTGAAAGCGTATTATTTTACTTAGTTCCCTTGTAAATTGTCTTTTGTTATATTTAAAAAAGTATAAAGTGCAATTTTCCCTTTCGGTCTTTTTTTTATCATTTTTTATTAGTACATATTTTAATAATTTCGTGGTCTGATATATTATTTAGATTACAATTTTGCACTGTTGTATGTACACGGAAAAAAATAATACTTAGATCCAATGATTCTTTCCATAAATAATATGAATCGAACATGACTTTTTTTCCCAAACTTTTTTCATTCAAGTTATGAACTTTGTTATAAATAATATGAACTGAACATAAAGTTTTTTTTTTTTTTAAATATATTCCTATTATATATGAAACCTTTTCGTAATATATATATATGAATAAAAATTAGGAAAATTTTAAGAACTTTTTTACTAAAATAAAGAAATTGTTTATGATTACGCTCTTTTTAATATACTCGAAATAAAAGCCAAATTTTTATGTAATAAGTGTTATTTATTACGTTAGGTGAACGATAACGAGCAAAATGTAATGACATTAAAGAGAAAAAAAGATCTAAATACTCTAACGTTAAAACTTAATTTAGCCATTTTTCACTTAATTTTTAAGAATGGCTATTTTTGGACGTTCAAGTTTTAATTAAAAAAACTTCAATAAAAATACAAAATGATTCGGCTTCTTGTTGTTGTTTAAAAAAACTTGATTTTATCATGAGTTTCTCCTATTATTGCCTGTACAATTTTAAGGGATTATTTTGTAATTTTCCAAAGAAACTTAAACCAGGTTTAAGTAAGTAATGCAAACACCACAATAGAAAATATATAGAAAATATAACTTTACCGTCAGAAGGGTGGAAGTCAATATTTTAAAATATATGGAAACTATTGCTTTGCTTGGTAAGTTTCCATCTTTTTCATATATTTCCTTAAATCTAAGTTAGCTACATTTTATCCAGTAATTTTCAAATTCTTCAACATTAAATTTTTCATATTTCAAAACTTGTCTCCTTGATTCTGCGGATGCCTCTGAATCTTAGAGCATAATTTATTACTTATACATATAATGTCATTTACTAACATAAATATTAAATAGTTACAATAAATTTAAGGTTGCTCCATGTGGTTTGATCCAAAAAAATACCCTTTTATAGGGTGTTTTTTATAGAGGTATATAACTTTAAGTTGGCATTACTTTTCAAGTTGGCGACCGATTTAACAGCTCTCAAGTGATTTATTCTCAGTTTGGTTTGGCAATTCATCATGAATAGACTCACGCCTGAACAACGCTTGCAAATAGTGCAAAAAACGAGATTACCGTTGTTTCTGATTTTTATAAGCGAATTTTGTTTAGCGATGAAGCGCACTTCTGGTTGAATGGCTACGTCAACAAACAAAACTGCCGCATTTTGATTGAAGGTAATCCTCAAGTGTATGTCGAAACACCGTTACATCCATAAAAACTGACTGTTTGGTGCGCTTTATGGGCTGGTGAAATCATTGGTCCGTACTTTTCGAAAACGATGGTAGCCAGAACATTACAGTCAATGGTGATCGGTATAGAGCCATGATTACTAACTTTTACATTCCTGAATTGAATAACCATGATGTCCAGGAGATGTGGTTTCAACAAGACGGCGCAACATGTCACACAGCTCGTGCCACAATAGATTTATTGAAAGACACGTTTGGTGACCGCCTAATTTCACGTTTTGGACCTGCGAATTGGCCTCCAAGATCTTGTGATTTAACACCGCTAGACTACTTTCTGTGGGGCTATGTAAAGTCATTGGTCTATGCGGATAAGCCACAAAGGCTTGACCATTTGGAAGACAACATTCGGCGTGTTATTGCCGATAAACGGCCACAAATGTTGGAAAAAGTAATCGAAAATTGGACGTCCAGATCGAAAATTGGTCATATGCCAGAAATTATATTTAAAATGTAATGCCACAAGATTATCTTTCGGATAAATAAAATTCATGTCAATCGAATAATCCATCGTGGTTTTATTGCAACTTAAAGTTATATACCTCTATAAAAAACACCCTTTATTATTGTGCACATATTATATTAGAAAAGTTTGCATATAGTCGTCAGGTAATAAAATTCCCTCCGATTTGTTTGGCATTTGCATTTCAGTACCCATGATGTTGTCATCGCTCATTGTACACACTTTCAAATTACCTGTGAGATTTTTCGCAGTTGAGTGATGTATAATATTATATTCGGAATAGAATAAATCAAATAAACTACTAATTCGATTGATCTCTTGATTGTTACTTAAATTTCCAGCAAAGCAATCTCTTATAATCTTTTGAACGACTTCATTGACTGGTGTTAGCAACTCTTTGGTGTCTCTTTATTTTATTATGTATTTCATTAACATCGTGTCTTGAGACATTATTTTTTTCGAGAAGCTTCAATCAAAGCTTAAGACGTTTTTGTTACAATTTAGATAGATCTTGTCTTATAACAAAGAAGACATCGCTTGCCTCTTAGGCAAAATTTGCTTCTGCTGAAGGCACACTTGCAGCTTGTGGCACGTTTTAGTGTTCCTCTTACTACGAGGATTCCATACATGAGCAAGTAAGACAAAAAACTCATCATTTGTTTTAAGGTTATGCACTCTTAAGATGCAAAATTAAACCACTTAAATTTGCACATATTTTTTTCACACAAGGCACTTCATTGTGCTAATATTAAAATTTGCAAATTAACTTTTTTTTTAATAAATAAAATAAACGCGGTGTTAAAAAATTTCTAAAAATTAAAATATGTATATATTTATTTGGTAAAGAAAATTTTTAATAATTTTTTTTTACAAATTTATTCAAGCCACTTCGATATTTTGAATGAAGTAGTAAAACAACATATTCAAACTAAAGACGTGCACAGATATATCTGTTTGCATCTGTTTTGTATGCCTACTCTTTTGAGTGCATACAAATGCGTGTTTTTGTATTCCTGATATAAGTTGATATTGATATTGTTTTTCACTGTTTGGGTGCGAATGAGTATCATACAGAGACCTGCGCCGAGGGGTTGTAGTCGGCGGCGGCGGCTAACTAAAAGCCGGCTATTAGCCGATGTTTAATCAGATAGCCTTTTTTTGCCCGGCTCATACAAATAATCGGCTGAACGCAATTTTAACTTAACACATTAGCGGAGTTCAGTGTTCAATGCAAATGGTCTTGCATAAGTGCATAATATCATAGCTTTTTAGTGAAATCCAACAACAAAATACCTGTTGTTCTTGTTAAATTTGAATGATATAACGCATTTAAACTTTCGCAAGAACATTTGCATCAAGCACTGAATACCGCTACTATAAATAAATGAATACGATTAACAAGTTTGTGACAGAAAATGTTTTATTTTAGCATTTGTTGTAATAGTAACCACCGTTAAACACCTTCTGTGAAAGTATCAAGGTATTGCGGTTCCAGTGATAGAAGGCTCTGAGAGACATTGTGTCGAGAAAAATATAGTTTCTTTTTTTCCCTTTTGGGTATAATTAAATAAAAAATCTACCTAAAAGTAAGAATTGCGTACATGGCAAGCGGTTCAAAAGATGATTTTCGTTACCTTTGAAGACACTCTTTTAATTATATTGTTACAAAAGAAGAATTTATTCATTATAAGCTCTGAACAACAATACTCTCGAACAACAACAACAACATTAATGGTTTATTTTCTTACAATGATGGAAGAAAGAAACGCCTCATACAAACATTCGCATTTACACACACAGATTAAATAAACAAACTTCTGTTAAATTCACAGCCACATACATAAATACAAGCATAAACGAATAAACAGCCACACATACAGGTATAAAGAAATAAATAGCCACACATACAAGTATAAAGAAATAAACAACCCCACAAACAGAAAACAAGAACAGTAACAATGGAACCTGCCAGACCTGTCTAGAATAGAACATTCTGGTGCTTTTAAATCACCTATATAAGTGAATCGTGCTGGCGAGTAGTATGGCAGTATTAATTTAAAAGTCAAAGAGTTAAGTTGTCGAATTTTAAGAGTGTTTAACAGTTTGCTGTATTTTTGAACAGTGGTGTTAAATAAATAAAGTGACTTCCCCAGGTTTAGACGGAATTAACAGCATTATTTAAAAAAATATGCCCGAATACTTTTTTGAAACTTTGAGCAAACTATTTAATTACTGCTTGAGAAATGGTCATTTCCCCATGATATTTAAAAAGGTTAGGGTTATTTACCTATTTTCAAAACTGGAAAAGATCCAAAATTGCCTTCCAGCTATAGGCCAATAAGCATTTTGAGCTTGTTGGATAAAGTCTTTGAAAAAATAATCCACAAAAGAATCGTAGAGTTCTCAGAACAGAATAACATTATACATCAGCAGCAGTTTGGATTCCGAAGAGAGCACTCTACGGTACATCAAATCAAACGAGTGGTTAATATTATTGAGAATAATAAAAGAAATCGTAGAAGTACAGGTTTTATATTTCTTGACATTGAAAAGGCTTTCGATACAGTATGGCATAATGGCCTATTGTATAAAATTAACTCTTTTAGTTTTCCTTTATATTTACAAAAAATCATACAAAGCTTTTTAGACCAACGTTCATTTGTAGTTTTCGTGGAGCGCATCTCATCAGATGAAAAACATATACTCGCAGGTCTACCGCAATGTTCCGTTTTGTCACCTACGCTTTATTCGTTATACACGTCAGATATCACTATACGCAGGAATCAGGAAGCTGCATTTTATGCAGACCATAGTGCTTTCATTTGCAGCGGTAAGGTATCTAATTCATTAGTTAGGAAAATGCAAGAGAGCTTAAATTCAAGCCAAAAATATTTTAATAAATGGAAAATAAAGGTCAATGATGATAAAACACAGGCCATTATTTTCCCATATAATAAGTCGCCAAAACGCATACCTTCTCAATCTATGTTGTGCCGTGGGAATGTTATACCTATAAAGTCAGAAATCAAGTATTTGGGCATTATAATGGATAAAAAACTAACATTTAAGCAAAATGTCAACCAAATTTGTGAAAAAGCTATAAAGTGTGGTCGGGCATTGTTTCCCATACTCAACAGAAGATCTAAATTGAATATGAAAAACAAAATATTGTTATATAAAATGTGCATTCGACCAATTATGAGTTACAGCTGTCAAGTATGGTTTCATAAAACTGCGAAAACTTATACCAAAAAGCTTCAGATTATACAAAACAAGAATTTGAAAATAATTCATAATCTTCCTCGTAGGTATCCGACAAATTTACTTCACAGTAACTTTGGACACAAGATGATAAACGATTTCACTAGAGAACTGACACTGACATTTAATGAAAAATGCAGACTGTCAAACTTTGAATCAATAAGGAATTTACAAGGTAATCACTAAGATTCGTTCGTTAAGAACGAATGTATTAATGATTATCCAAACAAATTTCTTTATAACTTCCATAGAGATCAAAAAGGTTTTTGTGAGCTATTTTCCTTAAGGTTGTATATTTATTGTTATTAGTTTTGTAAATTTAATTATAAGACTCTTATTGTTGTAGTACTTATAGTAAAATCTCATACCTCTGTACATTTTATATTTTAAACTTGTAAATAAAGACTTTTATAAAAAAAAAAAAAATAAAGTGACTTACAGTAAAAGTAATAACAGAGTGTATTTATTTTGCAATTAAAAAAACCCAACGTAAAGTAAAAATGTAACAATATTATTAAATTGGATATTTCATTTTATAGTGCGCATAGTAATTCACATTGTGTGTAATTATCAAATGTCTGTTCATATCGGTTTAAAAGATGGCTATAAACGTAAAATTACTTAACCTATGTGACTCCCCATAATTTTTTATTACTCTTTGTTATTTTGTAGTGGTTATAATCAATCCGTGAAAATTTTAAATGCCTGCTCCACATTAATATAGGAAAATTCATTAATAAAAACAATAGCGGTGTTCAGTGTTGCAAACGGTCTTGCAAAAGTGCAAATTCAACAACAAAATACCTATTGTTTTTGTTAAATTTGAAATATATTATGCGTTTGCACTTTCGCAAGACAATTTGCATCAAACACTGAATACCGCTAATATTTTACAAATATTAAAAATAATATGTATAATAATATTTACATAAGTTATTTATATAAGTTAACACATATTTATTCAGTTTTAAAGATTAGGCTGATTAGTAAAGAATGTTTTAAATTTAGAACACTCCATTTCAAGATTGATTTATGATTAAGAGATTTTCTAAAGTTTCCATTTAACTATTTAAAATATTCAAAATAAACTTAAAGGAAGGGACCATGACATACGAACACTCTTAAGTTAAGTTAGTCTTTTCCTAAAATAACACAAAAATTTACAGTTTCCAAAAGGATTTGTATGCAATTTTAGCTCAGATTAAGTTTTTTTTCTAAATATTGTAAAAATAATGATAAAGTGAACAATTCTGAGAAAAACTACTGAACAAAAGGGGCATGTATTAAAAAAACGTACAAATAGCGTACTAAAAAAATTAGTGTACAAGAGGCTAAAATAGTGTACTGTACGCTATAATAGGGAACGGTTTGTCACCGTAGTTATATAACAAACATAAAAAAGTAGTAACGAATTGGTCACATTCTGCATTTTTTCCGTCTGTTAAAAAGTTTAACTAACGTATCGGCGGCTAAGTTTTAGCCAAATTTTAGCTGAAAAAAAGTCAGCGGCGGCGGCTATCAAAACTCGTCAGCGGCGGCTGTAAGCCGGGTATTAGCCGTTCGGCGCAGGTCTCTGGTATCATATCTGCCTATGATACGCGAAAACAGATATAAACAGATATTATTAGTTGTACCACAAGTACTTGTTGTACGCTGTGAATAAATATGCGTTGATGCGTATGTGTGTATTATACGGCAAAATAGTTTATCTAAAAATGCAATATTGTCTTAAGTTAAATGTATGAACATACATATGTATGCATATTATAAACAAAATGCTTCATTGAAGTTAAATGCAGTGAATTATTAAATTTATATTTTTAATTATATTTTATTAGCGTGCTATTAAGACCAAATAATTATAAATGTAAAATATATTGTTGTTTTATAAAAACAAATATTTTTTTTTTTAAATTTGCCCTAAATCTACAAATAAGTATTTATTTATATTAGAGTTAATTCATTACCTAACGAAAAAATATGTATTGCATATTTATGATCATTTGTGATCTTTCTGACGTTGGTTTTTACATAATTTAAATAAATTGCTTCTAATGGCCAAAACTTCAGTATTTAATTTGAAAAACACTGGCTTATTTTATTAAAATAATTTAGTAAAAATAATAGTGTACCTAATAAGAATAATTTATAGGTTATACGATAATTATTTTATAGAGCTGTATTTCTCAGCTAAATTTTTTTCATAAAGTATTTTTTTAATATCGAAGAAGTTAACTTTTATTGAGAATAACGTTAGATATGCTGTATTCCATCTTGTGGGTGTAAAACTTTTTACGGACGTATTTAAGTCACAGTTCAAATCAGATTTTTGATGAATTTGACCAGTTTTGATGAGGCTGCAATGATTTCATCGATTTGTGGTGAAGATTTAATAAAATTTTGTATTGTATTATGAAGGAGGTGATTTATACCATAGACTATTGACTAGACTCGACAACTCTGCATTACAGAGTCGTTAGGTTATTATAACAGAGTTGGTCGGATAACACCATTATTGAAACGAGATAACATATATATAAAATTTTATATTGCTATCTTTATTCTTTGAAAGTGGTATTCAGTGGCAAATTTTTCTTAACTGAAAAAATTAATTTATAGGATTTTTTAGCGGCATGGAAAAACACAGCAAAATATATACAATTCAAATAAAAATTAGAAAATATATTTATACCAGAAGCAACAAAAGAAGAAAAGAAAGTCAATTAAAGCCATTAACAAGGATACTGTTCATAAAATATGTTGAGGACAGGTGCGTATAATAAAAAAATATTTTTGTTCATTCAAAATCACAATTTTCTTTTCCAAAAGGTGGTTTTAAAATTGGCGGTGGCTGTTAAAGAATTGGTTGAGAATGCCATTGATGCTGGCACCACACTCGTTGAAGTTAAATTACGTGATCAGGGCTTACATTCCGTAGAATTAAGTGACAATGGCTGTGGTGTCGAAGAGAAAAACTTTGAAGGAATGGTATGTTAAATGAACCTTCAATGAATGTGTCGTTATTAAATTTCATACTTTTTAGCCGCGAAATATCATACCTCTAAGCTGAGGGAGTTTATAGACCTTCAATCAGTTGAAACATTTGGTTTTCGTGGCGAAGCTTTAAGTTCCTTGTGTGCTTTAGCCAACATGTCAATAACTACTCGCCACAAATCCACAGGTGTAGCAATAAAAATTGATCTGGATCTCGATGGAAAAATATTAAAAAAGCAGTCTTGTGCCCGTGGCATTGGAACGACTGTAACACTAACGAACTTTTTGAAACTACCTGTGCGCAGAAGATACTTTGTGCGAAATATCAAAAAAGAGTTCAAAAATGTGTCAAATACTGCAAGCGTATTATTTAGTCGCACGTGGAGTTCGCATTATATGCAGTAACCAAACAATAAAGGGTTTGAAATCTGTAGTGTTGCAAACCCATGGATCTCAGGATATCTTATCCAGTATATCTGCCGCATTTGGTAGCCGCCAAGTAAATTATATATTAAAACTTAAATATCCTTTAAAAGACGCCGATGGTGCAACTATATCGGCCAACTTATTAATGGAGCAGTTGCAAACTGATTTAGACGAAAGTTTTCAGTTAATAAAAGAAAACTAGTTGTAATACCCCAATAGCTTTCACATTATTATACGTCACTATTAATATGAATGATATTAGTTTTCAGTAAATAATTCCAAAAATTTCAAACATCTATGTAATATAGTTTTTTTAGAATTTTGTTTTATTTTGATATTTTTTAACATATTTTATATTATAATAATATTATTATCGTATTTAATGTTATAATTGTATTTATATTTAAATTTAAAGAAAGATACACAATAAAAACTAACACACATAGTTAAAATGTTTTTAATTTCTTTAAATAACAAAATGCTTGACTTTGTACAATATAAAGGCTTAAACAAAATATTAAAAAAATCTTTCTCATTATATTAAACAATGGATATTTTTTAAGATCTAAATGTATAAAAGTTTAAAATACTATAAAATTTCTACTCAAACGTTTTACCTTTACTTTGGAGTTACGTTAATGTCGTTTATAGAAGCAGTTTTATCCATAACAATATCTTCGTGTGGACTTGTGGTCAAACCTTTGCCAGCATCTTCTTTAGGCGAAATTTGCGATGTCACAGTGCTGCTACATGCCATTGGCTTATTTCCAGTTCTAAGACGACTTAAATTATTTTCACCTACCAGAACTATTTGTATCTGTCGGTTTTTCTTCTATTGCTACGTCTTCTTCTAATATTTCATCAATTTTTGCAGTCTTGGTTGTCTATTTCTGGTAGTAATTCTTTATCTTTATTTTTTAAGGTTGTGTTTTAGAGTTTCCCATTAAGTCTTCTGGTTCAATGGGTGAGGATTTGTAATTCGACCCCGGGGCTCTTTTTTAATGAAAAACTCGAGCAACCATTCGCTAATAGCATTTCCTTAATTAAATAAAAAAGTTTTAAATATATGCCTTCATTTTTTATATGTAATAGAATTTACTTAAGAGCCATGCGAGGATAATATATGTTCTTGGATAAATAGCATTCAACTGCTAAATCATCAGTGCCAGTATCAACATTTTCCGTCTCCAGTTTTATGTCCGCTGATATAGAACTTTAAAAACAGACAAAAATATAGTTCATATTTGGGTTTAAGTATTTAAAACATTTACTTACTATTTATTTTCGAATACAAACTGCATCTTGACCAGTAGGCAAATGTATAAATTGCTATATTATTGGCATGAAATTCACAATTTGGATTGGTCATTACACGACGCAAATGCTATATGTATGAAGCCAACGTGAACTTCGCCGGAGAAACGTACATTGAAACCACCAACGTGCACTTGGCCAGAGAAGCATACATTCGTGCACAGAATCCCTTACACTGCACAAACGACGTGAAGTATAATATTTTTATAATAAAGGACTCGAAAAATTTGCAAGGGACCTCTACATCAAAAAATATTTCACCATTTATTCTTTTTTAACCACAAAATACCTTTTTAACAAAAGCCACTGGCAAAACTTATCGTGCCAATATGTTTGCACCTTTATGCCTAAGATATTTTTTTTATGTTTTATTTTTACACTTTTTATTAATTTAAATATTATTTCAATATTCATTCATTTTGTTGAATTAATTTCAAACTTTTTTAAGAAAATAAAATTTTGCTTAAATTTTATTTATATTTTTTTGTTTGTTTAATTGTAAACAATGACTACGTATAGCTGTTTCTTTTTACACGTTGTTTCAGACGCTTCATGTTTTTTTTCTTATTCGTCCAAAGAAAAGTGTTAAAAACATATGATAAGTCCCTTTTTCAGCTGTCAGAGTTGGGTATTCTGGTTATTTTGTGATTTATACAGTTAATATTTTCGTGCTCTCTTAAAGCTGTCTTAATATTACTTCCTCTATCTGTAACTATAACTGTCGGATCATTTAGCGAACAGGTGAACTCAGCAAGCAATCTATCCAATTTGTGTTTGATATTATTGCCTATTAACAAAATAAAAAATGTGATATATAGTAAATTTAAATTAATTATATTTAATTTTAAAAGAAATATTTTTTTGAACGGTAATAAAAATGCAGTGATAACTTACTTGTATTCGAAGCTCCTTTCATTGACTTCACTCCAAGCAGCTTACTTTTACATTCGCCATTCATAACAAAATGACCCGTTAAGGCAAGATACGAAATTTTCGAAAAATTTTCTGTCCACAGATCACGTCAGTATAACCAATTTTTCGCATGGCTGATATCTCTGTTTTAAGCTGTTCAAAGTGAATAGAAAAACTATTCTCAACATTTCGGTGAATTGGTGTTGGATGTGGTATAAGAGATTCTATGTTAAGGCCGGTTCCGAATTTGTTACCAAGCCATAACATTAATTTCGTGTAAGCTTTTAGCCCGTTATCTTTTGCTAATGAATATGGTTGAATGTCTTCAAGAACCCATTCGGTTAAGACATCTGTGCAAGCCTTTTTGGTCTCCTGATTTGGTTCAATCAAATTATTTACACTTTCATTTTTTTAACACTGTATAACACTTGTGTTTATTTAAATTAGATAGTCCGTTTTTATTGTATTTATATACATTTGTACACATTTTGCACGCAACTAGATTTAAGAGTTCGACATCATTTTCATCTTTAATTACCCCAAAGCAATCCCAAAGCTTGCTTCGCCCTCTCTTTTCACTAATTTTATATAAAGTAGATAATATTTTTTCTTTTATGTCAATGTTATTCATTTTTAAAAACACCACAAATTAATTATGTATTTATTTTTTAAAATTCGCACTCAGTTACATAAGAAGACTTATATCAAAGACTTTACTTCAAGGTCTGTTTCTCTAACAAAGGATTTTTATATATTTATAAGGTCACTTCACGGTATTAAAAAATCTGTTCGGTTACATAAAAAGCAGTAAGTTTACATCAAAAGCCATAAGTAATAAAAAAGGAGTTATAAAAATTCCTAAGAATTGTGGTAATAGTACATAATGGGTTAAACCATGTCATTCATTAAGGTAAATTAACGCGGCTGCTGTATAAGTACCGTATATGTATTATTTGCTATTATAAGAGGTAAAAAAAGTTGGTGTACTTTTCATTAACAAAAAAAAGCCACTCTTAAAGTCATAAAATAATAAACATTCTTGATAAATACAAAACAGGAATATAACCAAAAATAACTCACATTTGATTTTACAATTTTTACCTAGAATAATGCATTTGGCATTTTTAAGTTATAAACGTATTAACATTGCACATTACAAAAGAAACAAAGCTAGCATTGCTTTTTATTTTCTTAGGCATATATAATTATACTATTTATGTTGTTGTGTTACTTCCATTTTATGACCGTTACCTAAATATTTAGATTTAACTGATACAATTTAAAGTTTCTATTGGTAAGTTATAAAATGCTTAAAAATGAGGCATAATTAAAACTATAATTAAATGTTATATACAATTATAACATTAGAATTTATAATTAGATATAATCATTTGAAGATCTAAGGTTTTACAAAATTTAAATAAATTGGTTCTAATTGCAAAACATCAGTTTTTATTTTGTATAATATAATGTAGTAAATAATAATATTTTTAAGTCATTCAACTTAATTAATACAATAAAAAGTCAAGTTTACCTTAAACATAAAAAAACGAAAACTAACCAATAAAAATTACATCCAATTTTGGTTATTACCCACGAAGTTGAAGTACCATATGTTCGTTTTACCTTCATCATATAAAACAGATAATCTTCTAAAATATCTGTAACACCACAAATTGCTTTAAAATACTCATGGTACACCAGATATTTGAGAATAAGAAACAGATAAAACTGTTACTCTCATCAAAACAATAAAGAACTGTTTATGTTTGTATCAAGAGTTTGAGTGCACACAAGCAAAAGCATACCTTATCAGTTACACTCATTCGCTCTTTGATATCAGTAGTATCTGTTATGTGTATGATATATCTGTTTCTGCAATACTTTCAGATATAACGAGTGATTTTTTAAGAGCTTGAGAACTTTTTTTTAAAAAAAAACGCATAAAATTTGCAAAATCTCATCGGTTCTTTATTTGAAACGTTAGATTGGTCCATGACATTTACTTTTTGAAGATAATTTCATTTAAATGTTGACCGCGGCTGCGTCTTAGGTGGTCCATTCGGAAAGTCCAATTTTGGGCAACTTTTTCGAGCATTTCGGCCGGAATAGCCCGAATTTCTTCGGAAATGTTGTCTTCCAAAGCTGGAATAGTTGCTGGCTTATTTCTGTAGACTTTAGACTTGACGTAGCCCCACAAAAAATAGTCTAAAGGCGTCAAATCGCATGATCTTGGTGGCCAACTTACCGGTCCATTTCTTGAGATGAATTGTTCTCCGAAGTTTTCCCTCAAAATGGCCATAGAATCGCGAGCTGTGTGGCATGTAGCGCCATCTTGTTGAAACCACATGTCAACCAAGTTCAGTTGTTCCATTTTTGGCAACAAAAAGTTTGTTAGCATCGAACGATAGCGATCGCCATTCACCGTAACGTTGCGTCCAACAGCATCTTTGAAAAAATACGGTCCAATGATTCCACCAGCGTACAAACCACACCAAACAGTGCATTTTTCGGGATGCATGGGCAGTTCTTGAACGGCTTCTGGTTGCTCTTCACTCCAAATGCGGCAATTTTGCTTATTTACGTAGCCATTCAACCAGAAATGAGCCTCATCGCTGAACAAAATTTGTCACATTTGAACATTTCGAACCGAACACTGATTTTGGTAATAAAATTCAATGATTTGCAAGCGTTGCTCGTTAGTAAGTCTATTCATGATGAAATGTCAAAGCATACTGAGCATCTTTCTCTTTGGCACCATGTCTGAAATCTCACGTGATCTGTCAAATACTAATGCATGAAAATCCTAACCTCAAAAAAATCACCCATTACTACTGCACGTCTTTAATTCAAACTATGTATGAAATAATTCATATTTTTTAAAAACAAAAAATTACGAAATCAGTTCATACTATTTATGTTCAAACTTTTTTCTGTGTATGAATGTATAACTATTAGTATTCATAATACTTTCAAATTTTACAATAATTATAATTTAATATTAAATAAATAAAAATGTTAAAAATGTTTGAATTATTTTTAACAAAATTTACACATTCCCTTTTAAATATACATATTAATATTGGTTTCTATTTTCGTATTGTTTGGAATAGAATTGAATAATTTGAGTCCTTTATGGAATAGCGATCTTTGCATAGATGATGTAGTAGCCTTCCTTAGCCTAAATTTATCAGCATTTCTTCATTGATATGCTTGTACTTCGCCGACATATTTTATTTGGTCACAAAGGTATTCAGGTGCATTACAATGTTTAATTTTATGAATAAAGCGCAGTGTATTTAGTTGCAGTCTTTGTTTTATATTTAGCCATTTAAGCATATCAAGCATTACTCGTATATGTGTGTATCTGTTACATTTTAAAATTGTTCGCATTGCCTTGTTTTGTAAATTTTGAAGTCTTTTTAATTGTGATTCGTTGCAGCATGTATATATTATTGTAGACCCGAATTCAAAATGAGGTTATATTATGGTGTTGTAAACATTTATGGAGGTTACTATAGATATTTTGTTTCTATTTCTTAAAAAAAGCCAATTTTTTACTATTTTTTTTTTTACAAATATATTCTATATGGTCTTTGAATTTCATTTCAATATATTTGATGTTATTCACTTTATATATAATTCGTTATTTATTTCAAATACTGCTTCACTGTTGATATTTATTTCCATAATTTTTGTGTTGTTTTCATTTAGTTTAAGTTTATTATTTTTTAACCATATATTTATATTATTTATATCGTTAATCATGTTGTCACGACATTCATCACTACTACTGGAATACAGAGACTATAATGCTCTTCAGTGGGATGTTGTTGACGAAATCATCGCTAAGAGTATGTGGAATTATATTTTTAATATCAATAATGTTAATAACCAGCTTGATATATTTTATCAGCTTCTCAATGAATTACTTGCAACTGTTCCTTTTAAAATAATCCGCAAATACTCTCATAAAAGTTTGTTTGATATTAAGGAAGTTGTAGTTGCTAGGAACATGAGAGATTTAGCTTTCAAAGCTTATAGGGAAAATAGCAATGAAGCAAACTGGAAAATTTACTGCAGATACAGGAACAAAAAGTGTTTTAAGAAGGCAAAAATCCAAATTCTGAACTATTCATATCAGAGATTGTAATGATTATGAGTTTTATTTTAAAAATTGGGTTTTAATGATTTTTTCTTGATTTTTATTTTCTACTCAAAGAATAATAATTATTCTCTGAGCTTTATTTAATGCTTAGAACATAACGATTATGTATTAAGTTTTATTTTCTGCTCAGAGAATAAAAATTATTGTCTGAGTTTTATTCTTTGCTCGCCATTTAATGATTGATGTTTGAGTTTTATATTTCACTTAGAAAATAAGGATTATTTTCCAAGTTTTATATTTCGCTTAGAAAATAAAAATTATTTCTTGAGTTTTGTTTTTTACTTAAAAATAAAAATTATTTCTTTCTCTTGTTAATTTGGACATATGTATGTATATAAATAGTACTTTTTGGAACTTTTTAACTGAAACACATATCTCACTGAAACCCTATCTCAAATGACGATACTAATATTATTTCTATGTGTTTCGACAACGTTAACACGTAGCGCATAGGCCCCAAATCTGAAAAAAAGCGTTTAAATCGAAAATAATTGACAAATTTTCAGTTTTTGCAAAATTAACGCTATTTATTTCCCCTTTTGCAAAAAAGTGGATCCTGGTCCTTAGGGCAAACACAATGAGATTTACAATAAGCTACATGCCTTTAAGTTTTCGAGTTATTACAATTTTCACTGGCCATTATATGTCCTTGAGAACTTGCCGAAGACAATTTACAAAAACATTTTACTTTTAAAATTTTTTATTTTTTTCTTTTTTAACAATAAAATATAAAATAAAAGAAAATACATGAATAAAACAATGAAATGCATTTTCGATCTATTCCATCGATTTGACTTAGTTACATTTTTTTGTCAATTGCCTTCGGCAAGTAACTTGAAAACTGTTTAACCGATTTAAAAGATATGTAGCTTATTGTAAATCTCATTGTGTTTGCCCTAAGGACCAGGATCCACTTTTTTGCAAAAGGGGAAATAAATAGCGTTAATTTTGCAAAAACTGAAAATTTGTCAATTATTTTCGATTTAAACGCTTTTTTTCAGATTCGGGGCCTATGCGCTACGTGTTAACGTTGTCGAATTCGACTAAAATTTTGTGGGTGGAAGTTTCTCATCAAATCTAACATTAATCCGACATGCACCCCTTGAAATTGGAAAATTTATGTTTTTCACACATTTGAAAACCCGCTATAATGCGTATATCAAGCAAAAAACTAAAATTTTGTGAAAATGAGCGAATTCACTAAAATGTGAATAAATTCGAAAAAAATCAATCGATTTTTATGGTCGATATCTCATTTTGTTGCTATTATATGTCGCTATGCGATAAAAAAATGAATCTGGAAGTTTTTTGCCGTTTTCGATTTTTTATGATTTTTTTAAAACGAAAATTTTTGCCATTTTTACGTAAAAAATATATTTTTTTCTTAAGTTTTTTATTATAACTCCGATACTATTGATCCGATTGAAACGCGATATATAGACGAATTAAAGGCTATGCAAATCTTAATTTTTCTGAATTTATTTTAATAATATCGGACTAGTAGTTTTTGAGTTATCATTAATTATTTGAAGAAACGTCTCAAAAAAATTGCAATTTAAAAAAAAAAATTAAAAAAAAAAATCTATCCATAGAATTTAAAAATTTTACCATTTTTGTACAAAGGTAGTCATGATACATCAAAATTATATAGTGGTTTTAAGAGCACATGAAATTTTTTTTATTTTGTTGTGCTGTGTAATCATTATTTGCGATCCCTGATTCATATGGTTCCGAATCTCTTAATCCGGATGCTTTTAACCAGTATTTCACTTCTATTCAGTCTGCTTTTGATCCAACTTATCGTAATTCTATTTTCACTACTGATGAAGTGTTTAAGTTCCGATGCATTAATGAAAATAATCTTAACCTTGCGCTGAAAAAGATAATTTCTAATGCAATACGATCAGATGATATGCCGATCAAATTTATTAATTTCCTTATGTTGGTAAATATATTTTGCACATTTTTAATACAATTATTATGACCTCCAGTTACCCCAATATCTGGAAGACTGCTAGAATATTTCGGGTTTCGAAACGGTGTTAGTACATTATCTTTTTTATTAAACCTAACCGAATGTATAAGGAGAAATAATAATAGGAAAATTTCCACGTTGATCTAAGTAAGGCATTTGATATCGTAAATTATTCAGTCCTAATAAGCAAACTTTCTTCTGAATTTAAGTTTTCTGCCTTGTCTTGTAAGTTATTATTTTCATATTTAATTAATAGGAATCAATTTGTGGTCGTGGAAAATAAAAAATCATCAATTTTACCACGCTCGAGCGGTGTTCCGCAAGGATCAATTCTGGGCCCTCTATTGTTTCTTATTTATGTTAATGATATCGTGAGTTGTATTGGTTCATCCCAATGTAATATTTTTCTTTTCGCGGATGATATTAAACTCCTGTTTTCTGGTGAATCTTAATTCATAGACTGCCATGAAGCTTCAATCAATTACGTCCTTTCATTAGTCTCCTATTGGGCAGCTCTTAATAAATTATGTTTCAATCCTTCCAAAACAAAAGCATTAGCTTTTGGCCCTGGACATGATGAGCACGTATCTATCAGAATTGTTTTTGACGGAGTTTCTATATCTTTTGTTGACAGTATGAAATATCTGGGTCTAACGCTGGATAGTAACTTGTCTTTTGAATATCATATCTCTAACGTATCTGCTAAGATTAATAATATATTGAGATCTCTTTATGCCTTTAATTGCTACTTACCCTTAAGAATAAAATCTAATTTGGCACATTCCCTGCTTATGACTCATATTGTTTGGAAGTTTATAGTGGATATAATGCTTTAAATTTAAATAGGATCAAAACTATGTTAATCGCATAATCAGATTTGTTTTTAGCCTGAGATTTTACGATCATGTTTCAGATTATGTCAAAATATTTTTTATATGTTCATTTATTGATTTCGTTAAAATAAAAACATTAGTAACACTGTATAGTATTATTACCTCTAATTCTAGTTTGATATTAAAAGATTTATTCATATTTTCAAGGTCCACTAGTAATCCACAGTTAATTATCCCAAAGATAAACTACTCTTCCTTTGAAAGATCATTTCTTATACGAGCATGTAGGCTTTACAACGGTCTTCCAATTGATCTCAAATGTTTTAATTGTTCCGTTTTAAGTTTTAAACACAAATTAATAAACTATTACAATTGATTAAATTTTACCAAGATTTTTCGCTAAAGTTTCATTCATATTATAAATTATAATATTGTAAATAATAAGTTTTAGTATATTATTAAATCTTATATTATTATATTATTTTGTACTTTTTTTCTAAATTATCTGTTTGATTATATTAATTATATATGGCCCTATGGGCTTGTTTAAATAAATAAATAAAATAAATTAAAAAAATAAAAAAATAAATAGCAAAGCTCCCAAAATAGATCCTTGTGGAACACCGAAATCATTATTTTTTGAATTTGATTTTATACCGTTAACTTTTGTTATTTGTTTTCTGTTCACCAAGTAAGAATTAAACCATTTAGTTCTTTTTCCCGGATACCATACATACAGTGGATCAATAAAGTCTAGGCACAACATGATTTTTAAAAGTGTTTCGCCAGTAACTTTGCATCTGCATAACTTGATAAAATTATTTTCATGCTATTTTCAAGATTGATAGGTTTATTGACCATTTAACACGAAAAATAATTCATATCTTATTATTTCTAATATACAATGGCTTTTAAACTAAAAAATAAGGTAAGTCTATGTAAAAAAAGTTTAGGCACACATGTGAAAATTTTCGGTATATTCGGGGTTTCGCATGTCTAGTATTTGGTTGAACCTCCTTTAGCTTGGATAATTGCTTCTAAACGTCTACTCATACTTCTTACTAGGTTAGATGTTTCATCAGGAGTCATTTTTTCCCATTCTAAGCGAAGTGCCGCTTTAAGTGATTCTTAGGATGTAATGTGATGTTTCCGTATTTTTTTCTCTAGTAAGTGCCAAATATGCTCTATAGGATTCGTGTCTGGCGATTGCGGAGGGGTTTTTAACTATTTGCAGTGGTATATAAGACACTCCTGCACAAGATTTGAAGAATGTTTTGGGTCATTATCTTGTTGGAACAAGAATTTCCCATTTAAGCCCAGCTTCGCAACACTTGGAGATAAGTTTTCTTTTAAAATATTTAAATAAGAGTGCTTGTCCATTTTGTCGTCTATAAAGACAAGATTTCCCACTCCAGATGACGCCATACATCCCCAAACCATAACATTGCCACCACCGTGCTTCACAGTCTTAATAATATTATTTTCTTGAAGCTCTTTGGTTGCTTTTCGCCAAAATTTTTGTGGACCATCTGAACCAAAAATGTTAAACTTTGATTCATCACTAAATATCACACTGTTCCAGAAGGCTTCAGGCTGATTAATGTGGAGTTTTGGAAACTCTAACCGCTTTTTCTTGTTTATATCTGAAAGACAAGGTTTGCGACGGGGAACTCTTCCATGATATCCAGCTCTGTGCAACGTATTTCTTATTGTTTGTGGATTAAGGTCTTCACCAAAACTTTTCTTCATTTCCCGACACAATTCTACAGCTGAAATCTTTGGATTTTCAGCCACTGCTGCAACAATGATACGCTCCTGACGAGATATAAATTTTTTTGGACGTCCTCTTCTCCTCTCACGCTCTATTTTGTTGGGTTTTTCATAATGTTTTATGATGTTTCTTACACTGGTATAGGGCCTCTGTACAATCACACCAATTTCGCGATAGGATTTTCCCTGTGCATGAAGATTTATTATAAATTTACGGACATCTACGGAAATTTCTGAACGATTGCTCATTTTGCTGTTTTCGTCACGAATTAAATACCAAGAAAATTTTTTACATTTAAAACTCTCGCCTACTGAGGATTTAACATGTGCATAAACATGAGTTGAAATAAAAAAGTGAAAATTTACCGTTATACAAGGGATTAAAGGGCATTAATGCAGTAAGTGCCTAAACTTTTTTTAGATAGACATAGCTTGTTTTTTAGTTTTTAAAGCGTTGTATATTAGAAACAATAAGATATAAAATATTTTTTGTTTTAAATGGTCAATATAACTCTCAATCTTTAAAACGATATCAAAATTATTTTATTAAGTGAACCAGATGCAAAGTTATTAACAGAACACTCTTGAAAATCATGATGTGCCTAAACTTTATTGATCCACTGTATATAGTTTCTGTGTTAAAATTTCTCTATCGATTGTTTCAAACGCTCGTTTAAAGTCTAGGAATTTTGCCATTATTTTTCGATTTTTTTTTTGATAATTTTCCACAGATTTATGACGTAGATCACAGTTGTTTCACATGAGAAATTTCTTCTAAAACCCGATTGATATTTTGATAACAAATTATATTTCTCGAAATATTTTTCAAGCTGGTCTTTTACAACTTTTTCTATTATTTTTTCGCAGTTTTTTAAAGTGTTAACTGGTCGGAACTCTTCATATTTTCTGGTTTTTGCAAACTTTTTCAATTGGTGTAACCATTGATTCCTTGCAATTTTCAGGGAAATCTCCAGATGCTAGTGATTTGTTAATAATTATTAGCAGTTTTTTCCAATTAAAAGTGGTTTTACACGACGTGTGTTTGTCATATGACTTGTCAGTTTGATAACCCATATGTAATTTCATGTGTTTGTCAAAATAGGCATTTTACATACGGTTTATAATTTTTGCTTTCAAACGTACATGTGACATAACCTATAATATATAATTTTTCCGCCACACAGTTTTGTATTGCCAACCAGAGCTGATGCAAAGATGGAAATGTAGTGCTTTTGGTACCACAAAAAAACTAAAATAGCAAAATATCAAGTTGGCATTACAGGATGTCAGATGCTTTGTCACATCAAAATAGAACACGTTCTAAATGAAAAATGTCATATGTATTGTACACATAGAAAAGTGACAAGTCATTCGACTTCAATAAAAAAAAGCATCAAAGGCAGTTAAATTTTCTAATTAAATGAAATTATGTGTTAAAAGAGCGGATAATTTTTTATTTTCTTTGTGAATCGAACGTAAGGAAAAAATAGTAAATTGAATCTTTAAAAAAATTATTACAAACAGAAAAAAAACTATTTATTGCATAATTGTACATACATGTGTATATGTATTTCAAAGATTCTAAAAAAAACCAAAACTACAGTGTATCACTTTAACAAGTATGCACTTTAAACCGTTCAAAGCAAAATAGGAAAAATCATTGAGTTAATAATGATTTTTCCTATTTTGCTTTCAATTTATTTAAATTTTTCTATACATAAATTAATTGTTACTATCTAGATAACAAAAACAAAATTTATAATTATTACGAATGATCCCGTTATTTTATTTAATTATTTTCTGAGAAACAGACAATTTCATGAGCACAAAAGTATCATTTATTAGTTTATCAGTTAACATTTAAAGAAGAAAGATTCTATTTTTATAGATTAAAACCAATCTAAATAAGTGAAAAAAAAACTAAAAAAAACTTATTAAGTAATTAAAATCACTTTTGATTATAATGCCACCACGAGGAAAGGAGCTATCCAATGATTTAAAGGACCCAAGTGTAAAATTGTACAAAGAAAAATAGCTAGAAATGTTAACAAAAGTAGTGCAAGTATGTAAAATATTATAGAAAAGTCAAATTCTGAAGATTTAACAAAAAACAAACCTTGTTTGGGTCGTCCCAAAGTGTTTACTAATCAAGAAACAAGTACGAAATAGTACGAAAGTTTAAAGCAAATCCAAAAAAGTGCAAGCGGAAATTAAAAATTAAGTTGGAAAATCCTGCAACCCAGAAGCTAATCGTCGCTTGTTATACAAAGCCGGATACAATGGTCGAAGTGTTAGACAAAACCTATTTATAAGTACAGAGACCCAGCAAAACATAGTGGATTTTGTCAAACAGCAATCGATAAAGGTTATCATGCCGTGGCTGATTTCCATTTTTAGGGGCAGCCTGTTGTATGGGTATATCCCCAAAGAGTGGAAAGAGGTTACTGTGGTATTCATTCCTAAGGCAGGAAGAATAAACCATGGAACTGCAAAGGACTACAGGCCAATAAGTCTGTCATCGTTTTTATTGAAAACACTGGAGTGACTGGTGGACGTGCATGTCAAAGGTCTTCTATCGTCAAGTAACTTCTGCAGGGCACAACACGCATACCTAAAGGGAAGGTCGGTGGAAACGGCACTGCATGATGTAGTCGGTACAATAGAGGATACACTGGACAGGAAGGAGTATGTGCTAGCAGCCTTTTTGGATATAGAGGGCGCTTTCAACAATCTGAATATATCCTCGATACTGGACGCCCTACAATATGTGGGGGCTGAACAGAAAATTATAGAGTGGACGGAGAATATGCTTCGAAGTAGAAGCATTATCTCCAGTCTTGGCCCTAGTACGATGAGGAAAGTTGTGACAAGGGGAACACCGCAGGGGGGAGTCATGTCCCCACTCCTTTGGAACCTTGTTGTAAATAAAATCCTCTTCAGACTAGGCAACGGAGGCGTTAAGGTGGTCGCGTATGCAGATGACGTTGTAATCCTTATCAGGGGTAAATTTTTATCCACGATAAGTGACCTTATGGAATCGGCATTAGGCCAACTACTCGCTTGGGCGAAGGACAACGGTCTGGGCCTAAACCCTGGAAAGACCGAACTTGTTCTCTTCACCAGAAGATATAAAATTCCGGAATTTAAACTCCCAAAAATGGGTAGCATTACTCTGGAATTATCAAAAGAAGCGAAGTACCTCGGTGTCATCCTAGACTCAAAGCTCTCGTGGAAACGTAATGTTGAGAGCAGGATGAATAAGGCCCTATGTGCATTTTACGCATGCAAAAGGACCTTTGGCAGGAGATGGGGCCTAAAACCGTACATGGTACACTGGATGTACACGGCAGTGATTAGGCCCATTCTCACCTATGGAGCACTCGTCTGGTGGAGAATGGTGGACACTAAAGTTCACCTCTCTCTCTTCTGGATAAGCTCCAAAGGTTAGCGAGTCTCTCCATTACTGGTGTGATGAGGTCAACTCCACAGGCCAGTTTGGGGACAATGCTGGATCTGACCCCTCTAGATGTCTATATCAAACACGTCGCTGCCAGGTCGGCCTTAAGACTCAGGGAGTCGGGCGAATTAAGGCATTGTCGTGTTGGACATGGCACCATCCTACGACAGGTGGGTGGCAATATCTTGAGGGAGCAGACTGATTACTTAACCCCTGTTATGGACCTCGACAAATCGTTTGTCGTGAAAATTCCTACCAGGGATGAATGGAAGGAGAACTCTGTAATTCGGAACAATGCGGTTTCAATATTTACGGATGGCTCCAAGATAGACACGGGGACCGGATCGGGGATCTTCTCTGAGGATCTTGATCTTTCAATTTCACTTAGGCTTCCCGATACCTGCACCGTGTTCCAGGCTGAAATATATGCTATATCAGTAGCGGCAAGGAAAATTGAGGAACTTGCGATGGAGGCGTCGACTATCGATATTTTCGTAGATAGTCTAGCCGCCATTAAGGCCCTTAACTCAAAAGTAGTGAAATCTAAATGTGTGTTAGCTTGCATACAATCTTTAGCCCTACTTGAACGACATCGTATAATGATAGTGTGGGTTCCAGGACATGAGGGCATTCGTGGAAACGAGATGGCCGATCAATATGCGAGGAACGGTTCGAACCTGGATGTGACGGTTGCCCAAGGGGAAATCAATATCCCATTGGCCGAAATGTCTAACATACTGGGAGAATGGTCGCTGAAGGAAACGGCTCGCAGGTGGTCTATACTAACCACTTGCAGATTATCTAGAATCCTTTGGCTCTCAATTGATAAAAAAAGGACAAAGGCACTACTGATCCTCGAGAAAAGCTCGTTAGCACTTCTGGTTGGTGTTATAACGGGACACTGTATGATCGGACGTATGTCGGAGCGTATGGGAATCTCTCGTGGAGGGTGCTGCAGAAGCTGTATGGATGAGGAAGAGGAGGAATCAGTTCAACACCTTCTCTGCGACTGCCCGGCTCTTCAAGAGCGTAGGCTCAAATTTCTGGGTCAAAGATTCTTCCAGGACCTGGACTGTCTCAGGGATGTGACACTGAGTAGACTATTAGGCTTTGTGAAAAGCTCCGGGTGGTTTACAAGAACCACCGGTATCGGAGTTCTTTAGGGAATGGTGGGGGTTGACGATCGTTAGGGCATCACAATGGGCCTTATTGGCCTCCGCGTGAACTCGCGTTTTTGCGGGCGGCCCGTTTAACCTAATCAACCTTGTCAAACAGTATATAAATCGTCGTCAAACAGTATATAAAAAGAATATGAATAAATCGAAAACGTTCTGAAATACTGTATTTTTTCCAAGGTTTAGAAAGAACACACATCGTACACAACATGTACTGTTCGAAAGCAACGAACACAAATTTTTATTTACACAACATTTATGTGTGTTTCTAAATTTAGTAAGCAGTCTAACACAATCATGAATGTGTTTTATTTTAATATTTAGTTGCGTACACGAATTTTTCGATCAGAACACACATAAGGCCCAACTATAATATGCATAAGCTAGCTTAAGCCAACTTAAGCAACTGTGCAATTACATATAAATCATATGTGGCAAACTATAATGTACAATACTTAACAATACTTTTCGTTGAGTTTCGTCAAATTTCATTTGCTTAAGCAAAGTCCGAAACCGATCGCACATTCCGTACGGAAACAGCTGTTTGTGCTTTGTGTTTTACATTTGAATGTACAGTCATAAAAATTGCAATGAACGAAAGTGAACAAATTATATCTAAATTTAATATAAAATATTTAAAAAAAGAAGTTTCTATAAGAAAAAAGGAAGGCGTTGTGTAATTTGGCCAAAATTACACAAACAGCAAAAAATGTTAAATTTTTCTTTCGAAATTTTCTTAAAACTATTAAAAATAATTATTAAATTGTAAATGAATGGTATTAGTTCTATAAAATATTTTTATTTAACACCTTTTTCTTAACAATTTAATTTATTCAGAAAAATATTATTATTTTTCAAAAGTACGAATAAAACAAATGTGCAACTGTGTCATAATAGTTTTTAGATTCATGTAAGTACATTGTAGCCACCTAAAAGTCTTCAATAAGTTGCTTAAGCATTTGACAGACTTTTCGTTCACTTTTGACATTAGCTTAAGCCAGCTTATGCATATTATAGTTGGCCCTATAATCGAAACATGTTCGTGTGTAGCTATATATTAAGTACGCGTACGGCAAAAAAGTACATGTACGAAAGTTTTAGTACGTGTACGGAAAAAAATGTACGTGTACGATAGATGTTCGTGTTCATGTTCACAAAATGTACGTGTATGATAGATGTTCGTGTTCGTGTATGACAAAATGTACATGTACGATAAATGTCCGCGTACGTGTACGAAAAATTGAACATGAAAGATAGACAGGTTGGATTTTATCTATAGAGGGTTTAAAAAATTGTAGTAATTTATTTTTTATTGATTTTTGACGTCTTATGCTTTTGAAAGTTAAGAGAGTCCACACAGTTGATATTATTCCATTGTACATAAGTATATGACATTTTTTTTTTGGGAATGTTGCCTTTTTTGTTATGCCTGGAAACGTTTTGCTTCAAGACTTTCTTCATTTTTGGAGCAGGTAGTTATGTTGGCAACTGTCGTGAGTTTGAGGAAAAATATGTCATCAATTTTTTAAGTGATTTTACTTTGTAATAATTGCAAAAAAAAGTAAACTTAATCCTATTATTGCTAACTCGTCCGTTTGCTTTTTTAACCTGAATTTTGGGAACCAATTTTCCCTATAAATGAAATTCATATTTTATGAATAAACCTATATAAATCCTTCCCTTGCACTGCCATCCATAAAAATCAAACCATGTGCACCAAATATGCAAAAAAAAAATTGAAAACGATTTTTATAACATCATTAAAAACAGGTATGATTATTTTTTGTCCTGACGGATGAAATCTATGAAAACCCTTTACATGGAATAGCAGCCATAAAAAATAACGCGCATTCACAAAGTGCGTAAAATACTTCGTCTAAAACCTTTTTATTGGCAATATGTGTAGTTATTAATTGCTGTTTTTAAAAATGAAAACGGCAACAATTGTTTCAACCAACATGGAAAAACCAATCATGGATTTTGCACCATGATAACGCACCAGCACAAACGTCGATGCTTGTGCGTGAGTTTTTGGCAAGAAACAAAACCGTTATCCAGCCTCAACCACCGTATTCACCGGACTTGGCCCCCACTGACTTTTCCTCTTCCCAAAACGGAAGACAACGATGAAACGAAAGAGTTTTGCTACGATTGAGGAGATAAAAGAAAAATCGAAACCGGAGCTGTTGGCGATACCAAAAAGCGCGTTTCAGAAGTGTTTCGAGGATTGGAAAAAACGCTGGCATAAGTGTATTATATCTGAGGGGGAATACTTTGAAGGGGACAAGATAGTTATTGTGAATAAATAAATACTTTTTGAAAAAATTGAAAATAACGGATATTTTTTGATCATGCCTCGTATCAACGTATTTTCCTGTAGATTAGAAAATTTGCACTGTTTTTCTTATCCCTTGCAATTCATAGTTGTAGCAAAACATTTTCTTTTTTTTTTTAATGAAATAAACTGAATTTAAAAATGGATTGTTAATCTTTTATTTGAGAGGAATGTAGGCTAACTCAAGGAATGCGTGAGCGAGGGTGATCACAATGAAATATGGGACAGTTGAACTATGGGCATCCACGCTGTCAAAGGTGTTGGTGGGAATACGTGTACGCATGTCATTACACCTAGAAATGCAAACAAATCCCTGTAATGAGGTAAGGTAAAGCAAAGATTGAAAGTAGCGTAATTTGTAATTTTAACTGAACTCTTGGTTTTAATTGGCGTGGAGGGTTCAGTATATATGTTAATACGTCAAGGACACGGGTCAAAAAACTTACCAACCTGATCGAGCTAGTTGGGAATCTTTAGCTACACCATGCCAAACTTGAATTTTGTGTTTCTTTTTGAATGTACCAGCTTTTGAACAATTAAAAATAGAACGACGTATAACAGAGTCAAGGAATTAAAAAAAAGACACGGCAATTAATAACATAATGCATAAATGGAATACAAATAAAAATCATACCACAATACCACAGTCTAAATTTCGATATAATGGAATTTAAAGTTTTTGTTTTATTAGACATCGGGGAAAATAATCGATGGTTTCCAGTTGTGGTGATTTAAATATGTGGTGGAATAATCAGGCTACTAGAGATGATATTTTATTAATTGACAAGTACTTTCATTGCAAATAAATGAGATTCAACGTACCATGATGTCACTTAGACTATTTTATTTGTTTTACAATATGTATGAAAATCATTATACACTATTTTATTTTGTATGGTATACGAGGTATGATAAAAAATAACCGTTATTTTAAATTTTCGTGAGGTACGTATGTTCAATTTTCGCATTTATTTTAATGTTGGTACACATGTCTATTATTTAAGTTGACAATATCAGCCATTTTGGATTGTCAGTTTGTTTTTGACAGATAAAAAGGTTAGTCGTGTTTTGGTGTGCTCTTCGTTGTCGTTTTTATCGTCGTTTTGTTCCTAAATTCGTATTCTTGAAATATATTGAAACGAAGAAGAAACGTTATCGAAAACAAAAAGAAAAATTAATAAAGTGTGGTAGCACTGTAATTTTTTCGTTATTATTTATGATATTTTTGTAAATTTCTGAAAAGTTTGCTATTATTTTTTTGTGAGTTTTAACAAAATATGGCGAGTACAGAATTTTATTTTTCAAGTTCAAGTGATGATAATGAAATAATGGATATAAATATACATCGGAAGATGCTACGGCACAATATTAACATCTTTTCCATCCCAGATTCTATGTAAGAATTTTTTTATTTTTATAAATCAATTCGTAAATGTATGCATTTTTATTTTCTTAAGATTTGTGAACACATTCAGACTCAATGAAATCGCCTTTCAATACGTTCTGCAACAGATATCTGATAAGCTAAAATGCAACAAGCGAAAGTCTGCAATAACGCCAACAATATAACTAGCAACTGTTCTTCAATTTTTTGGACAAGGATCATATCAGCTAGGCGTGGGGAATGATTTCAGTTTGTCTGAAATTTTGGACGCAATGAATAGCACGATCTGCAATAGTTGGATTAAATTTCAAATGTCGAAAGATGAAAAAACGGAGTGCAAACGGTTCTTTTATGAGCGAACTGGGTTTCCTGGAATTATAGGGTGTGTAGATGGAAACCACTTTAAAATAATTGGTCCCTGCAAAAGTTCTCAACACATGTACTACAACCGAAAAGGCTTCTTTAGAATAAATGCAATGATTGTAAGTACGACTAAAAATACATACATATAAATACTAACAATGAAATAAGTTTCTAATTTTTATTCTTTATTATCCTTAGATTTGTGACCATCAGATGAGAATACGATATGTAGATGCCCGACATACAGGATCTTGCCAAGATTCCTTAATTTGGAATATTAGCAGAGTTAAAAGCTTTCTGCAGGAAAGGTATGAATCTGGTGAACGTAATTCATGGATTCTTGGTATGAAATTTCAAATAAAATAAAATTAAATAAATTGACATTTTAGTTTTTAGGAGATGCTGGGTACCCGTTGCAACCGTTTCTAATGACACCCTATACATTGGCGTCTGAAAACAGTGCATAAAGTCGTTACAACTCTTTCCATTCCAAAGCCCGAAATATTATAGAACGAGTATTTGGAGTGCTCAAGTCGCGATTTCGATGTCTCCTTGGAGCACGTGAATTACACTATGATGCCCAAAAAATTTCAAAAATCGTTAATGCTTGTGGTGCTCTTCATAACATTTGTATCCACTACCATACTTCTTTTCCTGATAGTGATGTACAAATGGTTTCCGGAGAAACTGAATGAAAGTGATTATAGAGGTGATTGCATGGAAGCTGCCAGAATAAGAGATAGTTATAAGTTTTATATTTATTATGATTTACTTAGAAGAATTCAGAAGTATTTCAGCTAGTAATCAAATAAAATTAAAGAAATGAAGCCTAGCTTTAACAAATAATTTATATGTTTCTTAATTTTAATACTAAATGTAAAAAGAAGTTAAAATAAAGTAACATACAAAAAATTTAATCATGGAAATTTAGCTGTCTTTCTAATAATTCCAGTTTTTTCTTTTTATTGCTGCATCAAGATCTAGAAGTTCTTCCCTGAGTGATTTTCTTTTATATATTTTAAAGTGTTCCTCTTCCAGTGCCAACCTCTTTTTCTGATAATAAGAAACGTCTCTCAAATATCTCTTAATAGATTCTAAGTGGCTGCATTGCTCCTGCTGGACTTCGGTTTGCTTCCTTAATAATTTAATTCTTTCCTTTTCAGAGAATTTAATAATTGACCGGACCTTCGTTGAAACGGTGGGTATATCATCGCTTGGGTTTACTTCGGAGGAATTAGTAGTTAAATCTACATTTTAGACGCTTTCTAAAGTTTCATTAGGGGCTTCCTCTTCCTCGATAAGTAGCGATCTAACATCTTCGTACTCGGCGAATCCCACTGCTTTTGTATTAATTTGTTTTTCGAATTGCAAGAGGTTTGCCACGGCTTCCTTCAATGGTGACAATGTCAACTGTTTATAACAGCCTACCCCTGTTGCTCTGGATTCAGTTTTGTTGCTCACCAGCTTCTTTTTTACCTTGAATTTCAAGTCCTTCCATACCTTTAATTTTATATACATACATATTTGTTAAAACCATTTTAAGGAATATTTTCTGCTAATTTACTTTTACTTACTTTATGCCAACCGTCTCCGTCACGAACTGAAGGGCCAAACGGATTTATTTTTTCGGCAGTTTCGCTCCAAAAAGCAATAAAATTTAAAGGTTAGGTTAGAGAGGATCACACATAATTATTTATGTGTAGATTCACAAGACCATTATTGATCCATAGTGACTCCTCTGATATTCCCCGGTGTCCATAGCTGTGTTCTAATCAATCTCTCTAAGTGGCCCGGTGAGCTTCGTAAATTTAACAATTAGCATAGCTTCTACACCCCTCAAGTCATCCATATTCTGACAGAAAAAAGAGCCAAAACATTTATTACGACTGTGAGATAGTGCAGGGCATTGGCAAAGATAGTGGAATGTGTTTTCCTCTTCTTCGCCACACCATCTGCAGATATCATAATCGAAAAGTCGAATCTTTTTCAAGAAATATCTGAGATCATTATGTCCTGTTATAATACCTACATACATTCTCAATTCAGACTTACTCATACGTAACAGCTTATCCATTTCCCCATTAACTTTTCCCCCCAGCATAGATTTCGTCTGTGTGCATCTCAATGAATTATTCCACATTGTGTCGGCATCACGTCCAAATTGTTCCCTTATCCTCCGATATATTGAATCGAGACCAGGGTATACGTCCACACATCTGTCATTTATATCCAAATCAGCTCCAGCTCGTGCTGGGTACCCAGCACAGTTTCAGTGTGTGTTGTTCCTTCGATCCAATACACCTATTTCCGAGTGCTTTTAAAGCCGCCTGACTGTCTATGTAAATAGTGATATTGCTTGAGAATATCGGCCTCGTAGAAAGTAACCTAGCAGCTTCAGACACCGCAAAAATTTCGGCTTGAAATATGTCATAGGTTATCCAATCTAGAACTGTGTCTTATGCCTAACTTCTCGCAGAATACTCCACTTCCTGTACAATTACCCTTTTTTGATTCATCTGTATATACCCCAATACCCCCAGTTAGATTATCCAGAGGTTTCCAATCATCTTTTATTGGGATGATTGTAGTAATCTCCTTGTCCCAATGGATTTCAGGCGTCAAATAATCGGTTTCTTTATTGACCAATTGATATTTACTTATTAGCGAAGAGTGTCCATACCTTTTAATATTTAGTTGTTTATTTTGTCTCAGTCTTAGTGTTCTTAAGGCATATTCTTTTATATATAAGTTCAATGGGTCGATCCCAAGTATTCTACACAGTGCTTCAGTTGCTGTTGATTTTTTGGCTCCTGTGATGCTCAATGGTACTGTTCTATTTACTTTTTCTATAAATGACGCATTTCCATAATTGGCCACCATACAAGTGCGCCATGACACAATATTGGCCTAACTATAACGGTGTATATCCAGTAGATCAGAAATGGATCAAAGAAACTGTATTAAGTTTTGTGTAAAAAATGAAATTAAATGTGCAAGGACATTATGGACAGTTATAACCTTTTTGAGCAAATCTGGATCGTCGTTGACGATGTTCAACATCTCTTGAGCGATGTCCATGCGACGTTGTTTTTGCTTAAAATTTAGCAATTTTGGAACAATCTTCGCTGCCGCACGTTTAATGCCTAAAACATCTGTAAAAATTGCTTGGCATGAGCCGAACGATATGCCAACATCATCAGCAACCTCTCTAATAGTGATTCGACGATTATCCAAAATCATTTTCTTCACTGCTTCAATGTTTTCATCGGTTGTTGACGTGCTCGGGCGACCAAGACGAGCATCGTCATTGACATTTTCTCGGCCTTCTTTAAACCGTTTATACAACAATTGAACTTGTGTTCTGCTCATAGTAGACTCACCAAACGCTACAGTCAACATTTCAAATGTCCTTGCACATTTAATTTATCAGGTTGAAAAAGAACGATACGCACCCAATTTACAGCCGTAAACAGCTGTTACAACGCAAAATCAACGTAGAGGAACCTCATAAACGATCAGGAACTGTCCAGTGTTTTAACTGCCAAGAATTTAGCCATACAGGGCTTATTGTAAGCTACCCCCAGTTTGCGTTGTGTGCGGCGACCTACATAACACAGCTCAATGTGATAAAAAAAAGAACGATACAAAAGTTAAAAATGTAGCAATTGCGGTGGAAATCACAATGCTAACTACAGAGGTTGTCCTGTTTATTCTGTAATAAGAAAGACTTCTGATAAACTAAAAATTCCTCCCAAGCAGACACAATATACACCAAATACTCATTTTCCACAACTAGCCCAGTGGACTACTAAACATGTATCATATGCTGACATTGTTACGATTTTACTTTACGATAGGTTCGTTTAATTGCAAAATAAATACACACTGTTATTACTTTTACTGTGAGTCACTTTATTTATTGACACCACAGTTCAAAAATACAGAAACTGTTAAACACTCTTAGAATGCGACAACTGAACTCTTTGACGTTTCAAATAATACTGCCATACTACTCGCCAACACGATTTGCTTATAAAGGCGATATAAAGCACCAGAATGTTCTATTCCAGACAGATCTGGCAGGTTAAGTTGTTATTGCTCTTGTTTTCTTCTTTATTTTCTTTATACCTATTTGTGTGGTTGTGTGTTTCTTTATACTTGTATTTATGTAAATACATGTATGAGTTTTTATTATTTTTAAGAGTTTTTATTATTTAATGGGCGTGTGTGTATGCCCTACTCATTTTATGTTTGTTTTTTATGAATGTTTGCAAATGAGGTATTTCTAGACTAATTGCCAACAACGACTAGGTGATTAGCGATATTCTTTTTTCTTTCTTGTTTGTTTTTCCATTCATTATTGTAAGAAAATAACTATTTATGTTGTTGTTGTTACAGACGAACTTCGAGAGTATTTATTTTTCTTTAGAGAGCTTATAATGAACAAATTCTTCTTTCGTAACAATATGTTGAAACAAATCGTACTTCAGTACATAATATGCCACCTACAAATAATTCAAAACCAATTTTGCGACCAGAACTTAAACAACATTTTCCATCTGATAACTTTAATCGATTGGAAGCAACTATTGAGACTTTAGCACAGTCGCTAAACAGTTTTATGAGTTCATGGACAATGGTGCAAGAAATGCTAAAAATGCAATACATGATTTTGCAGGCAGTGCTTAGTAAACCATGAACTGTTTAAAAATATGTTTCTGGAACGCAAACGGCATACGCCAACACCAAAACTTAACTCCTGTACTTTCTTAATAATCAACAAATTAATGTCAAGCTGATTTCAGAGACTTACTTAACAACAAATAGCTTTTTTAAGATCAATTGCTATATATTATACTAGATGTGCCTGCCACGTTGTGGGCGTCCTGACAATATTTTAGTCGATTTTGCTTTGAAAGTATTCCACACCAATTGTAAGAATCTTACTTGTATAGTGCTTCAGTTATGGTTAATGTATTTCTTTATATAAATGTACCCATCATTGGATAAAATTTATAAAAAGTTTTAAAATTCCTAAAATTATTGTAAAGTTCTATAAGAGGGGTTTAAAATATTTTAATAATGTAATTTCACAAAGTAAAAATACAGATTGTATTCAACTGGCGCCATCTGTTGTAATAGTAAAGTAAAAATAAATAAAAAGTGTATTGAAAATGTAACCGTGTTGAAAAATACCGTGTTAAAAATATCCCAGTTTTAAAACAAAAATTTCAGTACCTTTACATTGCGTTTTTCACTGCTTTTTCTCCTTTTTCTCTTGGAAATAAGATACCTCCTCACAAAATTTTGTTATATTCCGCCCAGCAGTTTTCAAGTGATGCGAACACAAACGAAAAGCAGACAGACGGAGAGACGGATATGAGTTGCTATTTTATTATATGTATAGATGTCACTAAATACCCCCGTGGCAGAGCATGTGGTGGTTAAGCAATACTAATAAAGGCTCGAATTAAACATTATTTACTGTTTGATTTTTGTGAGGACTACCTTCAAGCAACAAACATCTGTATTGAAGAATTTCATCAAAACTTAGTTATTTCTTCGATTTATTCACCTCCTAGATTTTAAATATCAGAGAGTCAATATAGAGACTTCTACAAATCCCTAGATCGCTGTTTCATAGCATCAGGCGACTATAACGCTAAACATACGTTTTGAGTATTAAGAAAAATAACCCCAAAACGACGTGTTTCGTTTGACACTATTTCTAAAATGCGTCTAAATGCGATCTCGAGTGGACAATCTACATATTGGCCCGCAAAAGATACCTGACGCTATTGATTTCGGACTGAGTAAGGGTATTTCAAGAGAAATGATTAAAGTTGAAGCATCTCTAGAATTATTTTCAGATCACTCGCCCACTATTGTTTATATCCTCAACCAACAAGAGATGGTATCTCCACTGAAAAGCACATGTATAAATTGGTTAAAATTCATAAAATATCTCAGCGCTCATTGCTCGGAAAATATACTTGTAACATCAAATTAGCTGCCTAACATATACTTTGATATAATAATATCTATATGCTAACAAACTTACTGCTGGACGCTACGTCCGTCATCAGCTCTCTTCGTATCTATCTACTTAGGGTAGTGTCGGTGTCGCAAAGCACCGCGCAATCATGTTTCTTCAACAAAGTTTGGTTTGATACTATATTAGTGTTAACTAAAAACGAATAAACAAATAAACTGTGTGGACTCAGCTAGTTTGCTGGTCACTGAATTGTTTGCCCGGGCGGAATCACCGGGACAATTATATGTATGTGATAACACAAGCACTTCAACTTGGTTATCGTTTAGATTGGAGGAATGCAAAAATACAACCGATTTGTTTGATAGTATAATTGATTGAACTTTATTTTAAAATAGTATTTAACTTCTTAAATACTATTTTATTGCTGATTTGCAATAAATGGTAATTATATTATTTTTAAAGAATTATTTTATAATATTATTTTCTCACAATGTAATTTTACTTCTGTCAGCGGAATTTCCCAGCGGAAACATGACACCGCAGACAGTGCACAACAATGTAAGCTTAAACAGAAGTTCAAGGTTGTTGTTGCATTAAAGTAATTTGAATTAAAATTAAAAATAGCGAAGAATGCATAAACAAAAACAGTAGTTTAAATTAATGATTTCGTGCAGGCATATGTATGTGAATATGTTTGTACATTTATATAAAAATATTTACGTACATATGAATGAAATTCATTGTGAGAGTTGGAACATGCACCCCGCCGTTGAGCCATGCGCGACAAAATTGCAAATGCGACGATTTTACATTGTTCTTATTTATCTTAGAACTACAATTTATTTATTTATATATCTTAGAACTATAATTTTAAACTACTGATACTTCAAATTCTAGATTTGGAGCTTGTTGACGTACTGCTGGACAACTTTTATCATGATTATGATTGCGAGTACGAGGGCGACATAGGCAATGGTTCCGTGGTGATATTTTATATGCTTGATTTGAGATGGAAATTCTTCAGATACACTTTGGTGTAATTTGCTTTGTATTTCGGAGATGTTTTTAATTTGATCAGCATACATTTTGTTGTGAAAACCTTCAAACTTAGCTTCATCCGGATAGATGATGTCACTTAGATTGCTCATTGCCGTGTAAGATGTCTGCAGATATGTGGAGACAGTTTGATGACCTCTGATGATAATTGAGTTGAACTTCAGTGTACAATCGGGTGATATTTTTACAAGACCAGATTCTTTTAAGTTTAGTTGTGATTTTTCCTTTTCCTTGTGTGGGCACACGGCGCTTATTCGGGAAGGTTGCTGAATAGTGTACAGCCATTGGTTGCTATATTCCAACTGTGTTAGCGATGTGTTGTCAGCAACAGGAACAATGTTACAACCCTTTTGAATATTCTAGTTAAGAATTGAAAGCTCGCATAAGCACCTGACAAGTGCTTGCGTTGAATTTTGATTGCATGTGTTGGCATAGAAATTCATTCTCTTTAATTGTTGCACATGTGCTCCACTGCTTTTCTGTCAAGATAACTTACTGATCATTGTGAGCATATATAGCTAAGAAGTCGCCGCATGGTCTTATAGCAAACATTGTACCATTTATTGACACTGGAATTGGGTGTGGTTTCAGGAGCTGAAATGTTTCAGGATCAGATAATGGAATAGATATGTGGAAGATGACTTGGTCTTTTGTAACACCTCCCTTTATATTCATAATTTTATATAGTTGTAGAATGTTATCTTTGCTGACTGGTAATTCTAGAAATGCTGGAAGGTGATTCCTTACTTGCACTAGTTCGGCTTGAAGTTGAGATGGTGATAAAAGCATTGGGCTGACTTTTCCATGGTGTGAATCCGTCAATGCTGCTATAATTTCTGACTGGATTCGATGTGACCTAGCTGATGTTAATGACAGTTGAACAGATCGTGACATAAAGATTTCAACCAGCCTTGCTTGATGCTTTTCGTTTTCGTGTAACCTGGATGTAATTTCTGTTAATTGATCATTTATTCTGTTGAACCCTTGTTTTACATTCTCTTCATTTTGTTTAAGTATGTTGAGAGTTGCGTCAACAATTGATGATTGGTTCATGAGGAGTTGTTTAAGATAGTTTTCACTGTCGTTAATGGTTTTTGACATTTGTTCAGCGTAATTCGAATCCAGAATGCCAAATAGTGAATTAGCAATGTTGCCAACAACATTAATGGCGCCACTTTTAACTCTCGCTTTAAGCAGGAGATTTTTGTCTTTTAGACCTGTAAGGCTGAAATCAACTGCTTCGAGAAAGCTCGAACAAGTCGTATTTTAGAAGATTACATAAGTGGTGCAATGCCGTTGTTTCCTTCATGAAACTAGCTATTTCTTTCAGTATGAGTTTAAGTTATAGTAGGAAATGATGTTCTATTCCGACCGCGATACTCGTGTGGTACCGATACCTTCAAAGTATAAGCCGATATTGGGTTCAAATTGTGTTGTTTCAATTTTATCTGTAGTCGTGAGCTTGAATTGCTCTTTTAAGGATACCAGACGCTGTCTGGACATCTGCCACTCTTACAACCTCGTCGTGTCCTTTGTATATTTTTACTACGCGCCCCAAGTGCCATTTCGTGACTGAAACGTTATCTTCTTTTATAATGACTATTGCCCCGTGCTTCAGATTTCTTGATTGTTCTCGCCATTTGTGTCGGTATTGCAGTTCATTTAGGTAGTCTCGTGACCATCTCTTCCAAAACTTATGCTTGAGATGTGAAACTAATTTCCACCGCGTTACCAATTTAATGTTTGTTGGCTTCGCTTGGGCATCGATTTGGGCTGTTAGTGGCTCGCCTATCAAAAAATGTCCTGGAGTCAGCGCGCCTATGTCGTTTGCATCGTTTGACATAGGTGAAATGGGTCTGGAATTTAGTATTGCTTCAATTTCAACCACTATGGGTTCGAGTTCTTTGCATGTTAAAGATGCATTCCCTACCGTTTTACCAAAAGATATTTTGCGGACTTAACAGCTGCCTCCCATAGGCCACCAAAATGTGGTGCTCTTGGCGGGATGAAATTAAATTGTATACCCCTTTTGCTGCAAGCATTCGTAATGGCTTCTTGTGCCTCTGATGAATGTATTATTGTGGCTAGTTCAGGCAATTTATTTTTCACTCCGACGAAGTTTGTTGCATTGTCGCAATATAAATTTTGGCAATGTCCACGCCGGGATATGAAACGTTTGAGCGCACCTATAAATGCTTCAGTTGTCACATCGCTTACAAGTTTGAAATGTACTGCCTTTGTAGCAAAGCAACAAAATACAGCGATGTAGGCCTTGTGCGGTCGTTTTCCCCGAAGTTTGTAATGTACCGTAATTGGGCCACCGTAGTCGACTCCGACATTAAGGATCGGGCGCGCCGGCGTGACACGTGTTGAAGGTGAAATAGCTCTGGCTTGGCTCTGCTGCATGTCGTGCATCGATGGACTGTAGCTCTTGCCATAATTTTTCCTTTAATTGGCCAGAAATGTGTCGAACAAATCCTAACAATGTATGCGAGCCACAATGCTTGTAATCTTCATGAACCATATTGAATATCAATTTTGAAATGGGATAATTGTATGGAATAAGAAGTTGATGTTTTGAGTCAAGCGTCAAGCCGACCGCCGACCCGAATTAGTCCATTTTCATCCAAAAAGGGTGTTAGATTCTGGATGGTGCTTGCTCCTTGTAACTTTTGGTATTTTCGCAGTTGGTTGATTTCTTCCTTAAATTCTGAGAGTTGTGAAATAATAGCAATCAGTGCTCGGTTGAGTTCCGTTGCCGTTAATAATTTTGATGATTGTCGCATCTGCCTTTGACATCTGGTGTGGTTAATGAAGCGCGGAACGTAACCAACAATACGCTGTAGACGCTGAAATGAATTTTTGTGGTTAATTTTGTAAACAAAGGCAGGTTCAGTTGTGGTCATTGCTCGTGATTCAAGCACGTTTGCCTTTCTTTCGAGATTTGTTGAAACGTTGGAACTTAGGTAGCCACACCTTCTCCACGCCATGCAGAAATGTTGGACCATAAAACCAAAGAGTGCATTCCTTAAGGGCCTTTGGAGACAATCCATTGTTCTGCCTGGGTTTCTTCTTGTATTGCTGAAATTCGATTTGCTACAAATGTGTTGAATGACGCTGATGATGAATTAATCCATGAAAGTACAATTTCTGAATCAGTCCAGGCTTGTAAATCGAAGATCAGCCCTGATTCTTGTGGCTAATTGGGCTCCAAGTGTGGCTGCACACAGCTCCAATCGTGGTATTTTTTGGCGTTTGAGTGGAGCGATACGGGATTTAGCACAGAGTGGAATTCTACCCTTGAAAATGTGTCTTGATATTTGAGGAGTTTTGAATACATTTAAATCTGTGCAAAATGAGATCCATTTACTGTATAATGATTCAGGCAAAGATTGATCCCAATCCACTTTTAACTTCCACAATTCCTGTATAAACATTTTCGCCGTTACTATAATAGGGGATAGAATCCCTAATGGGTCGAATAATCTTGCAAGGTCTGACGTTACTGTTCACTTAGTTACCCTCTTAACATTGTGAGAATTGACCTTAATACCCAGTTTGTCGGTTTTCGGCAGCCAAACTAGTCCTAATGTTTTGATGGTCTAAGTCGCCTTATGGAATATTGTGGAGTAATTGTGGATGGTTTGCACACCGTTTTCGTAACGTGAAGCCACCTTTCTTCATAACCTGCACGAGTTGCTCTTGTAATTGTATTGCTGTTACTAAGCTATTTGAGCCGCCCAAGCCATCATCTACGTAAAAATTTTCTTTAAGAAATTGGGAAGCAAGAGGATAACGTATGTCATTTTCTTTAGCCAATTGCTCCAGACATTTAGTTGCTAAGTATGGAACAGCTCTGGTACCATATGTAACTGTGTTGAGTTGGTAATATGCAATGGGCTTTGTAGCATCCTTATTAGCTTGACGATCTTCAGGAGCAATCAGTACCTGTCTATACATTTTTTCAACGTCAGTGGTAAAAACGAATCTTGGCATTCGAAACCTTAGGAGTATAGAGAATAGTTCGCCTTGTAGTGCTGGTCCTGTGAACATCAGATCGTTTAATGAGTGTCCTGTTGAAGTTTTAGCCGATGCATCAAATACTACCCTGAGCTTAGTGGTTGAACTTTCGGGCCTTAATACGCAATGATAGTAGTTTGGAAAAATTATGGATTCTGTGTCCAATTTTGTCATGATTCATACTCGTCTATAAATTAAGTGTATGTGGCCTTCAATTTCGACTTCTTTTATAGACGTCGTTCTAGAGCGAGAAATCAATTATGGGCAATTGCATGGATGTCACCTAGAGTATTGTGGTTTTGATGAAATGGTATTTTTACTGTAAAGCGGCCCTGATGGTTTCTAGTTGTATTTTGTGCAAAGTGTTCTTCACATTGTCTGTCCGCTATTGACAGCGGCCTTTTAGTTGTTTTAACTTCATCTAGTTGCCAGAGTCGAGCAATGGAAGCTTCAAGCCCTTCATTTTCGATGCATATTCCACAAGATGCGTCTGTTAGGTGTTCTCTATTTATTTTTTCTGCAACAATCCAGTGAAAGACTGTGTTCTGTAATATAGGAAGTTGTGGAGATAATTTTATTTGCCCAATAGCGAGCAGTTGGTGATAGTGCTCTGCACCCAGCAATATATCAATTTTATTGGACCTATTGAACGCTGGATCAGCTAACAAGGTTTTTCGGTAGTGGCCACTTATCAATGTCGATAAATTTTGATGGTTGTGGTGCTGTAATTCGAGGCAGGCGAGTTGAATATCCATTAATCCTTAAACACAAGGCCACAATGACTCGGTGCTTAGCTTTGGTGTTAGACTCACCGATTCCATTGATGTTCACTGATGACATCTGTTTTGCAATGTTAAGTAGTTTCGCCAAACGCTCGGTAATCAAATTGACTTGTGACCCTGAGTCAAGTAAGGCGCGCATTTAACCTCCATAGTATCAGTTTTGATTTTTACTAAAGTTGTAATAAGTAGAACGTATGAGTTGGATAACTGAACGTGTTCTGCTGCTAATGAGGATGCTTCGAAAGAGGTAGTTGTGTTTTTATTCAATTGGGTTCAATTATTTTAGGTGGAGTAGTCGCAGATGATGTCGCCATCTGGGATATCCTTCCACTTGTTGATCCTTGTTTTGATGACTGGGGGTTGTAGTCTAGATGAAGTAGGGAGTTGTGCCTTTTCTTGCATGTCATGCATGATCCTGATGTGCAAGTTTTTGCGGTGTGTACTGATTTCAAACAGTTCACGCACAGGTTTTGTTTTCGAGCGAAACTAAGGCGGCTTGATGGTGATAGTTGTTGAAAGCGCTGACACCGATACAGTTGGTGAAAGCCGGTTTTGCAAAGTGCGCAACTGATTTCTGTTTGTTTAGCTGAGGTAGCGGAAACGTACACCTTTGATGACTTCTCCTTCTGGTTAATGGCTTCCAGGGATTGAAAGCGATTTTCCAGAAATTTAAAGAGGTCTTTGATTTTTTGTAGTTCTTTTGGGTTACTGAAGGTCCTCTCATATAGAATAAGAGTGCCCATATCCAGTTTTTTAACCAGTATGTGAAACAGCATGGGGTCCCACGAGGTCGTATCGACCCCAATGTTGTTGAGTGCATGTAGACATTCTTGTGTTGTATCATGCAACTGTTTGATTGCAGCAGCTGATGGTCCAGAATTAGGCTAATCTAAAAGCTGTTGCATTAACGATATTACAAGAACCCGTTGATTGTTATATCGTTCTTGCACTAGGCTCCAAGCGGTGGCGTAGTTTTCGGCTGTGGCTGAAAGATAACTTATTAGTTTTTCAGCTTCGCCCCCCAAGTTTGACTTTAGGTACCACATCTTTTACACCGCGGGAATATGTTGATTATCTACTAGTGGTGTAAACAAGGCATGATTCCAATAATCTCCATGGAATTTTGGTATTGTAACAATGGTAGAACGTTGTTTTGAATAGGTTCGAAACCTTGTTCTGGAGTGCGAGGAGATAGCTTGAAGTTTTCAATGACTAGTGTCTTTTAATCCTGTCTTCATAGTAGCGGCCGGTCTTTCTGGATGCTGAATCTTTTTTATATTTCCGAATGATGGATTCTATCAGTTCTCCAGTTCCTCGCTGTGAAGTTGTCAGATCTTCCATTGGAGTTTCGTCAGTAGCCATTATGTTGCTCGTGGGTGCTCTCTATGCCTTTTGTTCCTGGAAACGGAGCTAAAATTTCTTGGTATCACGTCAGAAAGTTGCGTGTTCAAATCATGTCGGGGTCACCAGAATGTGTGGACTCAGCTAGTTTGCTGGTCACTGAATTGTTTGCCCGGGCGGAATCACCGGGACAATTATATAATTGTGATAACACAAGCACTTTAACTTGGTTGTATGGACTCAGCTAGTTTGCTGGTCACTGAATTGTTTGTCCGGGCGGAATCACCGGGACAATTATATGTATGTGATAACATGAGCACTTCAACTTGGTTATTGTTTAGATTGGAGGAATGCAAAAATACAACCGATTTGTTTGATAGTATAATTGATTTTATTTTATTGCTGATTTTATTTTATTGCTGATTTGCAATAAATTATAATTATATTATTTTTAGGGCCATTATTATAACATGCCTTTAAAGTACGTTTTAGTTAAATTTCACTTTTGTTCAAGTGAGCGATAACTATTTTTCGTTATTACAACTTAATTGTAAAATAAAATTAATATTTTGAAAATATGGTAGCACAAGAAGAAACACCGACTACTTTTGACAAAATAAAATAAACGTAGTGGCAAACATCAAACCTTTAATTTATTAGTTTACTTTCAACAAACCACAAATTACTTATCGCTGCAACAAACAAACGAAAATATTTTAAATACAACAAACGAGATCTGTATTCCATTTTTATTTTTCAATGCCAAATTAAATTAACATGATTTTATTTTTCTTCATAGATTAGAAAATACGGCAACTTTATAGATGACGAAACATGGCAACTTCAAACTCTTATATCTAATGTTAAAAGTTAAAGGCAAGATGTTCTTCCCTTTAGTTTATCAGTCATTTCTAGCTTAATGTATACTTATAATAACGAAAAACTACTTATTACCCTGATAAAATCCTAACTTTAGCTAATGGCAAGTTATAATAATGGGCCTTATAGTGTTAAATATGTACCTTGTCTCACAGACAACATCAATATTAAAAATGTAATAAACAAAAATGAGGTATTTCTGGCTTACAAACCTAACAAAACTCTAAACACTATATTTACAAATAAAAAAAATACCAATTGAAAAACTCCAACAAAATAATGTCGTCTATGAGATCCCATGCAAGGGCAACAACAATCTTGTTTACATTGGTACAACCAAAATAAGTTTAATAAAAAGAATGTGTGAGCACATAAACAAAAACAAATAAAGTACTGCTTTGGCTCAACATATAATAAAAACATGTATGTACCTGATTTTGACAACATTAAAATATTAAACAAAGAAAACAATGAGAAAAAACTATATACAACAGAAAGTTTAAGAATACAACATAAAATAAACAAAACGTTCAACAAAAAGCAAGACACAGACAACCTAAGCAGCATTTACAGTGTTATAATTAAAAACAGCAGCAGGTTATAAAAATTTGTTAATTTATAAGTTTTGTTTATTAATGCAATTATTGCTAATCAAATATTTTTTTAATACATCCATTTGTAAGTTAAAATCAAATTATTTCTTAGATTGTTATTTAGTTCTACTACACCGTTGATGTTATTCTAAGAAGAAGTGAACAAAAAATTCACGAAACGTTGGGAGAAACATGTAATAAAACTGCATTTTTGTTGACATGAAAGAAATTAGGCCTTAACAGCAGAAATGTTTAATTAAACAAAACCTAAGGTAATAAAATCGATTTATCCAAAAATAGGTATATTTACAAAGCAAAAAAAAAAGTTTCAATAAAATCTGAAGTAGTCATTTTGAGTGCCTTGTTGATTTGACACGGAATTGCCCTGTATTTAATTTCAAATGAGTAACATAACTTAAAAATCAGTATAGCAGTGTAAGAAATGTTTATGTGAAGAATTTATTTGCAGGGCATAACACTTTTTGTCTGTAGCAAGCGTGATGTGCTTTTTAAGCACTTTATCTGGTGGCAGTTAAAAAGAAAAACGAAAACCAAACGACATTAAATATATGTATGTAACAAATATTTAAAAATTCTTAACAATATTTATTCAAGCATTTTGTTATAAAAATTAACAACAGAATACTCGAAAAATTAGCAGGTGAGCTAATGCTCTTTACCAACACTAAAATTATTTCCACTTTTTCGGTGGGAGTCATACATGTGGAACGGTTCTCCGCCAAATTCAGTTAAATTTAATAAATGTTAAATATGAGAATACAGCAAATAGCAAATTTTCCCATAAATTTCAAGGGCCAAAATTAATATTTTTAAAAGGTTTATCAACATTTATTTCCTTGTACGAAAATTTATTTTTTAAATATTTTATAGATTAAAAAAAATTGTTTTAAGTTTAAAGTCAATTTATTAAGCCAGTATTGTGGTAAAATAAAATTTAAAATATCAAATTTCAAACACATAAGATTATAAGATAGTGGCTTTAAAATAATTTATGTTACGTTTAGGTTTAGCTCAATTAGTTTTTCCTTAGGTGGTCCCGACCCTTCCCACCGGTAGCGTATCCTAACACAAAAAAGGTATACAAAAACACACTTAAACTACGATCGGCAATAACGCAAGAAACACTAATGATATGGAGATATGTTATGATATGTTTAGATTTAATAGGTGAAGATTGACATATTTTCTCAATTTTTTTTTTGTATTCGAAAATTTAAAAAACTCACCAAAAAATTGAAAAATTAAATTATTAATTTTTCAAATTAAAAATTAAAATATTAATTTTTCAATTTTAATAAGTGTAAGATGCTAACTCTAAGATATAAGTTGTACAAAATAAACGATATTTGGAATATCTTTATTATAAAAAATTGTATGTCGGTAAAAATGACCGATTTGTTTGTTAAGTTCTTGTTAGACTTAGACCCTCACAGGAACTTTAGAGAGTTTGTTCGAATTTTCTGACTAAAAGCCGGGTAACATTACGCTTTGTATGATGATTAAAGTAACTATTTGGAAAACTTAAATTTAATTTTCTTAATTTAATTTTCTTCTTTTGTTTGCAGAAAAATTTCGAAAATTACATAGTTGGGATGGTTATAAAAAGTCGTAGCGTATAAAAATAGTGAGTATTCAAATACATATTCATTTGTTTGTCATATTTTTTGTGTTAATGTTTAATAAACCTTTAAAATGACAAAAATATTTTTAAATTACGAGCGTACGTATTTAACTTAATTTCGCTTTACCAAAAAAAAAAAAATAGTTCCGATAATCACTACACGTTTTGATGTACTAACTACATAACAATAAAATTTAGACCGCTGTTACGGTTTACAACTCATCTCTACTTCAGTTGAAATTTTACAATTTGGTATTATCAATTACAACTCAACTTGTCAAATATTTGTAAGTTGAATTTAATTTGTGTTACAACTCTGTTGTAGTTCCACCGTTTATAACCATGTCTTAGTTCGGTTAACAAAAGTTTGAAAAAATTACGACTCATCAGTAGCAGTTGTTTCAAATTACAACTCGTCAGTAGCAGTTCTCTCAACTCTACTTCAATTGAAATTTTACAATTTGGTATTATCAATTACAATTCAATCTGTCAAAAAATTTTTAGTTGAGCTTACATTGTTACAACATTGTTGTGGTATCACCGTTTACAACTTAGTATTATTGCGGTTAACAAAAGTATCAAGAAACTACAACTCAGCAGTAGCAGTTGTTTCAAGTAAAGGTTTTTAATTTGTCTTCAAGTACTTTATTAATCACAGATTTCGAAGAAATTAATAGAAAAACACAAAGTTACAACAACAACAAAAAACAGTTTAAAAAACTTGTGGAACTGATGAAAAACCATCCCGATACTGGACGAGGCAAGACGCAGTTTGGATCTAGTCTTAGGTATATTGAAATTGTTGTCACTTCATTTTTGGTAACTCCCATCAGCAAAAAAATTAAGTAAAGCACCTAATTTCAACAACGGTGGTATAGCTGCCACATATACATTTGACTCAGAAAGTGCTCAACCTTAAAATTTTTTTAAATCACATTTTGAATCAAAATGAAACATGATTTTTTTAAATTATCTTATAGTTATTAAAGCTTGTTTAACTACTAAATTTATAAATTTACAAATTTAATTTCGTTTGAAAACTTGGACTTAGAAACTTATAAATGCTACGCCAGTTCTACGTACACAATCTTGTTCCTCGCTGTTGTTATGCGATGAGAATAAAATAGCTACAAACAAGTCCCCTTCTAAACTCAGTATTACCAAAACTAATATGGATAGTGTAGAAAAACCTAAGACCCAAGTAGGAATGGACAGATACATAACTGTACTGAAAAGAGGTCGAAGCCCTAAATCTTCCCAGATTGCACCAATGGCTAAAGTACAAAAAGACAAGGACTCTAACGGAATAAATTCCCATAATCGTTTTGCTATTTTAGATAGCGAAACAAGTGAAAAAAGCGGCACCCAGGTCGTTCAAACCACCTCCAATTTATTTAAGGGAGAAAAACTCCAGCGACTTAATAAAGAAGTTAATTTCAATTATTGGTGAGAACACATTTTATGTAATTCCAATCAAGCGTGGCAACATTGATGAAACAAAAATACAATTTATTGATGAAAACAGTTATCGTAAAGTAGTAAACGAGTTTGAAAGCTGCAAAAAGAACTTTTATACATATCAACTGAAGAGTAGTAAAGGTCTACAGGTAGTTATAAAAGGTGTAGACTCATACGTTGATCCAGTCGAAATTAGAGATGGCCTCCAAAAAGCGGGATTTAAGGTAAAAAGTGTAGACAACCTCAGAAATCGAGAACGTGTCCCTCAACCTCTATTTCGCGTTGAACTGGAACCTGGAGATATGCGATTGAAAAAGAACGAAACGCACCCTATCTATAATTTAAGATACCTGTTGCACCGCAAAATAAGCGTAGAGGAACCGCATAAGCGATCAGATCCCGTACAGTGTCTAAATTGCCAAGAATATGGTCATACTAGGGCCTACTGCAAATTGCCTCCGGTTTGCGTTGTGTGTGGAGAGCTACATTGTTCCGCACAATGCGACAAAGCAAGGGATGACTCGAAAGTTAAAAAATGTAGCAATTGCGGTGGAAACCACACTGCTAACTACAGAGGCTGTCCAGTTTTTTCCATGGTAAGGAAAACCACTCAAAAATCAAATACTCCTGCTAAGCACCCACAATATCGAGCAAATGCTCATTACCCTCAGTTAGCCCAACCAACAACCCAACATGTTTCATACGCGGATATGGTAAAAACCAATCATACTGCAGTACATAAAGCGACACCGACAACTAATTCTACTCCTAATTTGCAATCGCATCCTAAAGAACAAACACCATCTGGTAATTTTAATCGTCTCGAAGCAAGCATCGAGACATTAGTGCATTCGATAAACAGTTTTATGAGCTCTATGAGCAGCATGATGCAAGAAATGGTACGCATGCAATCTACTATGTTGCAGGCGTTACTTAACAAACCATGAACTGTTTAAAAATATGTTTCTGGAACGCAAACGGCTTGCGCCAACACAAAAATGAACTCGAGTACTTCCTTAAGAAGGAACAAATTGATGTCATGCTGGTTGCAGAGACTCACTTAACAACAAATAGCTTTTTTAAAATAAATGGCTATATCTTATATGACACCAAAGACCCCCGTGGCAGAGCATGTGGTGGTTCAGCAATACTAATAAAGGCTCGAATCAAACATTATTTACTGTGTGATTTTTGTGAAGATTACCTACAAGCAACAAACATCTGTATTGAAGAATTTCATCAAAACTTAGTTATTTCTTCAATTTATTCACCTCCTAGGTTTCAAATATCAGAGAGTCAATACAGCGATTTCTTCAAATCACTAGGTCCCTGTTTCATAGCATCAGGCGACTACAACGCTAAACATACGTTTTTTGGATCACGCCTAATAACTTCAAAAGGTCGTGTTTTGTTTGACACAATTTCAAAAATGCGTCTGAATGTGATATCGAGTGGACAACCCACCTATTGGCCTACTGATCGACAAAAAATACCGGATGTTATTGATTTTGGCGTGATTAAGGGTATTCCAAGAGAAACGATTAAAGCTGAAGCGTCACTTGAATTATCCTCAGATCATTCACCCACTATCGTCTATATATGGGACAAACAAAACATCATATCACCAATGACTACCACAAGCATTAATTGGTTGAAATATAGAAAGTATCTTAGTACTCATTGTTCGGAAAACATCCCGCTAAGAACACCTGAAGACGTAGAGCGGAGTCTTATTGATTTTGACCAAAACCTCAAATCAGCTGCCCAACATTCAACAATAACCCGACAATTAGCTAGATACAATCTAGCTAACTACAGAGGCTGTCCAGTTTTTTCCATGGTAAGGAAAACCACTCAAAAATCAAATACTCCTGCTAAGCACCCACAATATCGAGCAAATGCTCATTACCCTCAGTTAGCCCAACCAACAACCCAACATGTTTCATACGCGGATATGGTAAAAACCAATCATACTGCAGTACATAAAGCGACACCGACAACTAATTCTACTCCTAATTTGCAATCGCATCCTAAAGAACAAACACCATCTGGTAATTTTAATCGTCTCGAAGCAAGCATCGAGACATTAGTGCATTCGATAAACAGTTTTATGAGCTCTATGAGCAGCATGATGCAAGAAATGGTACGCATGCAATCTACTATGTTGCAGGCGTTACTTAACAAACCATGAACTGTTTAAAAATATGTTTCTGGAACGCAAACGGCTTGCGCCAACACAAAAATGAACTCGAGTACTTCCTTAAGAAGGAACAAATTGATGTCATGCTGGTTGCAGAGACTCACTTAACAACAAATAGCTTTTTTAAAATAAATGGCTATATCTTATATGACACCAAAGACCCCCGTGGCAGAGCATGTGGTGGTTCAGCAATACTAATAAAGGCTCGAATCAAACATTATTTACTGTGTGATTTTTGTGAAGATTACCTACAAGCAACAAACATCTGTATTGAAGAATTTCATCAAAACTTAGTTATTTCTTCAATTTATTCACCTCCTAGGTTTCAAATATCAGAGAGTCAATACAGCGATTTCTTCAAATCACTAGGTCCCTGTTTCATAGCATCAGGCGACTACAACGCTAAACATACGTTTTTTGGATCACGCCTAATAACTTCAAAAGGTCGTGTTTTGTTTGACACAATTTCAAAAATGCGTCTGAATGTGATATCGAGTGGACAACCCACCTATTGGCCTACTGATCGACAAAAAATACCGGATGTTATTGATTTTGGCGTGATTAAGGGTATTCCAAGAGAAACGATTAAAGCTGAAGCGTCACTTGAATTATCCTCAGATCATTCACCCACTATCGTCTATATATGGGACAAACAAAACATCATATCACCAATGACTACCACAAGCATTAATTGGTTGAAATATAGAAAGTATCTTAGTACTCATTGTTCGGAAAACATCCCGCTAAGAACACCTGAAGACGTAGAGCGGAGTCTTATTGATTTTGACCAAAACCTCAAATCAGCTGCCCAACATTCAACAATAACCCGACAATTAGCTAGATACAATCAAATTTATTCTGCAGATATCGAACGGCTCTTGGCTGAAAAAAGAAAAATTCGTAGAGAATGGCAATCACAGAGATCTCCTCAACTCAAAAGCAGACTTAAAGAATGCACGAACCGGCTAAGAGACATGGTGGAATCTCGAAGAGTAGCATCCCTGAAAAACTATTTGGGAGACCTAGACGCAACTCCTCAATCAGATTATTCGTTATGGCGTGCTTGTAGAAACCTTAAAAGGCCAGTCCTACGTAAGCCTCCCTTGCGAACTTCAGCTGGAGGATGGGCAAGGAGTGATACCGAAAAAGGAAATTTATTTGCTGCACATTTGAAAAACGTTTTTACCCCAAATATATCGACTTATATAGTTGAGTTGCCAGTTCTCGAGGCTAGTGCTGCAGTACCGATAAGATTTGAATTTGGTGATCTTGAAAAGGCAATAACGGATTTGAACACCAAAAAAGCCCCTGGCGTTGATAAAACCAGTAACAAGATGTTAATTGACTTTCCCCGTGTAGCTCGCAGAATCGTTCTTTTTATTTTTAATGCCATTTTACGTTTTGAGTACTTTCCCACAGATTGGAAGGTGTCCTTGGTTACCATGATTCCTAAACCAGGAAAAGACCACACAAAAATTGAATCATACAGACCTATAAGCCTTTTGTCAAATATGTCAAAGCTGTTTGAGAGGATGTTAATAACTAAGCTTAACCCTATTCTAAGCGACAAAGGATGTATTCCAAACCATCAATTCGGCTTCAGGAAAAAACATAGTACGATCGAACAAACTCACAGGTTAGTCAATGTTGTTAAGAAGACATTTGAAGAGAGAAAATACTGCTCTGCGCTTTTTATCGATGTTTCTCAAGCATTCGATAAGGTATGGCATGAAGGCCTAATATATAAGCTAAAACTGAATTTGCCCGTAAACCTATATAAGCTGCTAGATAGTTATTTAACCGAACGAAAATTTATTGTGAAAGAAGGAGATTTTTTGAGCTCACCCCAGCCAATTGAAGCCGGAGTTCCCCAAGGTAGTATATTGGGGCCCTTTTTATACTTATTGTATACTTCAGACATGCCAACTAGTAACCGAGTTCACACATCGACATTTGCTGACGACACAGCTTTTTTGAGCATTCACGAAAGACCCGAAGTAGCATCACGATATTTACAAGACCACATATCCAATTTAGAAAAATGGTTGAAGAAATGGAGAATAAAAGTGAATGAACAAAAATGTACTCACATAACTTTCACACTGCGCAGAAAATCTTGCCCCCCTATTCGGATAAATAACCAAACGATACCTCAGCTTTCAGACGTCAAATATCTCGGCATACATCTTGACCGGCGCCTTACATGGAAACGGCACATAGAAACAAAGTTAACACAAATGAAGTTGAAAGCAGTCCAACTAAACTGGCTAATTGGCAGAAATTCTACACTAGCTTTAGACTGCAAACTTTTATTATACAAGTCAATTCTAAAACCAATATGGTGTTATGGCATTCAATTATGGGGCACTGCCTCAGCTAACAACGTAGAAAAAATTCAAAGGCGCCAAAATAAGATTCTACGTATTATTACATCTGCTCCCTGGTATATAAAAAACTCGAACATTCATAAAGATCTAAACGTGCCATCAGTTAAAGCAGAAATAGCGAAACTTGCCATAAGGTATTTAAAGAAGCTTGAAACTCATCCGAATCCACTGGCCCGTAACATACTAACTGAACCTGGTTACATTCGACTAAGAAGGAGGGACACTGCTTCTCTCATCCGTACATCAGAGGGATAACCCACAAATTACAGTAACCGTGAAACATACATTTTTTTTTGTCCAGCACTGGTTGGACTTAATAAGTATATTTTTAGACTTAAGATATGAGTAATTATTGATAGTTCAATTATATTGAAGATACAATAAATAAAAATTGCGAAAAAAAAACTTTAATATTTTGTATGTTACCCATTGTTAGCAATAACTGCTTCTACGCGTCGGGTCATTGATTCCACTAAACTTCGACATTTTTCAATAGATATTTTACTCCATTCTTCCTCCAACACACGTTTTAAAGTTGCTTTCGAAGTAATGTTGTGCTCCCGGACTTTTTCATCCAAATGATCCCAATAGGATTTAGGTCGGGGCTCTGTGGTGGTGTCTGGAGGTGTTTGGTGTTGTATAAAAGCCATAGTTTGACATCGTGGGCGGTATGTTTTGGGTCATTGTCATGTTGAAAATAATACCCATTTCTATAAAGACCCATTTGCTCCACACTTGCATGTAAATTTTCTTTTAATATGGACAAATATACATGCCTATCCATAGTACCGTCAATAAACACCAACTTTCCTACTCCTAAAGCTGTTATGGATCACCGCCATGTTTTACTGTTGGCTTTATTTGGCTTACGCCACACCATGCGACGTCCATCTGACTCAAAAATGTTAAATTTGCTCTCGTCACTAAATACTATTGTTTTCCAAAATTCGAAAGTTTTATGTTTATGCAGCTCCGCAAAAGATTACCGCTTTTGTCTGTTGACGTCAGATATAAAGGGTTTTTTTTTCGAGCCACACGGCCATGAATATTATTAGCTCTTAGGACTCTACGTATTGTTTCGTCACTAACACTTGTTTTTTATATTGCCTTAAGTTTATTATTAATTTTTGGAGCAGATAAATGTGATTATCTTGATTTTCTTTAAGGATTTGTCTCTCATTTCTAGCTGTTAGCAATTTTGGACTCCCTTTTCGTTTAATATTTTCAATGCTACCACGCTCTTTTGTCCGCTTAATTATATTCTCTATTGTCTGCCGGCATCGTGTCATGTCACAAATATATTTGATTTACCTTGATTATGAAGGTACAATATAATTTTTTTTACGAAATATTCCACTCTTTTCCTTTAGGCATTTTTATTACTAAAATTTGAAGTCTTTACGCAACAGTGACATTAGAAATCGTTATATCTATGAACTTACAGAATTTACTACAAGTGTTATTTCGTATGAAAAGAACAAAGCAACAAGAAAAAACAACTGAAATATTTAAGAAATAACGGTGATCGCCAAGAAGCAAATTACTTCTTTAAAGTTCCAAAGTTAAAAACAATAAAACACCAATAACTACAACGAAGTAAAAGTTATTATTGTTTTTTACTTTTGTTATTGTTATATAAGAATGTATGTTATTAAAATTAGAAAAAAAATTGTATATATCAAATAATTCTTATGTTATTGATTAATATAAAAGAAATGAATGCCAAAAAGATAGAAGCAAAATATTTTTGTGAGCTACTGTATGTACAGTGGTGTTCCATAAAATGAAATTGTTGAAATGTAGTTTTGATTCGTCAGACCACAAAGTTTCTTCAATTGAATTAAAGACAGTAAAATGCAGAAAATGAGACTGGCTCTATTTTATGGAACATCACTGTATGTATATGCAGTTTCATCGGAACTTGTTCAATTCGAGCAATTTTTTCTTTTCTTTTTTTTTAATATTTATTTATTCCTATACAAATTTTTCAAACGTATCGTTTGCTTGTAATACAGAAACAGCACATAAAACTTATTTAATGTACTTAGAATAGTCCTTTTATTTCTATAATACGGTTTCAAACTATACAATTGACTTGACTCAAAATTTTACATAAACTTTTTCTCCGGGATATTCACAACCATAAAATATTCATATGTTACCATTTATTAAAAATACAAATTAGGTGATTAATATTAAAGAAAAATTGGAAAAATTTAATTTTTGACACCAGCAGAATGGAATTCATTTTCTTGACTGCTACGTCCGTCATCAGCACTCTTCGTATCTATCTACTTAGAGTAGTGTTTTAGTTGTAAGCATAATCTATTTAACCAACCAAACCTAGATAAAGGAATACGAGAAAACTGTATTCAATCAGCAGTCGTCAGTTGGTGAGAACAAAGTCTACCACTACCTTAAGTTTCCCTCTTTAATTTTTCTTTAATATTAATCACCTAATTTGTAATTTAAATTATTCTTTCTTAGAGGGAATAAAACAAACTTAAGCTTGACTTCAAATTTTATTTGTATTTTAAATAAATAGTTCTACTAATGAAATTTCAAATATTCAATTTTAATGATATTGTTTATGATAGAGTAAAAAAATAGCAAAAAATGGTAATGCATATTTTATGGTGAAATTCCCGCACAAAAGTTTTTTTTTTAATTTTCGAGTTAATGAATATTTGAATTAGTGTTCTTAAATTTGAAAAATAGTCATAAATATTAATATTTACTATTAATATTAAATGTATATGTATGGTGTGAAAATTCCGCACAAGCGCTTATTATGAAAAAAATGTAACATATTCAATATCTATGTAGAACAGGTAGAGAAATCACACAATTTAATAGCGCTTATTTAGAAATGCTCTTTAAGGTCATGACTCACTATAATACTCAGTCGTACGATTTGTCAAAAATTGCATGTGTGCTCAAAAAGTGTGATAGTGTGGATCAAAAGTGTATGTGTGTGGCAGATCTGTACGATTTTATAATCTTGAAAAAATACATAAAACAGTATTTTTCCATGCGATCAGAGTTGCAAAATCTTATTTTGTATGATAGTGTTAAGGTCAAAATATAATATTTGCCCTTAATTCCGTTTTAGTCCCTTAAAAATCTCCAAAGGGTGCTTTGTTACCCTGTCAATAATATAAATAACTTTTCGATGTTTATTCCTGGAAGTACTACAAAACTACAAGAATCTGCGAAAATGGCATACAGATACATTATGAATGGTATCCAATGGAAACCCTTAATGTAGAAAATTGAAAGAAGAATAAAATAAACTTTTTGAAATCGAAATGGTTACAATGGTTTTTTGTTTTGTTTAGAAATTTAGATTTGGCTTTCTTTATAGACTGATTGAACTTCTCATTTAGTCTATTAAGTTTTAAGCATAAGAATCTGAGTTTTTATTCAGAAAAATTGGGAAAAATCCACTGATGAGCTAGTTGAGCACTAGCGAAATAGCTATCTGGATAGGCTTTCCCCATAGTAATCAATTTCGATTATTATATTTTTTGGAAATAAATATTTTATACTCATAAAATATTTATTTAATAAATTTGCAAAGGAATCATGCGTGATTAAAAATAAATAATGAATTTGTAATTTATAGTTTTTTTATTATTTTTTATTCAACCAAAGAAAATGTCAGATTCTTTGGTTGAATAAAATAAAATTGTCGCATACAAAAAAAGAAATTAGCCTAAGTTGACTACAGCCACAACGGTGATCGTGTAGTCATGAAGCTTTCCTAGCTTCAAAATAATCGTTTACCTATAAACGTGTGAATTTTATTTTTGACAGTTTGTAGTCCGTATACTGATGTTGTCTATTTGTTTACTTCATCTAGGTTTTAAAACAGAGATCTTATCTATTTAAGATCAAACGCATTTTAAAAAATATGTTACTGTATAAACATATATTCTTACTATTACAAATATGTATGTTATGTTGCACTCACGATTTTCATTTACAAAGAAATATTTAAATTTTTTTTTTAATATTTTGAAAATTGTTTGTAAAAATTTTATTCGAAAATTTAATTTTAATGAAAAAATTTTATATATGAATATTATTTGAACTATTTTTGAATTAATAAATTAATTATTTAGGCTTAAGTTCTTAATTATAAAGTGATAAAGAAAAATTAGATAGCAGCACAGCAGAATGCATTTTCTAGACAGCTACGTCCGTCATCAGTATTCTTTGTATCAATCTACCCGGTAGTTTCAATTGTTATTAATATTCTATTTAAACAAACTTATCAAAGAAATAGAATCTGAGAAATTTTAATTTTACATTATATTTCATAGAAGATAGAGCTTTTTTTTGAAATTGTTTTACACTCTTAAACTCTATTTATTTTTCATATTATACTACCAAGCAAACATTTTTCTTTATTTTAATTCTCTTTATATATTTTCTTTTATTTGAAAATGATATATATCTGTCTTGCTATTAGCTATCCTTTGGTTAGCAATTGTCAACAATTAGATATTTTTATTTTACAAATGTATATTTTGATGATTAAAACAATAGTGTTGAAGTTAACAATGTCAAAGCCGTGCCCGCTCTGTGAAATTATATGAATTTTATTTGAACTATTTTTGAATTAATAAATTAATTATTTAGGCTTAAGTTCTTAATTATAAAGAGATAAAGAAAAATTAGATACCAGCAAAGCAGAATGCGTTTTCTAGACAGCTACGTCCGTCATCAGTACTCTTTGTATCAATCTATCCGGTAGTTTCAATTGTTATTAATTCAAAAATAGTTCAAATAAAATTCATATAATTTCACAGAGCGGGCACGGCTTTGACATTGTTAACTTCAACACTATTGTGTTAATAATCAAAATATACATTTGTAAAATAAAAATATCTAATTGTTGACAATTGCTAACCAAAGGATAACTAATAGCAAGACAGATATATATCATTTTCAAATAAAAGAAAATATATAAAGAGAATTAAAATAAAGAAAAATGTTTGCTTGGTAGTATAATATGAAAAATAAATAGAGTTTAAGAGTGTAAAATAATTTCAAAAAAAGCTCTATCTTCTATGTAATATAATGTAAAATTAAAATTTCTCATATTCTATTTCTTTGATAAGTTTGTTTAAATAGAAAATTAATAACAATTGAAACTACCGGGTAGATTGATACAAAGAGTACTGATGACGGACGTAGCTGTCTAGAAAATGCATTCTGCTTTGCTGGTATCCTATTTTTTATTATCTCTTTATAATTAAGAACTTAAGCCTAAATAATTAATTTATTAATTGAAAAAATTTTTTTTTATTTAGGACTTAAACTTAGAATGATCAGACAAAAAAACCTTAAAAAATTGACCCCCATGTGCATTTTAACTGCTCCTGTTTACCAGTGGTCACCCTGTGGGTTCATTGGCTTCTGTGTGTATTGCTTTCTATAAAGGTCAAATTAAACCAACATAAAAACAAACAAAATTCGCCACTCGCAGGGGGTTATTGATCCCCCGAGATCTCTATGCACTCCTTGCGATCTACCTGTCGCGGTCTACTACTTATTTGGCAAAAAAAATCAAATGAGGATCTTAAAGCTGAAAAAATTAAATAAAAAACGTGAAAAAATATAGGTGGGCGTGGTTTTTGGCCCGCAGCCTCCAAAGGAATAATCCGATGTTGCTGAGTTGCAATCCCGAAATTTTCGAAACTATGCCTGACAGATTGGTGTGCTTAAATTTTTTGTATATATTCTGGTGCCTTGGCAAACGAAATTTAAATGTCAACACAGAGAGACGGACATCGCTCAATCAACTTCTCTATGTATAAGGATTCATAATATATGTATATATAGTATGCGTACCGCATACTACTACATGACTCCAATAAAACAATTAGGTTGTGTTGCTTAAGCAGTAACTCCATGCCGAATATGCGAAGTATGCTTGACGCAGAACTTCATACGTAGAGTAGTTACTCAAGTGGTACATCGTGTACGACGCTTTCTTCAGTTTCTTTTGTAGACTTTCAATGTGAGTTTTACAATTAAAATTGCGGTAAATAAACACTCGAAGGTATTTAGAAGTGTTGAGTTTTTCAATAAAGCTTATTTTGTGGAACAAGATTAACGTGAGTACCTGCCTACTCGGCCTAACCTCACGGTGGTCTTACCACCGAGTGAAACTTAGGTGTAGACTAGCGCCCCCATTGTGTAGTATAACAACACTTTACGATTGCCACCAATCGCTTTTTGTGTGTGATACAGTCACAATGAATAGCAATTTATATAATATGGCAAGCCTTTCCAAGGCAAGCCTAGATCAACATTATAACCTCTTGCTTAGGGGTTTGGAGACTATCCAAACTCCGTCTGTTGAGAGTGCAACAGCACACTTGATCGACCTTGCACCTTACCTACTTAATCGATCTTAAACCACAACCACCACGTGTACCCCCGAAGGGGACCTCACCAATAACCGGTCACAGAGAGGATAGGCTCTCTGTGGGGCCACCGATTCCCGTGGTACCAGTCCTTTGGGCACTGGTCGGGCATCGAAGAGAACCCGTGATTTTACTCACAGACCTTTTCTTCCAGATTTAGGCTCTAGGAACCCTAGCGTCTGGTGCCCCTATTTTCCCCGAGTGGACCGCGTCAAAGCATTTGCCATATTCCGGCAGTGACAATTGGAACCCCCGGGGGTTCAATAAAGCTTATGCAGTTATCACCCTGATTGTTTTGCTGTTGCTGTGAAGACATTTTTGGTTATGAAAGTGCCGAATTGCATTATACAACTTTTTTCGCTGCAATCTTTTTCGTTTCTTCTTTAATATTGCATTTGTGTTTATATCTTGCAATTTTCATTGCAGCAATTTGTATGGATTTGTGTAACATTTGTGTCGAACAAATAAGGTGGCTTTATATGCATAACTTTGGTCTTTTTAAATAATAAATCAATTGTCATGACTCCATTTCGTGACAATAGTTGATTTAGCATTTTTTCGGTTGTAGTTTTTATATTTTTGTGAGCTGCTTTTATTGCAGTGTCGTCCGCATAGGTAAAAGTTGTTCCTTCTTCTAAACATCACATCATTTCGTTTGCGTAAGTAATGTACATAATTGGCCCAAGCTTTGATTCTTGAGGATTCCCCATTCGCATGACACTCTTTCGCATGACTTCTTTTCCTCACTGTTCTTTTTCATTTACAGAACAATAGTGTCTGGTGGTCAGATATAGTTGTTGTTATTATTGATCAATGCAAATGCTTGTGTTTCTTGTAACATCTTGTGTACTCTAATTTATTATAGGTTATCATATTAAGATATGTGCTGGTTGTAAAATAATCTTAATATATCGATATTTACATTCCAACTAAAATTAGATCTTGTTTTCTTTTTATGTTGTTTAGTATAATATCAATATAATTTATAAATAGGTGTATTCGTTCATGCAGGTCGGTAGATGGAATAAAGAGTTTTCTTAGTGATATTTACATCAAGTTGGGTCATTTCAAAACTGTTTTTTACAACATTTACCTTATTCATGGGTAAATTGTCTGTTACATAAACTGAAATGCCAACAACTTTGCTTTCTCCATTTAGAAAAACAGAGTTAAAACCTTTGATATTACAAAAAAATTATATATATATTTGGAATAAAATCAGGAAGTTGATTTGTATTGCATATCAATTGAATGTCTGTGGAGTTATTTATGTTAAATAGAGGGTCGTTTTCATTTTTACGAGCAAATATCATTCTATGGCGCAATTTGTTTTTTTCGCTTTACTTTTAGCCATAATAATATTTTTCTATTTCATTGATGTAAAGGGTGGTTAAATTTTAAGTATATGTAGCTGGTTTGCGATACGTTACAGAGAACTCTACAAATACTCTTTCAGGTTGTTTTTTTTTAATCGATATTCATTACCAACGTCTTCTTCTTCGATGTTGATGCTAAGACAATTACCAATTGTTTTTTACAATAAATAACATATGTATTTTGTTGGTAGATTTTTAAATCGTAGTTGTCAAAAACAGCCAACTGAAATTATAAATTACAAAGCCAATTGTGCGTTTTTTTCTTTTAGTGCTTTTAATTGTCCTCAAAAAGGTACTAAAAAATATAAATTTAAGTACTTGAAATAAACTTGATTTCAAATAATTTTTTAAGTTTGATATTTTTAAATTAAAAAATATGTTTAAAACTAATTTTCATTTGTCAAATAGATATAATAAAATACAAAATTTCATGAAAAGAAGAATATATAAAAATAAATATACAGGCACGTCACAAATTCCGATCGGAACTGAAATGATTTCATAGTTACCATTCCGCTTCTTTAGATTCCTTCAGTTCCATTAAACCGGAAAAATAAAAAAATCACTTTTTATAATATGGTAACGTAACAACGAATGTAGCAAAACATATAATAGCTACTTTGAAAGACTAAAAATTCAAGAAATATTTATTTGTGTTGTACTGGAAAAATCAAAGTAATTCAGTATTTGGTTAAAGCAGGAAAATATAATAAAAATTTTGTCAGCAGAAGAATAATAAGTTGATAACATGTTCTGAATAGTTCAAACGGCGAGATTTCCACATAGCAAATTGGAAATGCTTTTATTCCTAATTTTTTTTTTCCTCTGACATGTCTGATATATTTACAAAATGGAAATAACTTATCAAAATGTTACGTCAAAAAATAACTAATAAAACGAGAGTACAATGGTAAAAACCAAAGCCAAATAAAATAGTTTAAATTGAAAAAAAGTCAGACAGCTAAAATATAAATTACCTAATTGGGAAATTAACAAATTTATAATGATTTTGTTGATTGTCGTGCCTTAAAGAAAACTCCAGCATTAAAAAAAAAAAGATTTGTTAATATTTAGTATTAATATTTTAACATGACAATATTTATCTTCAAATCAAATCTGATATTGCTATAAGTAATTCCTGGATTTTAGGTAACATTTGTCTTCATATGTAATATATAAATGTATAAAATTTCATTTCATTTATTTCATAAATATATTACATATTAGGAAACTATAAATTATTATAAAATTTTTGTAAAACTAAAATTAAAAATAACCTGAAATTATCTTTGGTAATACAAAACTCTACATATGATTTAATTTCACTGTTTTGTCACTGCAAGTTGATAGCATTATATAGAATAAAAGTTTGGGATAAGGAACATTTAAGAGCATAGTTAGTTCGATGAAATGGTACTTTGAACACATCAGTAAATCTAAGCTTTCTTGGTGGAATATAAAACGGAATATAAGAAAGAAGATCTGGACAGTCAATCTTACCATTAATAATATCAATTAGCAGCAAAGATTGAAACATTCTACGATATTCTAAAGTTTGCAACCCTAAAAGCAAACATTTTGATCTATAAACAGGTTGTGGATCAACAAAGGATAATGATTTAAGAGCATATCTTATAAAAAAGTTTTTTGAACTTTTTCTAAACGTACAATATGAACACCTCAATTGTTTATAATTTTAAGACGACTCTGGCTATCCTCTCCAAACCTTTTTGATCACTCCATTCCGCATGGCAGAAGCTGGATCACCTCAAGCTCACTACAATACCGTACACACGAAAGCTCGTAATATTGTAGAGCGAACAATTGGAGTATTAAAGAGCAGATTTCCCTGCGTTTTATCTGCACGTGCCTTGCACTATTCACCGGAAAAAGCTACACAAATTGTGAATGCTTGTTGTGCTCTGCATAAAATTGCCAACATTTTCGTGTGGAGCTTTATGAAGAAGCCCTACCCGCTTCAAATACGCAACCGAGCAATGAAAACCTAAACGTTGAAAGAGAAGACGATGATGCAGCTAGGAGAATCCGTAATAATATAATGTTATCCCTTTAATACCCATAAAATATTCCATCACACAATTCTATTTAATTTTTTATTTACAGTTTTTAATTCAGTCTTATTTTAGTTTGGTTATACCAAACTCAAAAGTATTACTTATAACATAAATATCACTGCATGTGATGTAAAAGAATTAAATCAAATATTATATGAAAAACAAAAATATCACTCTGTTAAAAAATATATCACTTCATGTGTATTATAAATTAATATAATTATCTAAATAAAAGCCCCCTACTTAGTTTGTTCATTTTGTAAAATTCCTCCCATTTTAGCGATTTTTATTTTTTCTACTTTTAGTGTATGTGGTTCATGCGCGCCCTTCGCTTGCCTTTTGTTTGTTTCTAATTTTTGTTTTTTGATCTTCAGAATTTTTTTATTAATTTAAAAATGTTTATACATAAATAGTTTTCTTCATTTGTTCAATTTTATCAATAATTTCTTTTGAATTTCCCCTTGGGTTTTCAACAATTCTAATCGGACTATTTCCAAGTTTTGGCCTCTGCGGCGAGATCTTATTATTCCTGACGCTGACGAAGTGGGTCGTTCAACATTTGCCACTAGGGGCTCACAAACCACAGGCGAAGTATCATAATGGGTGATTTTTTGAGGTTAGGATTTTCATGCATTAGTATTTGACAGATCACGTGAGATTTCAGACATGGTGCCAAAGAGAAAGATGCTCAGTATGCTTTGACATTTCATCATGAATAGACTTACTAACGAGCAACGCTTGCAAATCATTGAATTTTATTACCAAAATCAGTGTTCGGTTCGAAATGTTCAAATGTGACAAATTTTGTTCAGCGATGAGGCTCATTTCTGGTTGAATGGCTACGTAAATAAGCAAAATTGCCGCATTTGGAGTGAAGAGCAACCAGAAGCCGTTCAAGAACTGCCCATGCATCCCGAAAAATGCACTGTTTGGTGTGGTTTGTACGCTGGTGGAATCATTGGACCGTATTTTTTCAAAGATGCTGTTGGACGCAACGTTACGGTGAATGGCGATCGCTATCGTTCGATGCTAACAAACTTTTTGTTGCCAAAAATGGAACAACTGAACTTGGTTGACATGTGGTTTCAACAAGATGGTGCTACATGCCACACAGCTCGCGATTCTATGGCCATTTTGAGGGAAAACTTCGGAGAACAATTCATCTCAAGAAATGGACCGGTAAGTTGGCCACCAAGATCATGCGATTTGACGCCTTTAGACTATTTTTTGTGGGGCTACGTCAAGTCTAAAGTCTACAGAAATAAGCCAGCAACTATTCCAGCTTTGGAAGACAACATTTCCGAAGAAATTCGGGCTATTCCGGCCGAAATGCTCGAAAAAGTTGCCCAAAATTGGACTTTCCGAATGGACCACCTAAGACGCAGCCGCGGTCAACATTTAAATGAAATTATCTTCAAAAAGTAAATGTCATGGACCAATCTAACGTTTCAAATAAAGAACCGATGAGATTTTGCAAATTTTATGCGTTTTTTTTTAAAAAAAAGTTCTCAAGCTCTTAAAAAATCACTCGTTATAAATTATCTCCGATTTCTTCATTCATCACCGGTTCAGTATTTTCCAACCCGAATGAATGACCATCTGGCGCAACTTTTTCCCTCATTTGTATTAATTGCGCAACGCTTTCCTCCAATGGGTTCAACGATATTTTCTGTGAGGGACCTCCACCAGTTGTAAGATAATTGCTTCCGTTGTTAGCTAGTTTTCGTTTTAAGTTAGCCTTATAATGTATCCAAACCTAGAAGGATAAAAAATTTTTATTGTACATACTTATATTATTTAATTTCATTATAACTTCTTACCCGTTCCCAATCGTGCGCAGATCTGGATGGAGACCCTAAACTATTCAGTTCTACTGCAAATTGCTCCCATAATTCCTTACTTTTATTTTTGGTACATCCAAATTGCGGTTTACCTCTTCCAGTCTCGGGATGCTTTTCCATCAACTCAATAAGTTTTTCAAATTGTTGTTTTGTAGTTTGCTTATTTTTTCTATAAATTTGTTAGAAATCGTTTTTTAATAAATTATTTCTTTCCATTTTTTTTATAATCAATTTAAAACAACTGCTCAGCTTCAGTTGTAATTTTTTTTAGTTTTTGTCAACTACACTTACACAAGGTTGTAATCGGTAATCGCTGCAAAAAGTTGTAATACGATAAAAATACAACCTTAGCATTTTTGACATGTTGAGTTGTAATTCGTAATACCAAATGAAGAAATTTCAACTAAACTAGACTTGAGTTGTAAACCGTAATAGGGGCATTAAGCTTCAAATTACGACGTAAAAATTGAATGTACGCGAAAATCTTGTATTTAAATACTATAGACAAAAAGTGCAAAATTAAAAAAATTATTGAACAATGCAAAAAATTTATACGTGATTTTTATAGCTAATAATTGCTTAAATAGCGCAATGAAAAAGTAAGCGTCAAAGAAAATTAAAAAGAAAGGAAAAAGGTTTCCTGATGATCTGGCATGAGCAACCAGTGAAATACGTATAGGGACTAGCTCTTTCCCCCAACAAATAAATTGCATTTTTATTATAAAACGTTATGGGTAATTAGCATAATATTAAATAATTAAAAAGAGCTAAGTTGACATCACTGCAAACCATGCACATGTATTTTTTGTTCTTGTTAAAATTTTGCATATAACGTAAAATATACAAACGTAAACAAAGTTTGACAGCTAAAATTGAAAACAAACGAAGGGGAAAATCAGCTGTTCAACTAACTCTACCTTATTTATTCTATCATGGTTGCTTCCCTCGTATTGATTTGATTTTCCCTTTGTATATCTCTTACATTTAACTCTTTTACTTGAGTAACAAGAGTATTAAGTGTTGTTATAAAAGTATCAATTGCTTTTTGTATATCATCTTTAATTTGTATTTGTGATGAGCTGTGAGTGTATCGATCGTTTTCTTTACCTCTTTAAAATCAGATTTTAGTTCCTTAACATCAGATTGTACAGAGCGTATTTTTTAATCTAGTGAGGTCAATGATTCCTTGAATTTTTTTTGCCAGGTCTTTTTCTCTTTCTTCATCATCATCCACACGAGACTGTTTTTATTATATTTAAGTAGGTGCTTTCTGATAAAGAACATAGAGTGAAATGGTAATTTTCGTTGCAACTATAACATTTTAAATAGTTTGTTGATGTTATTTCTTTTTTGGATTGAAAACAGAGAACCACTTGATTAATTTTTATGCACCTAATTTTAACTTTTTAAAAATATCAGAGAGTGCACAGCTTTTTTAATTTAATATTTACTTGGTACTTGAATTTTTAAATTATATAAAAATTTTGAAAATTTTTTAAATGTACTTTTATATTTGTTGGTATTTTTTTGTGATTTACTTGTTATGCTTTTTTTATTTTTTCAGAGCACTGACAAAACATGTTCACGTTGTTGATGTCATCAACATACTTAAGAAGATGCGATCGGCTAAAACGCAAGGCAGACAAAACATCTTCTGTTATTATTCAGAAATTGGCGAAGAGGAAATGATATATTTCTACTCCACATTTTTTAACTAAATTTTAGTAAAGTGAATTTTAAAATTTGTGTTTGTTAACAATTTGTCAAAAATGATTAGTCTAGTTTTTGTATTAAAATAAATTGAATACTTTTGTTCTAAAATAGTAGATAGTTTAGAAATATTTCAGTATCGAATCGCAAATTAAAAAAACTGGAGTTCGCTATGTGGTCCTAAATTCGACCAAATTTATTTTTGTAAACGTTTTATATAATTTACATAAGTACACATTCACGTTTTCATATAAACAATTCAAGAAATTCATATATTTATTAAATTAAATAAAATGGGAAACAAAATTGTAAAAAATCTTATATGCACATTAGGCGGGAACGTTGGTGTAGGGCAAATATTAACGTTTTGTATTACCTTTTCTAATAGTGATTAAAATTTGTCTTTTTATGTGAAAAGTTATTCTACATTTGCGTAATTCGAATCAAATTGTACTTAAAATTTCTGTAAAAATAGTGTTCTTTGTAAAAATGCGATTATTTTTCAAAAAGTTGGCAAAAATAAGTTTTGGCAACACTAAAAGACTGTTGATGTAAGATGGTTTGTCAGAACAAAATAGAACAAGCTCTAAATGAAATTTTGTCAGATGACTTTTCACATGTATTTTACAGAAGCAATGTTTTAACAGCCCCAAACGACATGTTTGTGTTTTAAAAATGCTGTACAAAAAATATACATACATATATTTTTAAAACATTCTTTCGAACCATAGGTACATAAGCTAAAAAATTGCTAAATTAATATGTATATCGTCTATTTTAACTATTCGGTATTATAATTCTATTTTTTAATAAGCACTAGGTCTTTTTATAAAAATGTAGCGGATATAGTTATGAGGAAATTGCTAGATACTTGTATTGAAAAATTAAATATAAAACCAAGTATAATAACCAAATATGTAGATTATTTGTTCTGTTATTTCCGATTCAGTAGTTAACGATATGTTCAAAACATTAAATGAATTGATAATTCCATCAAATTTACAATGCTATTTAAAACTTCCTTATTTAGATACTTTAGTAATTAGTAAAAGGTAACAAATTGGTATTGGATTGGTACCAAAAACCCACAGCTTCGGGTAGAATTATTAAATATTTTTCTAAACAAAATAAACATATAATTATAAATACAGCCAGAAATTTAATAGAAAAAGTACTAACCATTATTGACAAGGAGTTTCACAAAAAGAATATAGATAAAATAATTCTCCAATTCAACTGATTAATAAATTAATAAATCAACATAAAAATAATAGAAAACCAAATAGAAAAAATGATACGGAACCAAAAATTTATAAATCAATTACTTATGTACCAGATTTATCAGAACGGTTAGAAAAATCAAAAATATTTGATACAGATAAATATAGGATGGCATACAAAACATATAATACATTAAATAGATTATTTAGCAAACCAAATGTAGGTACTACAAAGAATAAATTGAAAGTCAGAATAGCTGGACATAAATCAGACCAGAGATACAGAGACAATATCAGTTTGCAAAAAACAGCTTTATCTTCACACTGTTCGAAAAGTAATCATTATCCTAACTTTGAAAATGTATCAATTTTAAATTTGGAAAATAACTATACACGTCGTTATATGTTAGAAATGCTACAAATAAATTAGTCAAGTGCGAGTTAGACTCACACACGTAGGGTTCCGTACTATGTTCAGTATAATTTAAAAATTCCAGTTGTTTATTTTTTATGTCTTATGGGACACCCTTAAATTTTAAAAGTAAAGTAATATTCGCGAAAATTGCATCATAATTAGAACACCCTTTAAATTTTAATATGTAATTGATTTTATAGCGGCCATGGTAATACACTTTCTATTAAAATATCAGGAGCCTACCTATTGCGGTTAAAAAAATAAGGTAATATTCGTGAAAACACGTTACTAATGGACACACTTCAATTTTAAGTATTTGTTATAGCGGCCGAAGTAACACATCTACTGTAAACATTTCAAGAGGGTATCTATTACGGTTTATAAAATCATGTCACTGTCGGAACACCCTTTAATTTTATTATTCATTATAGTGGCCATAGCAACTTCCTTTCTATAAATATATTAAGAGTCTACTTATTGCGATTAAAAAATAAGTCACTATAAGTGAAAAACATGTCACTGTCGGAACACCCTTTAATTTTTAGTAATTGTCATATCGGCCATGGCAACACATCTTCTGTACAAAATTTCAAGATTCTACCTGTTACGGTTCAAGAAATAAGGCTTTATACATGCAAATCACGTCACTGGCGGAAAACCCTTTAATTTTTATTATTTGTTATAGTGGACATGTTATAGACCTGATGTAAAAATTTCAAGATTCCACCTATTCATTCAAAACTTAGGATATACACATGCAAATCACGTCACTATTGCAACACCCTTTAATATTTTAAGTTCAATTTTGTATACTTGTTTATAAAACAAACATAGTTTTAATTACAGTCTGCAAATTGTAAGTGGTTTCCTCTTACAGCTCAAAACAAAAGACATAAACGTAAATAACACGTCTCTTTTGGAACACCCTACGTTTTAGTATTTTTTGCTATTGTGGCCGCAGTTATACACTTTTGGTAACATTTTCAAGAGTCTACCTATTATGGTTCAAAACTTAGGCCTTACACATACAAAGCACACCACTATCGGAAAACCCTTTAAATTTAAAGTTTATTTTTTTAGATTTGTTTATAAAGCGAACTAAGTTTTAAATACTGTTGTAAGAAATAAACACATATTCGTAAGAAACACCTCTCTATCGGAACACCCTTTAAGTTTTAATATTTTTTGCTATAGCGGCCATAGTTATACACCTTTGGTAAAATTTTCAAGAGTCTACCTATTATGGTTCAAAACTTAGGCCTTATACATGCAAATCACTCCACTAGCGGAACACCCTTTAATTTTTAGGTTTATTTTTTCAGACTTGTTTATATAGCGAACTAATTTTAATTTAGTGCTTGCATATTTTTAGTGAATTCCTTCTACAGATCAAGAAATAAGCACATATTTGTTAATAAAACCTCTATATCGGAACACCCTATACGTTTTAGTATTTTTTAGTATAGCGGTCACAGTTATATACTTTCTGTGAAAATTTCAAGCGCCTACCTATTACGGTTCAAAACTTAGGACTTATAAATGCAAATCACACTACTATCGGAACACCCTTTAATTTTTAGGTTTATTTTTTTATACTTGTTTATATAGCGAACTAAGTTTTAATAACTGTTTGTAAATTTCAAGTGTATCCCTCCTACAGTTCAAGAAATAAACACATATTCGTAAATAACACCTCTCTATTGGAACACCCTATAAGTTTTAGTATTTGTTGCTATAGCGGCAACAACTATACATCATCTGTGAAAATTTCAAGAGTCTACCTATTACGGTTCCAGAGATAAAAGGCGCTGACAGACGGACAGACATTGTAGCGAAAACAATAGGGTTTCGTTTTTACACTTTGTGTACGGAACCCTAATAATTAAAGTTCCAATTGAAAAAAGAATAAATTTTAAAGCAGATACAGAAAATGTTGCACAAAATTATAGGCATTTAGTGCATAAAAAATAACATGAATTTGAATCAAATAGTTATAATAGAAACATTATTTTTTTTTGTAACATTTCCGGTTAAATTTATGTATATGAATTTAAAATTTATTGTGTTTTCTCTTAAAATGTTTGTATGTTTTTGAATATCAAAATTTTCTGTATATGTTTATGCAAGAATTTTTTATATTCTAATTTTTATTTGTTTTTGAAATGTTGTTACTTGAATGTATTGAAATGTTAGAATTTTTTTAATTGATTGATAACAATTTTTTTCATTCATTTGATCTTTTTTTTTCAATCATTTAAATTTTAAAACTTTTATTATTTTTATTTCCTGAAGATGCTACCCAATGGTGTAGCGAAATATTGAGAAAATAAAAATTATTAAAACATTTTTATAAAAAGACCTAGTGCTTATTAAAAAATAGAATTCAAAAATAAAAAGGTCAAAAACTACAATAATTATTCGGTATTATATTTAGAATTACCTAAATCGCCTGGAATCGCATTATGTATTGTTCGTCCACCAATTAAAGGTGTAGTAGCTATACCGCTAAGAGCAGTAACAATAGAACGAAAGTTTAATGAAGTAAGTTTATGTATGTATTATTGCAGCTTGAACAAATGTTTTACCGTAGCCTGCGTGAGCAGTTAAACAGAAAACATTTGAACCGGTATCATGATATAGTACTTCGCGTATAACACAATCAATAATTTTTTTTTTTGTTCATCATTTGCACTCGTGTAAAACTGTTGAAGAATCTTGAAATGTGTTAGGAACTGAAAGACCAAGTTCCCACCCACTTTCTTATTTGATACATTTTCAGGCCCTGTAACAAAAGGCTTTTCTCATATCAACCAATTAGGAGAGAGGAATTGTCATACATTAGCCATTTAAATAAGAGAGAAAGAGAAAGAGGAAGAGAAAGACTAAAGCTTCGCCCACCTTTTATGAAAGATAATAAAGTTTATTTAAATTAATTAGTTTGTGTGTGTGTTTATTGGACCTCATTGATGTTTATGGAGTTGAATGTTTTTATGTATGTTATGTGAAAGAGCATGAAACTAAAGCAAGTGGATTTATGATGATTAATCCATATGGATTTATGCAGATAAAACAATATTTTTTTTTAATTTGTTCTCCATCCCCAATAAAACTGAAATTTTTTCATGCTAAATATTTTGAATGTGAACGAGCATGTGCAAAAAGAAATCAAGGAATTACTATTTACATACATATGTAAGTATGTATGTACCAGAGACCTGAATTATTACGATTCAAACGGAAACATTTTGCATTTTCTAAAATGAGTATTAAGCTAGCACTTAACATTAAAAAAATGAATGCTGTTAATGCATGATTCATATTAATGTTGTTAATATATGCTTGTCACTGCTTGTAATTTCTGTTTATTCCCATGATTCACAAAAGCAATGAATTAGTTTGAGTGGTTCGTAAAAGAAGCTGCTGACAAATGTGTATAGTTTTACAGAAGATTTTTATTCAAATATGAGAAAAAATATTATATTGTTATTTATTTATTTATTAATGATTATATAAAACATTAAATGAATTTATATAACATACATATAAGAGTAGGAGAATCTAGGCCTTTAATTAATTAATAATTTAATTTAAAAATGTAGAGACGGATTTTTTCATTTTACTATGTACATATTTACATATGTATATATAGTATACGTATCTATCGAAAGAAAATAAGAAACGGAAGTTATTATAAAAGTAACAAAATTAAATAAAATAAAAAAGTAAATGAAATTACCTATTAGTCATATTTATCAAAGTAAATTATTACAGTTTTCGAACCAACGCGATTACGCTTTTCTGTTATGATGTTACCTGCGGCTGAAAACGCGCGCTCGAATTGTTGTGCAAGTTTGTGTTAGTTTTACGAAGTTATAAATACCTGCTGAAAGAAATAATTTTAGAGCAATTTTAAATACTAGAGTTCGCCCCGTGGTCGTAATTCGACCAAATTTATTTCTGACACATTTTATATAGTTTACATACATAAGTACACATTCTTTTTTAATGAAACAAACGTTAATAGCAATTCATGTTATTCATATATTTATTAAATTAAACAAAATGGGAAACAAAATTGTAACAAAAATCTTATACATACTCGTAATAATGAGACGTATTTTATTTCGGTTTAAAAAAAAGTAAATAAATTGTGCGTAATTCATATCAAATTGTACTGCGCATAGCATGGTTTTCTGCCACATTCAGTCACCAATGCACATCATGAATTTTAAAATGATAGATTCCTTGCATGCAATTTCTATAAATTTTTGCCTCTGTACTAACCATTGCAAATGCTGAGTTAAAAGCACGAATATTTTCAAAAAAGTTTTTTGTTTTACGCTTTTCAACAGCGTTTTGTGAATTCAAATTATTAAATAAAGAATTAAAAAATTTTGAGACAATGGCATTAAAGAAACTTTTCCCTTGTGGCAACATGCTGTAAAAGAAGTTAAATCATTTTGAGTTACTTCAGACTCAAAATGCTTAGCACTACAAAAACGGCGTATTAAGTGCATTGGACCACAGTTATGACTTACAAAATTACTTGGAACAATATTGAAAGCACATTCAAAACTATTTAATAATTCATTATCATTACGCAGATTGTCGGTGTTAATATTTCCAGATCTGTTCTGAGTAAGATATTGAATTGCTAGTCGCCGTCTCTCCATTCTACCAGTTATTGATCGTCTTCGTGGCATCTCAAAAAAATATAAAAATTAGTTTCTTTAACAAAAAAGAAAATATATTTTCAGAATAAATGCAAAATTAGGATAACAGTCACTTTGAATTCAAAGGCAAAAATATTTAAAAATCTTAAACCGATTTAAAACGTTTTATAAATTATGTATGTACATACACTTTAGAAAATGTTAAAAAGGTAAATAATAAAAAACAAAATACCACCACACTTTTAATTAACACTTCCTAATAAAGGCTTTAATAATTTGAAGCTAAGAATAAAATAAAGCTGAAAAATAATGCATTTACAGAACACCTACAGACAACAGCAAATCGAAAAAATAACTGTTTCCAAATTTCTTGCATTGATTTAAAAGGCATTTATTTAATTATGTGTACATACGATGTTTTCATGTTTTCGTCATTCTTGCACATATGAACATATGTAGGAATGCGTAGACATACATACAAATATACATATTTAATTATGTTTATTAACTCTCATCTGTTGTTGTATTTTCAACTTTACTCGTGTAAATAGAGAAACAACTGTATAATTACTCCTTCTCTTTTTGTTTTCAAAAAAATGAAATTGCATACAAACACGCACATTTGGTTTTACTTGAAGCTACCACATACATGTGTGTTTTTAGCATGTGTAGTGGTAGCAATTTAAAGAGCCATTTATTCCTAAAATACTGAACCGATTTTAATTAAATAAAGACTGTGCACTAAAGCTAGATAATATCTACTAACCGGTGAAAAAATAAACAAAATCGGTTGACAAACATAGGAGAAAAAGGGATCTAAAGTTTTGTCTTTGCCTATTTATATATAGATATGTATATATTAAACAATTTACGCAAATTTACAAAAAAATGTGTGTAGGTAAATCACTCTACCTGGAAAAGATGCAAAAAAATATTTGGTATTTACAATTTTTTTCGTTATAAATAATATACATATTTTAAACTCTTCTTTTGAAAATTAATTTTTCACAAATCTTTTTCGTTCAAGAATATATTTTTTATTGATACCTACTTACATATCGTTAGCTAAAAAACAAACAAAAATATAATTTTACAGAAGCAAAAAACTTTGTAAAATGAAAACTAAACTATACTATAAACTATACGTCTCTTTGTTTTTGTTAATAAAAGCGTAGAAGTTTGAAACTTGGTCAAGACATGTAGTTTAATGGCATTCATAAAAATCAATCAAAAACTCGTTTTTTGATTTTTTGAATAGTTACGCCTTACAAGGCAGTAATTTATGATAATCTTAAATTGTTTTTTCATTATATAGAACACAAATTTATGGTGAGCCAATGGAGGATTCAGTTAAACTTCACTCAAATGTGCTTTTAATTCATTCCATAGTGACAATGCGTTAGTTGGCATTTTGCATGTGCATATTGTTGCAAATACATAATTCTATAATTTGTTTAGGTGACTGAAAATTGTTTTCTTTCTTCAAATATTGTTTCACTCACTGTATTCAACAGCTTTACCTTTTTCGTTACATGCTTCTAAAAATGCATTATAAACGACAAAATTGTACGTTCTAAAGCATTTTGAGCGTTTGTTTCCGTTCTCTTATGTTCAAAAATGCTAATAACTTAGTACATATTTCTTACATTGCATACTTTGCGATCCCATTGGCCAAAAATAAAAGTTAAAAGTTTGTCAAATGTGGCATCACTGTTTCTTAGGAAAACAAGGTTTTAAAATTTATAGTTGTTTTTGTTTTTTTCTAACAGTACCCTTTACAAGTTGGTTTTTGTATTGTGAAAAACTGAAAAATTGCGTGCAACTTTAAATTAATTGAAACAAAAAATTAAATATTTTTTCGAAATAAATTAAAATGAATATTGAATTAAAAGGTATTAACTTCATTTTTAAATAATTATAATGTGTTTAGCTGGTTATGGATATATTATTTTCAGTGTAATTTTTAGTGTTCGTTTATCCATATATTTCAATTTTAAGTAGAGTTTTAGTTGTGTTTCCCCCTGAAGTCTCCAATGGGATTTTTTTGATTTATGAGGTAATATTCCAAGATTCTAAAATTGGTAAAATCGGCTGCGGCTTTTTGCTCTTCTTTGCGTTATCTCCCACAAACTAAAGCGGCCTCGGTTTTTATGTACAATTTTGAATTTTATGTTCGCATTGCTCTGTTATTGTTATGGAATTGAAGAAATGTGTTTGTTTTTTTCTTTTCCTCGGACTTTTAATTTTGTTTTCCTTAATTTTATCCTTGTTATAAATCGATTTTGCAATAGGTACATGGTATAATTGGAAAAGTTCGCGCTCACATATACTTAATATATAATGCTTAGAAAGAGGTGCAAGTGCTAAAATATTAAAAAGGAGGGATACAGATTTGAAGAAAGTCAATTAGAAACTCTTAAATTACAATTGCAAAAACATTTCAGAAGTTTAAATGATCAGAAAATGATACATATTGACCATATTCTGAAACTAATAATGGTGGATGGTAAAGTATGTAATGCCTTAACTCAAACTTCATCCGCAAAGTGTTATACATATATGTAATGCAAAACCCACCGAAATGAAAAATATTGCTTATTAGCTATCCCCGGTGCACTTCGCTACACCCATCCACAAAAATACAATAAAAACTTTGAAGAAAAGTATGGCAAACTAATTCGAAAACGCATGCTATTCTCACGACAAAACTGTTTCAGTTTATATATGTACAAGGTACGGCACCCACTGTTCCAATCCACTTTTTTTTGCTACACTATGCGTATTACGGTAATCATTTTTTACTTTGTATTGCAGGTACCACTCCCACTCTCCTAGCACAGTTTATATTTTGTTGGATTATGGGCATTAGTATGAGAGTTTGCAAATTTTCAATACTCTACCTGTTGCAGACCTCCAGGTAGAAAATAATAATTATTCACTTTGTATGGGAGTTACCACGCCTACTATTCCAATCGAGTCTGTGTTTCGCAAAACTATGTAAATTAATAAGGAGGTTACTGAAGCATTTAAAAGATCTACCTATTATAGTTCTCTAGTTACTTAAAAAGTGGGCGTGTCCAATTTTTATTTACGTAAAAAACTAAGTTGGGTTTTGATAAAAATTAAAAAAAAAACATATTGGCCAAATCGGTCAGCTGTTCTTAAGTGACCAACGAACGACATTTGATTTTATTTATATAGATTTATTTTTTATATCAGTTTAAAAATTGATATGAATCATCAACCACTCCCATTTTATTACTAAATAGTTCTGACATATTTATAAAGTCGTTAACAAAGTTTCATGATGATACCTAAACTGGAAGTATTTTTGGCCGCCGACTCCATACAGCTCCGACCAGTGTGCATTGGTAACTTCATTTTATTCGTGGCCTGTTTTATATATGTATTATATTTTGTCTATTTGGTAAATGTACATATATCTAACCTGTAAATTGTGTGGGACTGATAGTGCATTTCAAATTCAAATATAACACTTTTTGACGTCATTCGCACCTTGTGAACATCAATATATATGAAAGTATGTGTGACATATCGTCGTGGTGAATGCAATAGGCTGTATGTCAGTAATCATACTTTTGCAGGAAGGACAAAAAACTGAATATTTCTGAGAACCAAAACAAACATGCTGCACATTTGTCATATTGCAGTAGCGCTCTCAAAGCTCTCTTCTGATTGCCTGAACGGCATGAGATAAATTGCAGTTGTAGGAGACCCAATTTAGGTTACAACGATACAATAAAACCAAATTAAATTTTTTTTTTTGACATACAGCCTATTGCATTCACCACGACGATATTTAATTATATTCATTGTTGTCGTATTTTCAACTTTATTGATTTAAATAGACTGAATAACTATGTACTCCTCTTTTTGTTTTCAAAAGCAATAAGAAAAATTAAATTGCATACAAAACACGCATATTTGGTGTTTATAGCATGTGTAGTGGTTGCAATTTAAAGAGTAGTTTTTTTGTTGAAAAGAACAGACGAAAGTTTTTAAGCTCACAATAAACAAAAACATATATGTAGTGTGTGAATTTTAAACAAACAAAATACCAAAAATAATACAAGCTTGTTTGATACGGATTTTTTTTCTCTTTTTTTACAACGGCATTTTTACCAGTAATAAGAGAAACCAAAAAAGGTAGTGCGAGGGCTCATTTATGAGTCACTCAAATTTTAATATATCTGAGAAAAGTGCGAACGTAAGGTGTAGAAATGCATATGTTTTACTAAATGCTGATTAAAAAATACAGTAAAATAAATAAAACCAAAAAATGCTGCACACGTTCTTGTTCACCATTGTTGCTTACTAGCGATAACAAAATAAGTCATCTACGCCTTCTCAACGCAGTATGACCAAAACTAACATTGACAGTGCTCAAAGACCCAAGACACAAGTGGGCATAGATAGATACGTGACGGTATTAAAACGAGGACGTAGCCCTAAATCTTCGCAGTTGGCTCCAATTTCTAAATTACCTAAAGATAGGGACTTTAATAGACTAAGTTCCTAAAATCGTTTTGCAATCTTGGATAGTTAAACAAGAGAACCTACAACGTAAACCAAGTCTTTGAAACCACCTTCTATTTTTCTGAGAGAAAAAAATTGTAATGAGTTTAATCAATAATTGGAAAAAAATCATTTTAAATGAAGTAGTAATTAAAGGTATTGACTGATGCGTAGACTCAGCGGAAATAAAAACTAGGCTCCAAGCAAATGGATTTAAAGTCAAAAGCGTAGCCAACCTCAGAAATCGAGAACGCACACCCCAACCAATTTTTCGAGTTGGTGGTGATATTAGGTTGAAAAAAAAACCAAACTCATCCTATTTATAACCTCAGATACCTACTGCACCATAAAGACACCGTAGAGGAACCGCATAAAAGATCAGATCATGTTCAGTGTTTAAATTGCCAAGTTTGGTTACATTAGTTCTTATTGTAAGCTGCCTCCCGTCTGCGTTGTCTGCGGCGAGCTTCATTGTACAGCCCAATGAGATAAATCTAGGAACGATGCAAAAGTTAAGAAATGTAGCGATTGTGGTGGAAATCACACTGCTAACTACAGAGGTTGTACTGTTTATGCTATGGTAAAGAAGACTTCCTAAAATGCTGTTATTCCCCCCAAGCAGGCTCAACACACAAAAAACGCTTATTACCCGCAGTTACCACATCTAACAGCTCAAAATGTTTCATACGCAGATGTCTTAAAAATTAATCGTGCTCCAGTGGTAAAACCATTACCTAAACCTATTTCGAATCCAAATTTTCAGCTGGAACTTAAAGAACAAAATCTTTCTGCTAACTCCAGCCGCATTCGCCAACATAAAAATTAAGTAGAGTATTTCCTCCTAAATCAACAAATTGATATTATGCTGATTTCGGAGACTCACTTAACAACTAATAGCTTTTTTAAATTAAATGGCTACATATTTTACGATACTAAAGACCCTCGTGGTAGAGCATGCCGAGGTTCGGCAATACTAATAAAGGCTCGTCTTAAGCACTATCTACTGTGTGATTTCAGTACAGACTACATGCATGCAACTAACATCTGCCTTGAAGACTTTGATCGAAACATAGTTATTTCTTCAATTTATTCCCCTCCTAGATTTTCTAAATCGGAGAGTCAGTACCGGGACTTTTTTAAATTACTAGGACCCCGTTTTATAGCAGCTGGAGATTAAAACGTAAAACACACGTTCTGGGGTTCAAGACTAATCACTTCAAAGGGACGTGTCAAAAATGCGTCTCAATCTGATCTCGAGTGGCCAACCCACCTATTGGCCTACAGATCCACAGAAAATTCCTGATGTTATTGGTTTTGGCGTAACAAATGGTTTTCCAAGAGATATGCTTAAAGTTGAAGCATCACCTGAATTATCGTCTGATCATTCACCTACTATGGTTTCATTATGGAACCGCCAAGAAATAGTTTCACCGATGCACTGTGGTCAATATTTTGAGATAGCGGCCAAAACTCCTTTTGGTTTTTGTTCTCCGATTTTAAAGTTATTAGACTCATATGAAAGAAGACAGTAGTAAACCTGGGGAGCCAAAAAATTAGAACTCTATTTCGACTATTTCACTGAGAACAGGGTGGTCCAAAATGGGCTTTTTCAGAATTTAGTAAATTTATGATATTTTTAGTTAATTTTTAAAGTTTAAATGAGCATAACTTTTTTGTTTTTCAAGATTTTTGGACGAAATAAATTTTGTGTTGTAACTTAACTTATTTCCTATTACTGGTAAATTGAAGCTCTACTGTTTTCAGAACAATTTAAATATTTTTTTTAAAAAAGGTCAAATTTCTCGGAAATTTCCTACTTCATAGAGCACAACTCCTGTGAGTCAAGCTGAGTCAAAACACAAATTTACTATTTTGTAGTCCTAACTCTCCCCTACATTCCTATATATACATGTCCATGCATCGGGACTGCACTTTTTGAGCTACAGCAATTTTTCTGACCCAAGGTAAGATATTCGGTACAAATGCACGTCATATTTTTTGACAAGTTATTTGTATGTGAAAGTGGCTATTATGCATATATTTTGATGAAATTTTGTACAAGAGTTCTTATTGACCCAAAAAATAATTCTGTTGAAATAAGGAGAAGTTGGCCCATATTTGGACCTAGTCCACATAGAAGGGTGTATCAAAATTTTGACAAAAATGACAATAGATCTCTCAAATTATGTGGTATCTGGCAATTCATTTGGAAAAAATAAAAAATGATTTTATTGCCATCTAATATTACACAACTTAAATACCTGTAAATTGCAAATAAATTTAAAACCAATGGAAATAACTGGTAAAACCAAGTACCTGTTATATTATGTTTCAAAGAGGTAAAAAAGATTATGTTGAAACTTCGAGCAATAGTATATTAATCCATGCATTAATTTTTTTTTTCTTCATTATTGTTTAAACAATGGCTAAAATCAGTTATAGTGTTCTATCTGATATATATTTTGAACGGAAAGATGAAAACGACATTATTTTACATATAATGAATAATCCATTCTTCAAAATATGCGACAAACAAGAAATTAAAATTCATAACTTAAAAATAAAAAACTTTTTAAATACTTTAAGAAAATGGTACAATCAATGTTCCAGAAACAAGAAATTGTTTTACTCACGCAACCAAGAATGGCTAAGAAATAAACTTATTTTTAAAAAGACATCAGTAACTACCACGGAAACTGGAAAAGGTGGTCGACCAGCAAAGCCAATTGATAATTGTAGTGAAAGATCACGAAGACGCAAGCTTCATAAAGGATTCATTTATGCATCAAATTCAACCATCGAAAACTAAAAAGAGTAAAATTGTTATCATTGAAAAAATAGTGTAAGCAAGCCCCAAACGCACAAAAATGATTTTAGAAAGTATGCCGACACCAACTGAAGAAAATAAATTTACTCCAGAAGAAGCATTTGCACTATTTTTGGATTTGAAAATGACTAAAAACCAATATACAGAATTGCGGAAGCGAACCAATGAAAAAAATTGTGGAATTCTTCCATCATATCGAGATATAGTTTCTGCCAAAAAAGATTGCTTACCTTCACCAACTGCTATTAGTGTAACTTCAAGTTCATCAGAAATAAAATTGAAGGATCTTCTTGAACACACTGCAGAACGATTATTAAAGACATTTGATGCTGACTATTTAAAGAAGTTTAAAAATTGCAGCATGACTTTAATTTCTAAATGGGGATGTGATGGGTCCTCTGGCCAGAAACAATACAAACAAGTAATGCGGAAAATTCATCAGATGCCAATTTATTCATGATTTCTTTCGTTCCATTACGTTTAACAAAAACTTATATTGGTTCAGAGCCGTCAACTAGTAGAGCTGCAGAGATAGATGTATGGAGAAATGAAATTCCCTCGTCAACAAAATTTTGTAGACCAATAAAGTTTGCTTACAAAAAAGAAACTAAAGATGTCATAACTGAAGAAGTTGGCAAAATAACAGATGAAATTAAAGAACTTCAACCAGTGATATTTGAATTTAATGACCAATGCATCGAAGTTAACTTTAAAATGTCACTTACAATGATCGATGGAAAAGTTGCACAAGCTTTAACCGAAACAAAGTCTTCGTCAAGCTGCACCATATGCCAAAAAACATCAAGTCAATTGAGCCAACCACCAACACAAGACGATAGTTTTAATGAAGCATATGAATTTGGAATGTCACCTCTTCATGCTAGAATTCGTTTTATGGAGCATATTCTTAAATTGGGATACGATTTGGAATTTGGCCCCTTAGGCGAAACAGTGAGAAACAACAAAGAAAATTTGGAAAAAAGAAAGTAAAAAAAAGATATTCAAGAAAAATACAGTGAGATAGGCCTTATAATTGACCAGCCAAAGCAAGGAGAAGGAAATTCTAATGATGGAAACACAGCAAGGAGATTTTTTTCCGATCCAGAAACTACAGCTTCTATAACTGGAGTAGATTATGATTTAATACGACGATTCCAAATCATATTAGAAGTTATAGCATGTAGCAAAAAGATAGATGCAAAAAAATTTGGTCAGTATGCTAATGAGACAGCAACCCTTTATAACCAAAAATATTCTTGGAGACATATGCCAACCACAGTTCACAAAATTTTGTTCCATGGGGAACAAATAATTCAGCACAATATGCTTCCAATTGGAGATCTCTCAGAAGAAGCGCAAGAAAAAAGGAACAAAGACTACAGGTTCTTTCGCGAGCACAATACAAGAAAAATTTCCAGATATTGTACTAATGAAGATCTTATTAATATTTTGTTGTGCACATCAGACCCATATATGTCCAGTATTCGACAAAAATGGAAATCAACCTCATTAGAGTTAGATCAAGAAGCTAAACAACTACTGCAAAATGAAAATCAAAGCTATTTGGAAGAAATTTTTACTAATATTGTTTAATTAATACTAGTTTAAAGATTATAATTTGTTACATACAATGAAATTTATAATCAAACTTAAGTTCGTTTTTATTCTCTTTAAGAAAGAATTAATTAAATTACAAATTAGTTGATAATATTAAAGAAAAATTGGGAAAATTTAATTTTTAGACACCAGCACGAGTGGAATGCACATTTTCTAGACAGCCACGTCCGTCATCAGCACTACTGAAGGAACAACAAAATATAGGTGGTAAATATTAAAAGTAAAAATATTCAACAAGAGGGAAGCTTAAGGTAGTGGTAGACTTCGTTCTCACCAACTGACGATTGATAATTGAATACAAGTTTTCTCGTATTCCTTTATCTGGGTTTGGTTGGTTAAATAGACGATGCTTACAACTAAACACTACCCTAGATTAGATTAGATACAAGTAGTGCTGATGACGGACGTGGATGTCTAGAAAATGTGCATTCCACTCGTACTGGTGTCTAAAAATTAAATTTTCCCAATTTTTCTTTAATATTATCACCTAATTTGTAATTTAATTAATTCTTTCTTAGAGAGAATAAAAACGAACTTAAGCTTGATTATAAATTTCATTGTATGTAATATATAAACAGTTCGACTAATAATAATTAAAATTTTCAAGATTATAATTTGTTTCTGATTTTAGTATAAATTGTTCTTAATACTTTTAAATAAAATATATGTGCACTTTAAATCAATAGTAAAAGTTTACTTAAAATTTTATCGATGTTGTGTTCTGTATATAATATATCCAAATGGTATTGATATTGTTGGGAATTTCAGTGTTATTTTTCAGTTTAATCCTCACAAGAATTAGCTTTCTTCCAAAAAAAAAAACAACCTTTGGCCCCTGTGAATATTGAGACTAAATAAATGTCAGGGGCCAAATGTTGGCATTTTCTGACCAAAATTAAGTTTAGGAATAATAAATAAGTATTGGTTGTAAAATACGATTGAAGAAAATAAGAAATTACAAAAAAAATACCTATTTAAATATCAATGTCTTTAAAAGTGATCTGTTAATCGTGAGAGTAAGACGTTCTTTTATTGCGCTCTGTTAAAATTTTCAATTAATGATACATATAAACTTTTTAAATAACAAAAATTAACTTAAACATACTTTTGTTAATTGTATTTTTAATCGTGTATTTTGTGCATCTTGTGATGATTTGTACTTTTAAACTTTTTTCTGTTTAATTAAAAAACAAGCAAACCAACGAAATTACAAATAAACAAACACTCGTTGATATACGTTTTTTTATTGTTGTTAATATTAACCATATTCTGTGCTCTTTACATTCAATCTGTTTATCAAAAACAACAACAACATCAACAATAACAGAACAAATATTCAAGTTTCAACAAAATAAATATTTCTGTTACACCATGTCCAACGTTAATGCGTATAAATGCATGAAAAAAAATTGTGCTATTGATAATGATGATGAGAGAATGATCACTTGTTGGTTATGTCATGGCCTTTATCATTGTAAATGTAGTGGCATAAAATCTTTAATTGCTGATGCTTTAAGTAGTATTAAGGGATTGCATTGGTGCTGTGATGATTGTACAAAAGTCAGTGTCGAATTCTATAGATTCCATCAAAGCACTAAGAGCACATTTCTCAATATTCAAAATAAAATGGCTTCGTTTTCTGATGAAATTGGCTCTTATGGTAAATTATTTGATGATTTTAAACAGCTCAAGAATATTGATGTACCTGAGCGCCGTAAATCAGCAAGGAACAAAAATAAAAATAATGCTGAGGCGGTTGTCTCTATTAGCACGACACCAAATCGCTCGGACAATATTCTTTCAATCTCAAATAATGTAGTTGTCAATGAAAACAATAATAATATAGTTCAACCATCATCTTCATTTTCCAATCCTCCGATTCCTGTTTCAAACTTTACATCTGCTGGGACTACTCCGACTACCCAAACTTCTGATTTAATTTGTGACAAGACTGTTCCTCAGCAATTAGTAGTTGTTCCACCAAAGAAGCATATTTTTATTTCACGTTTTGCCTCTTCTACAACTGCTAATGATATTGATTACTACGTCAAATCAAAACTAAATAATGATGCTGATATTCTAGTGAAGAAATTTTCATTTTCTCGTCCGAGGAGCATTTCTTCATTTAAATTATCTGTTCATTGTGATTTCTATGATCAAATAGTCAATCCTAACTTCTGGCCGAAAAACACTTTTGTTCGTGAATTCTTTTTCAATGATAACCGTGATAGTCGCAGTTTTGGAAATGTTGCCCAAATACCACCACAGAGTATTTCTTCAAAAAACTAAATAGTGCTGATAAACGTCTAAATATTTTGTACCAAAATGTTCGTGGCCTAAATACAAAATTGTCAACCCTGCTGGTAAATAGTTATGACTTTTCGTATCATGTTTTAATTTTCACCGAAACTTGGCTCAATCAAAATGTATTCAACTCTGAGATATTATGTTATAAATACCAAATATATCGATATAACCGAAGTAATCGCAGAGGTGGAGGTGCTCTTATTGCGGTTTCCAGTTTGTTTTCATCTGAAGCTATTTTGACTGATGTTTCTGATATCGAATTTGTTGCTGTTGTAATTAAAATGGCGTCTAAGAAAATTTTTTTTACCTGGAATATAGGAATTGGTATATCAACAAGCTGAACTTAATGATAGCATTTTCGTTGTTGGTGATTTTAATCTCCCATTCATTACGTGGATACGTAATCCGGATGCTTCTTATCTTATCCCGGTAAAAAATAGAAGTTCTTATGATGACTTCTTGAATGAAATGTTTGATTTGAGTCTTTATCAATTGAATCATGTGTATAATGACAGTGGAAATTTGCTTGATCTGATATTCACCAATGATCCCGATGACTGTTCCTTAAATCGCACTGAGCCTGTTTCTTTGCCAGAAGATCGGTACCACCCAACTATCGAATTCAGCATCTCAATACCATCTCAATTTGTCTCGAATCGTTATAATGCTGATAAAATTTATTGCTTTAAGAAAACCAATTACACTAAATTAAATGATCTGTTAAGAACTACTTGTTGGAATGATTTGTTGTCTACTTCCATGAGTATTAAAAGTGCCTCGCGTATTGACACAATAATTACTAAGTTTTATAGGAAAATATATTCTTATTTTGAAGTATGTGTACCTAAAATAAAAATGAAACCGCCAGTTGGTCCACCATGGAATTCTAAGGAACTCTCAAGGTTAAAAAACTTAAAAAATAAAAGTTATAAAAAATTTAAGAAGTCTGGTCTGACAATAGATTACGGAAAATATGCAGTTTGCCGTGCTGAATATAACTCTTTTAATCGTTGGCTATATAACAATTATATCAATGGCATGAAAAATAAATTTACTCGTGATCCGAAATCATTTTATACTTTTGTAAATTCGAAAAGAAAATCTAGCGGCTATCCCTCTGTAATGAAGTTTTGTGGATGTGAATCTAGTGATGAAAGTATTATTTCCAACATGTTTGCTGACTTTTTTGCCAGTACTTACTCCAACGATCAATTTAATGATAAAAATGAATATCCATACATTAGCCATTCTAACAACAACATTTGTCTTCCAACATTAAATTTGACTGAAGTTGTATATAACTTGAAGAAATTGAAGATGTCATTTAACCATGGCCCTGATGGTCTACCAAGCTGTATTTTAAACCGTTGCGCAGAGTTAATAGCTTCTCCGTTAACATTTTTATTCAATATTTCTATTATAAATGGTTATTTTCCTAAGTTTTGGAGAGAATCTTTTATTATACCATTATACAAATCTGGTAATAAGTCTGAAATAACGAACTACAGGGGAATAGCTAAACTAAGTGCCATTCCAAAATTGTTTGAAAAAATTGTTGCTGATTACTTCTGTCATCAATTTTCTTCTATTTTATCATCCAATCAACACGGCTTCAGAAAGGGTTGTTCAACTACTACAAATGTTCTTCAACTAACCTCCTTAATTAACTCTGCTTTTATTGAAAAGAAACAAACTGATGCTGTATATACAGATTTTAGCAAAGCATTTGATAAGGTCAATCACAAGCTTCTTCTGATGAAACTAAACATGCTTGGTGTTACCCGCATTAGCCTTAATTGGTTACAGTCGTATTTAACATGTCGTAGTCAAACTGTTCGTTTTAATAATCGTTCATCAAAATGTATTGCTGTTTTGTCCGGTGTTCCCCAGGGAAGTCACCTGGGACCTATTCTTTTTTCCATTTTTATTAATGATCTTCCCAGTGTTATAAACTCCTCACATGTATTAATGTATGCTGATGATGTCAAAATCTTTTATAGCTTCAAGAATTATGCAGATCATATAAATTTGCAGAGTGACCTCAACAATCTTGTTTTATGGTGTAGACACAACATGATGGTTTTAAATATTAAAAAATGTAAATGCATGAGATTTTCAAGGAGTGATTTTATCACTGTTAACTACTTCTTAGGAGAACATGAGTTGGAGGTAGTTGATTCATTTTTGGACCTTGGAATTTTGCTGGATCCTAAACTTAATTTTATATCTCATATTACAATGACTGTCAACAAGGCTCGAGGTGTTCTTGCATTTATTAAGCGCTGGTCAAAAGAATTTTCCGACCCTTACATCACTAAACAGTTATTTGTGGCTCTGGTTAGACCTATCCTGGAATATGGGTCTGTAATATGGGATCCTTATTATAACGTACATTGCCAACTTCTTGAATCTGTTCAAAAACAATTTTTGCTGTTCTGCTTACGTGGTTTAAATTGGCGTGACGATGTGAGGTTTCCTTCATATACTAGTAGGCTTGCTTTAATTAAACTTCCTACTCTAAAAAGTCGTCGTATTATGTTAAATGTTTCTTTTATGTTAAGTACTATCAATGGTAATACTTGTTGTGAATTTCTGTTAGCCAATATTAAATTTAATGTTCCATGTCGTAATATGCGTAACTTTATGCCTCTTTTTGTTCAAAATTGTAGTACGAATTACGCTATGGCTGATCCTCTTGTGCGATTATGCAATCAATTCAATAATTTTTATAAAAATATTGATTTCTCTTTAAATTTAAATATAATTAAAAGAAATTTAATTGTAATTTTAAATACTGTCTAATATAATAAAATCTCTACTAATTTAAGTTCTTATGTAATAGTCTGTAAGGATAACATCCATTGACTACAATAAATAAATAAATAAATAAATAAAAAAAATATTCAACTTTTACATGGAAACTCAACAAAAAATTAAAATGCATTTTTAACTCCACATTACTTACGTTCCTATCAGTCGATTTTTACGTTTGAACATGCAAATTGAAGCTTAAAGTCCCTCCTATTTAACAAAACAAATTGCGTAAAAAAATACCAATCCGGTCAAAAGTTATAGAGTTTTGAACGCTATCTCGCGAAATTGACCACTGTGCGATGGCAAGCGCTCGCGTTAATTGGCTAAAATATAAAAAATATCTCAGTGCTCATTGCTCGATAAACATACCGTTAAGAACACCAGAAGACGTGGAGCTGTGTCTTAATGATCTTAATAAAAACCTCAACTTAGCTGTTGAACATGCAACAATAACTCGACAACAAACAAGATACAATCGACTTTGCTCTGCAGACATCGAAATGCTCTTGACAGAAAAAAGAAAAATTCGAAGAGAGTGGCAATCTCGCAGATCTCCTCAACTCAAAAACAGATTATGTTGCGGGTAGATTTACAATTCTCAAGGCGAGAGTATTAATTTGAAAATTTGTCAGAAAAGAAGTTTTCTTCGTTCAAATAAACCGATGAATTTTTCAATTTGCCTCATACAATACACTTACCAGCTCCACTTGGGAATAATGCATGCCAATAGTCAAAAGCGTTTTACGCTCTGCTTTAGAGAACTTAGAAATGTATGCTGTTTTATTAATAGTAAAAAGAACACCAGCAGTTTTGGAAGAAATATTCTTTAACATCATTTAAAAAGAGATTGTCCGTAGCAGTTATTATTTCCGAACTGTGATTCGTTAAAGCAGGGAAGTTTCTCTTGGTACTGTAAAAATTTGAGCAAAATAACACAACTGAAAATAAGGCCATCATCAAATTCCTCGGGTGTGTTTAATGTTTCACTCAAAAGTATTTGTAAAACCTCCTCAGGAATTTTATATTGTTGAGTTTTGTTTTCACTTCCATGTTGTTGCGAGTAGATTAATGCCCATGAAATCTGCGAATATGCACCTATAGGAATATAGAAGAAGCAAAATTTATACTGTAATGCAACAAAATGGAAATTCTTACCTTATGGAAACGCTTCATAGAATGAGAAATGTCTGGGAGTACCTTTTCAATAATATTTATTTACCTTGTGGGTTTCACTCTCGTTCATTTGTTTAGCTGGTTATGCCTTGTTGTTGTTGTTTGATTTGTTCTGGTGGTTGTTTTTTTTTTTAACTAGTGTTTATTATTTATTAGTATTTATTAAATTTTTTTTAGATTACTGCTTAGGATTAATTATATTAGTTTGAGCTATGTATATATAATTCTTAGTTTTATTTATATAGGTTTTAATAATAAATTTATTTATGCGTGCCGAATAACGTGTTGGTTTGCTGATTTCTGTTTTGTGTTTCTGTTTTATGTAGGTATTTTACTAGTTGCTTTAGTTAATAAGGAAATGTTTGAATTCTCCTCTTCAGATATACCTTAATATTCCACAGGGTACAAGATAGGTTCCTCCAGGAGCTAATAAGGCAGCTACTAGCACTTCTAATCACTCACTCTTCGTCACGGATTAGATTCTAAATGCTTCACTGTAACTATGTGTTCACTAATAAAACACTGATTAAAATCTAAGCTTTATTTAAAACCCACTATATTACCTTTTTAAAAAAAATATTTTGGTTAAAACTTTGTATTGAAAATTTTAACTTTCGTTAATTTAAGAAAACTTTCACTTTAAAAAAAACTTTTCACTTTACAAAACAACTTTCACTTTAGAAAACAAAAGAAACTTGTTGTTTAATTAACAGCTCGACATATAATGATCTACAAAAATTTTTCCCTACAATAACTAAAACCTTTTTTATATTTCCATTATCTCCATTTTTTATAATAATTTCCTTTTTACTATAATAACTTCTAGAAAGTTCCCTTTATTTTCCCCATACATCTTTTTAGCAACATAGCCAATATTCAAATTTTTGTTGCTAATATTTTTTAATATTATGTTTGCTAATATATTTCCAGATTGCTATTTTTTATGAATGACTTCTGTCTGCACAAAAAACGTTTTAACAACCCTGTTTTAAATAATGGCAACA
>OX451219.1:63159140-63188867 GCA_949628195.1 Phasia obesa
CAACAACAACAAGCATAACCAGCTAAAACAAATGAACGAGAGTGAAACCCACAAGGTAAATAAATATTATTGAAAAGGTACTCCCAGACATTTCTCATTCTATGAAGCGTTTCCCATAAGGTAAGAATTTCCATTTTGTTGCATTACAGTATAAATTTTTCTTCTTCTATATTCCTATAGGTGCATATTCGCAGATTTCATGGGCATCTAATCTACTCGCAAACAACATGGAAGTGAAAACAAAACTCAACAATATATAAATTCCTGAGAGAGGTGTTACAAATACTTTTGAGTGAAACATTAAACACAACCCCGAGGAATTTGATGATGGCCTTATTTTCAGTTGTGTTATTTTGCTCAAATTTTTAACAGTACCCAAGAGAAACTTCCCTGCTTTAACGAATCACAGTTCGGAAATTTGTGCCAATGGCTTGTGAAGCAATCTACATGCGTGTCAAATAATAACTGCTACGGACAATCTCTTTTTAAATGATGTTAAAGAATATTTTCTTCCAAAACTGCTGGTGTTCTTTTTACTATTAATAAAACAGCATACATTTCTAAGTTCTCTAAAGCAGAGCGTAAAACGCTTTTGACTATTGGCATGCATTATTCCCAAGATGGAGCTGGTAAGTGTATTGTATGAGGCAAATTGAAAAATTCATCGGTTTATTTGAACGAAGAAAACTTCTTTTCTGAAAAATTTTCAAATTAATACTCTCGCCTTGAGAATCGTAAATCTACCCGCAACAAAAGTCCGGGGCTACTTAGTTGACCACAGTAGGACCGGTGTGCGGGATGATTTGTAGGTTATTGTCCCTATTGAGTGTCTTATTAACCAACGTGGGGACCTCCCACACCCTGATAAGTCTGAAGCCGGGCATCTTAAATTAGCAAAAAATAGTGTTTCAAACATTTTGTTTGTTGGTAATTTTTACCTACTGCTAGTTTTCTTTCTTCTACTAATGAAGGAGTAAGTGTTCTCACTTTTTTCTAACAAATTATGTATTGGCTAGCGTATCACTAAAATATTACTGGGGTGTAATAGCATTAAAAGAGTTAATTATAGGCTGTTTTGTTAAGATTATGTGTGAGAAAAATTTGAAAAATAAATAAGAACAAAGTTGACAACAGTTAAATGAAATTACACAAATTTCACTACTCTAGGCTTTATTAGCAACATCGTGTTAAGGATTGAAACTCGGTCCAGCGATCATAGAGTGGGTATTTAACTTGCAATATTAATCAGAAGAGTGCATGTGTTAATAAATGAATATATAAATAAAATGATTTAATATGCTTATTAGATATTTATATAAGTAACTTAATAACACTACGTATGATTCAATACCTGGATAGATAAGCAAAATAAAAATCGTATTATAAAGAAGATATCCAAGTATATAGAAACGTACATAATATAATCAAACAGATTCTCAATAATTAATAGATACATAACTACTAAAGTAAATAAATACATAAATAAATAAAAATTAATACATAAACTAATAAAATAAAATAAACTAATAAATATATAAATAAATAACATAAACAAATACACAAATAAATAAATCAATAAATAAATAAATACATAAATAAATTAATTAATATTGCACTCAACCTAAAATATTGCTTTTTTTTTAACCCTATATTGCACTACCTAGAATATCACAGAAATTATTGCACTAATTATCAGACTTTTAAATCTTTTGCGTGGAAAATCCTAATCGGCTTTCCTTGTAGTGATTCCAATTGATACATATTGTTACCAATTGGCTTCACTATGCGACATTTTAAATATTTACGGCAACATTTTGCGTTTATATTATTTTTAAAGTCTGAAAGTGCATAATCCTTTCTGTAAATCTCCTGACCTGGAGTAAATTTGACAATACGAGCTTTTTTATTATAGCGTTTTGCACTTAGTTGGTATGCGTTTGACAGGTTCGTTTTAATCCTTTCGCGAATAATTTCTAACCGATCTTTGTTGTCCATATTCACAATTTCGTGGTCAGACATAGACTGTAGTTTCCTAGCCAGTCTGTAGTCCGCACCATTAGAGTAAAAATGATAACCAAACAATGCGAAAAACGGCGTGAATCCTGTCACAGCGTGTATCGAAGATCGCAGTGCACATTCTATCTCTGGCAAATAAAGGTCCCAGTCTCGATGATCATTTTCCAAGTATGCTCGTATCGCTGCCAAGACAGACTGGTTGACGCGTTCAGCAGCATTTGACTGAGGCGAATAGAAAGCGGTTTTTACTGCGTGTTTGTAAGTTTTTTTTTGTTTTTGTTTGTTTCTCTATTTTTTTGTTCTTGTCTCTGTCCTGCAGTAGGGTTGGGACCTTCCCTGAAGCTGCTAGTTGAGTTAGTCGGTGGCACAACTGCAGCGACGTCAGAGGCACGTAACAATATGGCGCCCAAATTTTAATGATATGGAGTGGTATATAGGTCAGCGAAATATACCATCAATAAACCACTAAGATATTATAATAGCCAAAGAATGACTGTTTGGATTTGGTGATGTCACGGTTTTCAGGATCAGCTAAACTATCGGCTGACAGTCGATAGTCCACAAATCCTGGCATGACGTAAGGTTCTGTTGTGCGATGCTGAAACCCCTAGACGATCCAGGTCCAAACATCGTCCACATTTTACTAAAGGTAATTTAACGTATAGCTTGGGAGTTAAATAGAAAAATTATTATACATATATAGCATCCTAATGAAAACGTTAAATTATCGAATTTTTGTACTGTTAAAATTTTTAGTTTATGATTGAAGTTCATGGCACAGGGTTTTGAAATCAAAACAGCCGCTCTGCAAAATATTAACAGAGGTCTGAAGTGTTTTGAGAACAAAAATTAGTACCATGATCTTTGTAAATATCTTACGACAACCGCTCTAAACAAGATATAAGAGGTCTGTAGTGTCGTGGGATATTTAAGGCCTGGGGGTGTAGTTCCAAGAAAATGATATGTTGACTGCAGCAGCCGCTCTGAATAATTTTACAGGGGTCTGATGTGCGGCAGGTAGCGTAATTTTTCTGGAGCATAAGTGCCTGCAGGACAAGTCTATAATAGTTTAAATTAAATGAATTTAGAATCATTTTAGAGGCCCTTACGTGGCACTCAACAACCGAACCAATTGTGATAATTTAATTTATTAAAGAAATATTTGATAACTTATTAGTCAGTAGAAGTTCTTTAAGTAATAATTTGTTTTGTACTATATTAATTGTTGTTAATTACTGGTTTTATTTTACTATTTATTGAACTTTTCTTGTAGTATTCAAAAGTTTTAATTTATAGTCGTTTATTTTCATTATTTACCATTTTTGTTAACATTTTTATTTTGAGTTTTAGAATACCGCATTACTTTTTTGTGTTTATGATTTTACTCTTCCTATATTTAGTATTTTTTTATTGGTATTTAAATATTATTATATACGTCTCGAGCTTATTATTTTATTTTTTGTTTTGTGTATTTAAGTAGTTTTTTTTATATATTTATAGATTTAATTAATTTTTATTTAGTTATTTATTTATTTATTAATATTATTTGTGTTTGTTTTTGTTGTTTTATTTAGTTTTATGATTATTTGTTTATAAGTATTTATATATTCCAGAATTGTATTTTAGTTGTTACTTAAAATATTATAGTAGTAGTTATAGTGCATGTTTAAGTAATAAGTATTAAAGTTTAGATTTTTTATATATTTTTATTTCTCGTTTAGAGTATTGATATATAATTATATTTGTATATTTTGTAATTGTTTTTTTTATTTTTTTATAATAAATTTGCTTTTTAACATATTGTTGTCTGGTCATTCTGCCTTTTGTGTAAAATATTATTAATGGCCGAAGCCCCTGATACTCAGGAAAAAGAATTGAAAAGAAAAGAAATAGAAAAGCTTAAACGACGCAGGGAGAGAGTTTTATCTTTCGATTTAAATCGATCTTCACCGCAAGTTAAAGAAAAATACTGGAAAAATAATAGATCGGATAGAATGGCTACTAGATCCCCCCAAATTGAGGATAGGTCCGCGACGATTAATGTGCCATTGGAAAATCAAGGCGCTATACCCAAACAAAGGGGGAATAAAAATATGAACAACCGAAATACCCATCCGGTTCAAGATGACCTAACCCTAGCTGTTAGGTTAATGGTAATGGAGAGTGTTGAAGGCATGAAGGCTAGTATAAACCGGTCCTTAAATCATCTCATTAATGAAAAGGTTAGTACAGAAATTGTTGCGGGCAGGGCCCAAGCATATTCGCCAGGAACGTAAATACGCCTCTGGCCATAAAAAAATTTTGGCGTGACGGATCCCTATATTAATACATTCGGGAAGGAGGCGAAATATGACCAATGCGTCCAATCCCTCATTATATATCTTTAATTAAATATTTCAGGGAGTGGCATTTGTGGATGGAGGCACTTTCTCCTGCCAATGTCCCAGTGCTTGTTCTTAAATATTAATTGTTTTGAATTGCGTTTTTTTTTTGTTGTTGGTATTGTCTTTGTAATAATTTCATAAGCTGAAATAAAAATAATATTGTAAATTAGTTATATGTAAATAAAATAATAAGGAACGATACATATTTATTTACCTGGAAAATATCCTCCACTTTTATTACAACTTCTGAAAAGATAAAATGAAAATTTGCATTAAAACCAAAAATATACTTACCAACATGTGTTCTGCTCAGCTTTAATGAGAAAATGAAATACGTGTGAGAACATATGACTAGTGTTGTGTATGTATTGAGCTTTTAGTACTAAAGTAGTAACAGCGTTGCCAGTACTAAGCAATGAATATACAATGACAGTGTTGTATTTTTCATTCATAAAATAATTTTGAAATTTAAAATTTGTTTTGTTTTAATGTAAAAAGTTATCTGCCTAAAAATGCTGCTCGCCTGTTATGAGAAAGGGGAGTTATACGTGAAAATATATGCAGAGCAAACAAATATTAGAAAATAATATTTTTTTTAAATAAATATGAAGATATAGATAGGTAATTTGAAATTATTTTTTTTTTTTTTTTTTTCATAATTTATTTATTGTATCTTCAATAATTTTTGAACTAACAATAATTACTCGTATCTTAAGTCTAAAATAAAATATTCTTTTTAAGTCCAGCCAGTGCTAGACAAAAATAAAGTTTGTTTCACGGATTTCGAAATCATTTGCGGGTCATCCCTCTAATGTACGGCCAAGAAAAGCAGTATCTCTTCTTTTTAGTCGAATGTAACCAGGTTCATTCAGCATGTTACGCGCCAAAGGGTTTGGATGAGATTCAAGCCTCTTTAGATATGTGACTGCATGTTCCGCTATTTCTGATTTAACTGATGGCATATTTAGGTCTTTGTGGATGTTCGAATTTTTTATATACCAGGGAGCAGATGTAATAATACGTAAAATCTTATTTTGGCGCCTTTGAATTTTTTCTACATTGCTACCTGAGGCAGTGCCCCATAACTGCATCCCATAACACCAAATTGGTTTGAGGACCGACTTGTACAGTAGAAGTTTACAATCTAAGCTCAAGGTGGAGTTTCTGCCAATAAGCCAATTTAGTTGTACTGCTTTTAGTTTCATTTGTGTTAACTTGAAGTCAATGTGGCTTTTCCAAGTAAGGCGACGGTCAAGATGTATACCCAGGTATTTAACATCTGAAAGCTGTGGTATCATTTGGTTATTTATGCGAATAGGAGGGCATGAGTCCCTGCGCAGTGTGAAAGTTATGTGAGTGCATTTTTGTTCATTCACTTTTATTCTCCATTTTTCTAGCCATTTTTCCAAATTGAGTATGTGGTCTTGTAAAAGTTGTGATGCTTCTTGGGCACTTTCATGAATACTTAAAAAAGCTGTGTCATCTGCAAAAGTTGATGTATGGACTAGGGTGCTAATTGGCATATCCGATGTGTACAGTAAATATAAAATTGGTCCCAAAATACTACCTTGGGGAACTCCGGCTTCAATGAGCTGTGGCGAGCTTAAAAAGTCACCTTCTTTTAATAAAAACTTGCGATTCGTTAAATAATCTTTTAAGAGCTTATACAAGTTTTCGGGCAAGTTCAGCTTTAGTTTAAATATTAGGCCTTCGTGCCAAACCTTATCGAATGCTTGAGAAACGTCGATAAAGAGCGCAGAACAGTATTTTTTTTCTTCAAAGGTTGTTTTAATTACATTTACTAATCTGTGTGTTTGTTGGATCGTACTATGTTGTTTTCTGAAGCCGAATTGATGGTTCGGAATGCATCCTTTCGCGCTAAGAATTGGATTCAGCTTAGTTATTAATATTCTCTCAAACAACTTTGACACGTTTGATAAAAGGCTTATAGGTCTGTATGATTCTACTTTTGTGTGGTCTTTTCCTGGTTTAGGAATCATAGTTATCAAAGAGACCTTCCACTCTGTGGGAAAGTACTCAAGACGTAAGATGGCATTAAAAACAAACAGAATAATTCTGCGACCTATACGGGGCAACTCAACTAACATCTTGTTACTTGTTTTATCAACGCCAGGGGCTTTTTTGGTGTTTAAATCTGCTATTGCCCTTTCAATATCGCGAAATTCAAATCTTAGGGGTACTACGGCACTAGTCTCTACTGATGGTAACTCAGCTATATGAGTACATACATTTGGGGTGAAAACCTTCTTCAAATGTCCAACAAACAAATTGCCTTTTTCGGTATCATTCCTTGCCCAGTCTCCACAAGAAGTTCGCAAGGGAGGCTTACGTACTACCGGTCTTTTAAGGTTCCTACATGCACGCCATAATGAATAATCTGATTGAGCAGTTGCATCGAGGTCTTCCAAGTAATTTTTCAGAGATGCTACTCCTCGAGATTCTAGCAGCTGTCTTAGTCGTTTCGTGCAATCTTTAAGTCTAGATTTGAGTTGAGGAGATCTGTGTGCTTGCCACTCTCTTCTAATTTTTCTTTTCTCAGCCAAGAGCCGCTCGACATCTACAAAGTAAATTTGATTGTATCTAGCTGGTTGTCTGGTTTCTGTCGCATGTTGGGCAGCTGATTTAAGGTTTTGATCAAAATAAATTAGACTCTGGTCTACATCTTCTGGTGTTCTTAGCGGTATGTTTTCCGAACAATGGGTACTGAGATACTTTCTATATTTCAACCAATTAATGCTTGTGCAAGTTGTTGGCGACACGATATTTTGCTGATTCCATATATAGACAATAGTGGGTGAATGATCTGAGGATAATTCGAGTGACGCTTCAACCTTAATCATTTCTCTCGAAATACCTTTAGTCACGCCAAAATCAATAACATCAGGTATTTTTTGTCGATCAGTAGGCCAATAGGTGGGTTGTCCACTTGATATCACATTCAGACGCATTTTGGAAATTGTATCAAACAAAATACGACCTTTTGGAGTTATTAGGCGTGATCCCCAAAACGTATGTTTAGCGTTGTAGTCGCCTGATGCTATGAAACAGGGACCTAGTGATTTGAAAAAGTTGATGTATTGCCTCTCTGATATTTGAAATCTAGGAGGTGAATAAATCGAAGAAATAACAAAGTTTTGATGATATTCTTCAATACAGATGTTTGTTGCTTGAAGATAGTCCTCACAAAAATCACACAGTAAATGATGTTTAATTCGAGCCTTTATTAGAATAGCTGAACCACCACATGCTCTGCCACGGGGGTCTTTAGTGTCGTATAATATATAGCCATTGATTTTAAAAAAGCTATTTGTTGTTAAATGAGTCTCTGAAACCATCATGACATCAATTTGTTGGTTCTTCAAGAAGTACTCGAGTTCATTTTTGTGTTGGCGTAAGCCGTTTGCGTTCCAGAAACATATTTTTAAACAGTTCATGGTTTGTTAAGTACCGCCTGCAACATCATAGATTGCATGCGAACCATTTCTTGCATCATGCTGCTCATAGAGCTCATAAAACTGTTTAACGAATGCACTAATGTCTCGATACTTGCTTCGAGACGATTGTAGTTACCAGATGGTGTTTGTTCTTTAGCTTCTGGATGCATATTTGGGGTAGAACTGGTTGTAGGTGTCGCTTTGTGTGCTGAAACATGATTTGATTTTAACATATCCGCGTATGAAACAGGTTTGGTTGTGGGTTGAGCTAACTGAGGGTAATGAGCATTTGCTTGGTATTGTGGCTGCCTAGCAGGAGTATTTAATTTCTGAGTTGACTTCCTTACCATAGAAAAAACTGGACAGCCTCTGTAGTTAGCGGTGTGATTTCCACCGCAATTTCTACGTTTTTTAATCTTCGAGTCATCCTTTGGTTTGTCGCATTGGGCGGAACAATGAAGCTCTCCACACACAACGAAATTATTGGTGTAAATGTTGTTTTGATTAAAGTATCTTAGGAAATTCTTGGCGGCAATTTAAGAAAAGGTAAATGTTGCACGAATAGGCGGGAAAACGCTTCCATGTATATACCTTATATATCTTAGGTGAAGTTTAGCGGGAAAAATCGCACATTATGTATCTTGTTTTACCGCGGAAAAAGATATTCAAAATAGATTCGAAATACATAACGTATCAAAAGTATTTAAGGAAGTATACTAAGAGAAAATTGATCAATAGACAATCAGTAGTGCAGTAGTGCAGTGCAAAAAAAAAAAAAAAGTGAGAATTAATTCTAACTATAAAATAAAATTAAATCCTTTACTGTGAAGTAAAACAACACAAGTAGTGTTTTTTTTATTGCTTAGAGAGCAAAGTTTTATTTAAATTGTTGTAAAAACGTAAGTTTTTTTCAAAGTTAAATACATAGTAGTTAGTAATTCGAAACGAAAAAAATTAAATTAGTTCAATTATAAATTGTGTTGTGTTTCCTAACAGCTGGCTATTAACCGTACCCCTTGAGGACTGGAGAACGCTTCCAAAGATTAACTCCAGGAATAGCCAGGTAACAATTTTTATTTTAATTAAAAACCGCTTAAATTGCGTATTTTTGCACCCTTAATCGACTACCTGTAAGAAAAAGTAAAAAGGAAGAGATTATACAAGAAAATTCATCTTACCAGTTTATTGTTTGATATTCGAACTGCGTCTTGATGAAAGCTTTTGAAGATTTTGAATCTGAACACGTCAAGGTTCAAAAAAGAAATTTAAATAATCAGATGTAACGTTTAAAAAAGAAGAAAGGAAAACAAAACAAATTATTTATGTTAATATTAAGTGTAGTGTTGTGAAATTTAAAAGTAAAAAACGTTAATTGTATTGTGTAGTTTGTGTGTTTAGATTTAAGGCTAAATTTTAAGTTTTTTTTTTCAAATACGTGGTAGGAGAAACTAAAATTTGTTATACATATATATCTCTAGATATTTGTGTTAAAGAGAAAAAAATATATAAGAACATAACCTGAATTTTAGTGCTCAAATTAGGCGTGAAGTTTATGAAAAAAAGGCGTCTGTTTGAACAGGCAAATATATGTCCTTAGGGAGCTCCTTCAGGGGATAGATAGTTGTTATTCGCTTATTCAAGATTGAGGAAGTTAAATAGTTTGAGCTCTGGAAAGAAAGGAACGAAAGTAATGAGAAATTTAATTTTTTAATAACGTTTAAAAAAGTGTAAAGAGATATACGTGTAAGAAGCAATTTATTTTTTTTGTGAAATTTTGCTGGAAGAAAAGGTTTCTGTTAATATTTAAAAATTTAAATCTCCTAATTTATAAAGTTTTGTGTTCTCATAGATTTAAGTAAATCTTCTTATATTTATGTAGTATAGTGTTTTTTTTAGTGTTATACTTAAAATTATAAATAAAATTATGCTTGTTAGAAATTAAATGAAATTAAAATGATGGCTTAAGTTAATATAGTTATGGCAATGATAGACTGGTAAGTGGTAAGAGTACGGTCGAGTGGAAATAGGGTCATGGCTATGCAATATGTTGATCCCGTGCTATGACAAGGATGGGAGGGTATATTCAGAGACCAACATCTGTCTCTGTGTTCGTGTGTGGTATGTTGTTTTTAAAGTATAGTTTGTTTTTTCTTACCTTTGTTTTATTGTTACTGTCGCGAACCTGACGAGAGGGTTGGAACCTCCTGAGGAAAAATCAGACTAGCCGGAAACCTCGTTAGGCGTTTCAATGCAGACCGTAACAAAATGAGGGTTCATGATAGTATAGGTCAGTTAGATAGTATGGAACAACCATTTTTCAACGCAGCCAGGAGTGGACAGCAGCACAATGTACAAGGACAGAGGTTTGATTTTCCACCTCCTCCACTTCACAACTTAAACCATGTCGGATGGAGGATTAGAGTTGACAAATTTGGTCTAGATTTTAAAGGAAGCCAAGGCGGTCGTGATCAGCTCTCAGTTGAAGAATTTATTTTCAGGCTTGAGCACATGCAAAGGCAATACCAGATTCCATGGGAGGAAATACTACGAGACTTTCACCTGTTGGTATCGGGTTCCGTCCAGCAGTGGTATTGGGCTCTGCTCCAGACAACAGTTATAACTGACAGGGGTACCCTTCGATTGGCATTATTGAATCGTTACAAAACTGTACGATCCAACTGGGAGCTAATGCACGAACTGGTCGAGAGAAAACAACAACCTGGAGAATCAATTGATGATTATTTCCATAATCTAATTTTGCTAAGAGCCAAACTACAGATACCTGTTGTGGAAGGCGAAATGATTAGGATCGCCAAAAGAAATCTTAGGGAAAGTATTGCTCGTATCGTGTACCCGATGGCTGTGTCCTCTGTAGAGCATTTGCGAATGGAATGTCTTGAAGCGGAGAGAACTTTTTCAAGGAAAGATATTCGACATATGCCAGTACAACCCGCCAGAATACAGAAATATGTTAACGAAGTAGAAATCGACGTAACTGGGGATGATGAGGCAGAAATAGTAAGCGAAGTGGCAGCTATTAACGGTCAACCAATATGCTGGAACTGCCGTCAGATAGGGCATATGTTTAAAGAATGTTTGTCCAAGCAAAGATCTCTTTTCTGTTATAAATGCGGTAAAGCTAACACTATAACGCCAAATTGCCCAAAGTGCATTAAAGATCGGGAAAACTCCAAAAGAAACGCGACCTTACCGGGGGAGCCGCGGTCCAACGAGCTTCCCCCGAAACAAGTATAGATGTAGTTCACAATATTTCAAAAATCCGTCATTACATGCCAATAGAATTAAGCGACAAAATTATAAAATAGCAAGAGAACGAATTTTTAATGATACAGAAGGAACCGAATGGGATTGCATAAAGTCGACACAAAAGAATTCAATTCAAACAGGTAAAGCACTGATAGATATGCCAACAGTAACAACATCAACTACAGAACGAGGAAAATTAGATGATACAAGATCTACCACTAAAAAGTTAAAATCAAAAAAGTCTAAAATTAAATATATTCTAAAAATTAGAAATGATTTCATTAAAAGAAAACGGCAGCGCAAATTATTTTAGCTGAGGCAGTGAACGCTTTTAAATATAAGTCCGATCCAAGACCTTACGCCGAAATTTTGTTAAAAGGAAAAAATTTTAGAGGCCTCTTAGACTCAGGTGCTTCAGTAAATCTGTTAGGAAAAAATTGTCGCGAGCTTGTAAAAAGGCTAGATGTAGAAGTAAGAGGAGTCTTGACTAGCGTGAGTACAGCTACAGGTCAGCGTCATAGAGTGCTAGGCATAGTCCTATTAGATGTAGAGTATAAAGGTGAAACTCATAAAATTACTTTTTACTTGTGCCCTGATCTAGAGCAAGAGATTTATTTAGGTATTGAATTTTGGCAAAGTTTCAATATAGCTTCAGAAATTTTATCTTCAGCCGAAATTTCTGTTGAATTAATGCAACAAATTCGCGGCGAAAAGGACACCAACAAGTTTCAGATGCACGACTTAAATGAAATACAACAAAAGCAGCTAAGAGAAACCATAAACAAATTCCCATCATTTGAGGAAAGAGGTCTAGGGTGTACTAGTCTGGAAAATCACGAGATTAAACTAATCGAAGGCACAAACCCCATCAAAGATAAACATTACCCAATGTCCCCAGCGGTGCAAGAGATTGTGTACGCTGAGATCGATAACATGTTGCGACTAAATGTAATCGAAGAAAGTGAAAGTCCCTGGGCTAATAGAACCACTGTAGTACGTAAACCAGGAAAGAATAGGTTTTGTTTAGACGCCAGGAAGTTAAACGCGGTGACCATCAAAGACGCCTATCCCCTCCAAAACATCGACGGAATTTTGAGCCGGATAGATCAAACGCATTACATAAGCAGCGTCGACCTAAAATATGCGTTTTGGCAAATAGAATTAGAAGAAACAGCCAAGACATACACTGCTTTTGCTGTTCTAGGTCGACCGCTGTACGAATTTAGAGTGATGCCGTTTGGTCTATGCAACGCTGCTCAACGCTTATGCCGTCTGATGGATAAGGTGATACCGGCAAGATTAAAATCGAATGTTTTTATATACTTAGACGATATTTTAATAATATCTGATACGTTTAACACCCATATAAAAATACTCGAACAAGTTGCAAAATGTTTAGAAGATGCAAATCTGACAATAGGGTTAGGAAAATCGAAATTTTGTTTCAAAGAGTTGAGGTACCTAGGTTTCGTAATTAGCGAAGGTATGCTGAAAACCGACCCTGAAAAGGTAGTAGCCATACAAAAAATACCTGTTCCAAAATCAGCTAAACATGTTAGGAGCTTTTTAGGCACTGCTGGATGGTACAGGCGGTTCATAAAGGACTTCGCCGCCATCTCAGCACCACTTAGCGATACCCTAAAAAAAGGTAAGAAGTTTTAGATGACCCCAGAAGCCATAGAGTCCTTTGAAACTTTAAAATACTTGCTCACATCTGCCCCTGTACTCCGACATCCGGATTTTTCCAGACCATTTTTCATACAATGCGACGCCTCTGAGAACGGAATCGGAGCAGTTCTTTTTCAAAAAAATGATGAGGGAGTTGAAAATCCTATAGCTTTTTATTCACAAAAGTTAACTCCGTGTCAAAAGAACTACTCCGTGACCGAGAAAGAGTGCCTAGCAGCGGTCCTTGCTGTAAAACGTTTCAGACCATATGTGGAGTTGATGCAATTCACCGTCATCACAGACCATGCTAGCCTGAAGTGGTTGATGTCACTTAAAGATTTAAGTGGACGTTTTTCGATAGAACACCGCAAAGGTTCTGAAAATGTTGTGGCCGATATGCTCTCCCGAATGCCTTTTGAAGTGGCTGAGGTAAATGAGAACAGTCTTTTTAATTTCGAAACCGTGGCTTTTGAGTCTGAAGAGTACTTAGACTTGATCAAGAGTATTCAAGAGAATCAAAGGAAGCTGCCGGATTTGAAGATAGAAGACGGAAAAGTTTATAAGAGAATAGTGCTCGAAAATATGGTAGATTCAGAATGGAAATTATGGGTTCCGCAAGAAATTACTAACGTTTTGATTGAAAACGCCCATGACGAAGTCAAATCGGCGCATGGTGGGATGCATAAAACTTTAGAAAAACTTAAACGTCTCTATTATTGGCCAAAAATGGCGGCTCAAGTTTATCAATACGTAAGTATTGATAAAGAGATATTGTAAAGAGACAAAATCACAAAATGTACATACTATGCCACCAATAGGGGAAGAAGTTCGTACTGAAAGACCTTTCCAGAAATTATACATTGATTTTCTTGGAAAATATCCCAGGTCGAAAAAGGGTAACACCTATATTTTCATAGTGGTTGATCATTTTACTAAATTCGTTGTCTTGAAGGCCATGAAAGAGGCGACAGCGAAAAATGTTATACAATTTCTTATACAAGAGGTTTTTCAGAAATTCGGCGTACCGGAGGTGTTGCATAGCGATAATGGTCAGCAATTTGCTTCGACTATGTTCAAGGAAATGATAGAAACCTATAACATCACGCATGTAAAAACCGCTTTCTATTCGCCTCAGTCAAATGCTGCTGAACGCGTCAACCAGTCTGTCTTGGCAGCGATACGAGCATACTTGGAAAATGATCATCGAGATTGGGATCTTCCCTGAAGCTGCTAGTTGAGTTAGTCGGTGGCACAACTGCAGCGACGTCAGAGGAACGTAACAATTAAGAGAAATCACGAATCAACTAAGAGAATTGAATTCCGCAGAATTTCATCACTACAAAAATATTTGGAAGGCCTTGACGCTAGCCCTCAATCGGATCATTCATTATGGCATGCAACAAGAAACCTTAACAGACCTGTTATACGCAAGCCTACCTTGCGTGCTTCATGCGGAGGTTGGGCAAGAACTGATATCGAAAAAGGCAACTTATTTGTTAACCATTTAAAAAAGGTATTTATGCCGAATATACCTTCTACTTTAGTGGAGTTGCCACCCGTAGATGCTGAAACAGTAATCCCCCTTAGACTGAACTTAAGAGAAGTTGAAAGGGCAATTGCTAGTTTAAACCCCAAGAAAGCCTATGGTTTTGACAGAACTAGTAACAAGATGATAAAAGAACTTCCCCAGGTAGCAGTTAAAAAATTATTTATTTTCAACGCCATTATACGCCTTGAGTATTTTCCCTCAGACTAAAAGGTTTCTCATGTTACTATGATACCTAAGCCTGGAAAAGATCACACAAAGGTATACTCCTATAGGCCTATAAGTCTATTATCAAATATGTCAAAACTATTTGAAAACAATTTTAATTACTAAGTTGAATCCAATTTTGAATGAAAAAGGATGTATTCCAAACCACCAATTCGGTCTTAGATAACAGCACAGCACTATTGAACAAACGCACAGATTAGTAAATGTAGTAAAAAAGGCTTTCGAGGAAAGAAAATACTGTTCTGCGCTTTTTATAGACGTTTCCCAAGCGTTCGATAAAGTATAGCATGAAGGCCTAAGCAAAAACCTGCCCAAAAATTTTTATAAATTATTAAAAAGTTACTTAACTGGTCGTAAGTTCATAATTAAAGAAGGGGATTTTTTAAGCTCTCCTCAACCAATTAATGCTGGAGTTCCCCAAGGTAGTATTTTGGGACCCGTTTTATATTTGCTGTATACATCCGATATGCCAACTAGCAATCTAGTCCACACATCAACATTTGCTGACGACACCGCTTTTCTAAGCATTCATAAAAGCCCTCAAGGAGCAGGTTCCGTGAAATAACTCCCAAATGAAATAACTCCCAATGCAATAACTCCCAATGAAATAAGTCCCAACGAAAATGAAATATTTCCAAATTAAAAAAAACTAAATAACTCCCAACGCCAAAATGAAATACATAAGATCCAAAAACTTAACCGTTTCAATTCAAAACAATTATATTTTTACAAAAAAAATGAAACAAGTCCCAACAAAAATGAAATAATTCCCAATACAAATTATATTTGCACCCGGGCACTGTTTAACTGTTTTAACCTCTATGGTATAACAGGTACCACCCGATGAAGGAGGTCCATTACTTTGATATCATACCATATATCATAGATATATGACCAAAGCCGGCTATACAGACAATATTTTGTTAGCGAAGCCGCTGTTCCATATACCATAGAGAGATCATTGAGCCATCCCGGCCTGTGTAGCCGGCCTTCGTCCGTATGGAAGGGTTTAACCTCTATAGTATAACCAACACCGGCTTCGCTTACTAAAGTTTTCCTGTATAGCAGGCCTTCGGCCGGGCGCAAGGATTTTCTCCTCTATGGTATAACCAACACCGGCTTCGCTTACTAAAGTTTTCCTGCATAGCCGGCCTTCGCCCGGGCGCAAGGATTTTCTCCTCTGTGGTATAACCAACACCGGCTTCGCTTACTTAAGTTTTCTGCATAGCCAGCCTTCGGCCGGGCGCAAGGATTTTCTCCTCTATGGTATAACCAACACCGGCTTCGCTTACTAAAGTTTTCCTGCATAGCCGGCCTTCGGCCGGGCGCAGGGATTTTCTCCTCTGTGGTATAACCAACACCGGCTTCGCTTACTAAAGTGTTCTGCATAGCCAGCCTTCGGCCGGGCGCAAGGATTTTCTCCTCTGTGGTATAACCAACACCGACTTCGCTTACTAAAGTTTTCATGCATAGCCGGCCTTCGGCCGGGCGCAAGGGTTTACTCTTCTATGGTATAACAAACACCGGCTTCGCTGACTATATCCAGAATAATGTAATTTTAGTCAAATGAAATAACTCCCAATTAAAATAAATGAAATAACTCTCAACAGAATTAAGTTAGGAGTTATTTCATTTGGGAGTTATTTCATTGCGAAATAATTCCCAATGCAAAATTATGAAATAACCTCCAAAAAATTGGGAGTTATTTCATTATGAAATAACTTCCAATTTGTATGGAATTTTTGAATTTTTTGTTGGGAGTTATTTCATTTTTTTTTTGGGATTTATTTCATTTGGGAGATATCTCACGGTACCCAAGGAGCATCCCAATACCTACAAGACCACATTTTTTATTTGGAATTTTGATTAAAAAAATGGAGAATAAAAATTAACGAACAAAAATGTACTCGCATAACTTTCACACTGCGTAAAGACTCATGCCCACCTATTCAAATCAATAACTAAACCATACCTCAAAATTCAGAGGTCAAATACCTAGGTATACATCTCAATAGACGCTTAACCTGGAAAAGTCACATTGAAGCAAAATTGACACAAATGAAGTTTAAAGCAATGCAAATAAATTGGCTCATTGGTAGAAACTCAACCCTAAGCCTGGATTGAAAACTTCTACTTTATAATTCAATCCTTGAACCAATATGGTGCTATGGCATTCAGTTATGGGGTACTGCCTCAGCTTCTAACATAGAAAAAATTCAAAGACGCCAAAATAGGATTTTACGACTAATTACAGACGCACCTTGGTATATTAAAAATTCTAACATCCACAAAGATCTAAACGTGCCACTAGTTAATGCAGTAATAGTGAAACATGCAACAACATATCTAAGGAAGCTATAAACGCATCCAAATCCACTGGCCCGCAACATCCTGAATGATCGTGGTTACATTCGACTAAGAAGGAGGAATATTGCTTCTATTGGCCGAACATCAGAAAGGTGACCAAAATAATAATAACAACAACCGTATCATCATACAGTTTTTGTCTAGCACTGGTTGGACTAAAGTAAATACTTATATATATTTAAATTTTTTCTTCTTTTTAGTTTTAGTCCTAAGATTTGAGCACTTATTGTCAGTTCATGTAATTTGAAGATACAATAAATAATAAATGAAAAAAAAAAATACATAAATGATGAAAGCAACTTCCGAAAATTAGTAAACTAATTTGAAACCCTCAAGAAGAATTTTTACACCTGCCAATTGAAAAGTTGCATAGGTTTGCAGGTAGTTATAAAAGGTATGGACCCTTGCGTCGATTCATCTGAAATTAAAGCTAGTCTACAAAATGGATTTAAGGTAAAAAGCGTAGCCAATCTCAGAAACCGTGAACCCCCAACTAATATTTTGAGTTGAATTGGAACCTGGTGATATGAGATTGAAAAAAATAAATCAGTCAAGTGCGAGGGTCCGTACTATATTTAGTACGCCTTTAAAAACTCAAGTTGTTAATTTTTTCATGTCTTATGGGGCACCATTTTCTTATTAAAATCAAAGTCATATTTGCGAAAATTGCAGCGCTATTGGAACACCCTTTAAATTTTAGGAATTGTTATTGCAGTTCAAAAAATAAGGTAATATACATGAAAACATGTCACTGATGGATCACCCTTTAGTAATTAGTAATTGTTACAGTGTTCGAAGTACAACATCTACTGTAAACAATTCAAGCGTCTACCTATTACGGTTCAAAAAATAAGGCTATTTAAGTAAAAATCATGTCTCTGTCGGAACACCCTTTAATTGTTATTATTTGTTATAGTTTCCATAGTAATAAACCTCTTGTAAAAACTTCAATTTCTACTTATTATCGTTCAAAACTTAGGCCATATACACGCAAAGCACGTCACTCTCAGAACACCCTTTAATTTAATAGAAAGCGAACATAGAGTTAATTACTGTCTGCAGATTTCGAGTGGTTGCCTCCTATAGCTCAAGAAATAAAGACATAACGGCAAATAACACCTCACTTTCGGAACACCCGATAAGTTTTAGTATTTATTGCTATAGTGGCCACAGTTATACACCTTCTGTGAAAATTTCAAGAGTCTACCTATTATGGTTCAAAACTTAGGCCTTATATGTGTAAATTACACCACTCATGGAACACCCTTTAATTTTTATTTGTTTAGAGTTGTTTATATAGTGAACTAAGTTTTAATTACTGCTTGCATATTTATAGTGTATTCCTCCTACAGTTCAATAAATAATACATAGTCGTGAATAAAACCTCTCTATCGGAACACCCTATAAGTTCTAGAATTTGCTACTATAGCGGCCACAGTTATACACCTTCTATGAAAATATCAAGCGTCTACCTATTATGGTTCACAATTTAGGCTTTATACATGCAAATCACACCACTATCGGAACACCCTTTAATTTTTAGGTTTATTTTTTTATACTTATATAGCGAACTAAGTTTTAATTACTGTTTTTAAATCTTGAGTCCATGCCTCCTACAGTTCAAGAAATAAACACATATTCGTGAATAACACCTCTCTATCGGAACACCCTATAAGTTTCAGTATTTGTTTCTATAGCGGCCACTACTATACACCTTCTGTGAAAATTTCAAGCGTCTACCTATTATGGTTCAAAACTTAGGCCTTATACATGCATATCACACCACTATCGGAACACCCTTTAATTTTTAGGTTTATTTTTTTTATACTTGTTTATATAGCGAACTAAGTTTTAATTACTGTTTTTAAATCTTGAGTCCATGCCTCCTACAGATCAAGAAATAAACACATATTCGTGAGTAACACCTCTCTATCGGAACACCCTATAAGTTTTAGTATTTTTTGCTATAGCGGCAACAGCTATACATCATCTGTGAAAATTTCAATTAATCTTAAAAAGAAATTAAAAATTTAAATTATGAATTTAAAAAAACAATGATATTATGCTTAATTACTTTTACATTCATAAAAAAAAATCATAACAATTATATAAACTATTAAATTGACGACATATTTATACGCGTAAAAGGATCAGCTAGAGCATAATTTTGATTAAACAATTTAACAAAAAGAGTCTGTAATGACGAGTATTGCGACGCGGAACATTAAATTGTATATTACTCAGCAGAAATTCACAGCAAACATTACGATTTATAAGTTTCAACATAAAAGAAACATTTAGCATAGTGCGACGGCTTTTTAGTGTAGGTTAACTTGTTAACACAAGTCTGCATGAATATGAAGAGAGATTTATTCCAGGATTCCAATGATGATCACGTAAATAGAAAAGCAAATACTGTTTTGCACCGACTCAATATATTGGCAATAAATATTGTAATAAGGATCCCATACGATTGATACATATTCTAAAACAGGTTTAACCAATGAAACGTAAAGTTGCTTGCCCACCTCTTTTTAAGTGCAAAAACACATCTAGCCTAGTTGACAGTCATAGTAATGTGCAACTAAGTTTAATTTAATCCAGCTGATGTCCTCCATGAGTAGTTAACAGCTATACAACTATTTCTAAAAAATCGCATATATTTACATTTTTTTAGGTTTAGTTCCATTAAATTATTTTCGCATTATAAAAAGAAGTTGTTAAGATCACTTTGTAAGCATGATCAACATATTGCTTAAAGCATGATCAACATATTGCTTGAAGCATGATCAACATATTACATCATCAGCATACATCAAAATGTGGGAAAAGTTGATAGCTTTCGGAAAATCATTTATAAACAGCAAAAAAGAAGACGTCCGAGATGACTACCTTGCGGAACACCGGATAGAACATCAATTTCCTTAGACGTACTCCTGTTGAATCGAACATTTAGCTTTCTACAAATTAAATAAGACATTAGCCAGTTTAAACTTCTACGGGATACACCTAATAAATCCAATTTTGTTAATAGTAATTTATGATTGACTTTATCAAAAGCTTTACTAAAATCAGTATATACAGCATCGGTTTGTTTTCTTTACGAAAATTTACTAGAGTTGAAGGTTGAAGATCGTTAGGTACATTCGAGCATTCCTTTCTAAAGCCATGTTGGCTAGGTGATATAATTGTTGACATTTGATTGCAAAGAGAATCAGGAACTAGTTTTTCAAAGATTTTCGGAATGGCACTTAATTTGGTAATTCCTCTATAGTTTGTAATGTCAGACTTATTCCTAGATGTATGTAGAGCAAAGGCCCCAACCAAAAAAAGTGGTTAAAATGAAAATGCATTGGTTTGCTAAATATTAAGCAAAGTGACACAAACCTACATTGTTGAAAGCTGGTATGCTAATGATTTAAAATTTTTACATGTTTTGTTCTCTTTGTGAGATTCTGGTTGAGAATGTGCATGTGCTCACATACCCTTAGGGGTTTGCGTGGGGGCTCTTAATGTAGAGGGATGATATACGAGTCTCTCCAAAACAAAGGAAAATAAACAATAACGAAGAATTAAACAATAATGTTAAAGGAACAGCTAATGATTTGGCACAACGATTTAAAATGCAACTTGGCACACCAACAGGACCATGGTTAAATGTAATTTTCAAAGCCTTCAAGCCATTACATATATCCTCAATATTTAAAGTAGGAACAGAAATAACACGATTTGAGGCTAGTACTATTACCATAAGTACTGGCGAAAAAGTCAGCAAAAATATTACAGATAACATCACCATCACTCAATTTCATTATTGTCGGATAACCACTGGATTTTCTTTTTGAGTTGACGAATTCATAGAAAGATTTTGTATCATAAATGAAATTTTATTTATGTAATTATTTTATTACGAACAGTTTAGTTAGTTGTATTCTGCACGACTTATAGAGTACTTTCCATAGCATGTAATCGAACCAAAGATTTTGTATTTTTTATAACACTGGTGTGAACAATTCTTTTAGGAACACAAAATAAATAGTTTTATATAAGCTAGTGATCATCAAATCTAAATCGGAATTACTTTATAGAATTACATATGTAGATAGCAGATCATTCCAGCACGTATTTTTTAAATGCTCATATAATGCTTAATGCGTTATAATTTGATTGTTTGAAGCAGAACACTTTTTCTGTTTTGAAAGATGTAGGGTTGTATATTAACGGCATAAATGCAGTAATCAGAATAGTAAAATGATATCAATCTTCAGGTAAACTAATAGGATCCGAGCGTGTTTTTGAGCAGAACAGTTAACAAACACCAAGTCTAGCAACTTTCCATAATTCATTTGGTAAGGACTAAGCGAAAAAGTATCCTTTATAAATTCATCATAGCAGTATTTATTTTGTACTGGAATCAAATATGCATAATCAGTCACATATTCCCAAGAAAAAAACGGTAAATTAAAATCACCAAAAACATAAATAGAATCATTGGAATGTACACGTGAAGTAGTAGATTCAATAGCTTCGTTGTGTTTGGCATATATTTAAACATCAGAATCAGGAGGAATGTATGAACGGTAAAATTTTTTTTCAGCTTTACGACGCACATAGGGGTATTTTGCCAATCTAGCCGGACATTTTTTTAGATTATATTGGCTCCAAAAATGTACCGAGTGCCCCTAGGTTAATGAAACTTTGCAGAAAAATCTGTTATGCTCATAGGCTGCTAAAGCTATATAATCCTACCTCTGAAAAATTCAAGTATTTTTTAATTTTTCCGTCTTTTTGTTGAGCAATTACAACTTTTAAGGTCAAAGAATGTTCAAAAACTTAAAGTTGGACTCCAGAGATTCCTTCCAGATTCCCTTTTTTGGGCTGTGAAATAAAAAATTATTAGAAAAAATAATGTAATTATTAAAAGAAATGGATTACATACTTCCTAAAACCATAAAAATTTTAATTTATGGGCAGGGGGAGGTATTCCTCCAATCCCACCCCCAACACGTCCCTGTGAAAAAAAAATTTTTTTTTTTGCCAATTTCCTAAAAATATTAATTTTTAAGCTTTCCAATGCCTAACCAATCCCCGCCTCCCAAGAATATTCTTAAAAAGGTATTTTTATAATTTGTTACTTTATAGTATTTTATTTATCTGAAAATAATTAATTTATTCATAGTAATAACTTATTTATGATTATAACGATAAATTTTATTTAAAATTATAACAATTAATTTATTTAAAACAACTTTTCCTTTGCACTAAGATGATGATAAGTGCCATGGTTCTTCTTCGTCTGATTCTTCAAAGACCTCTTCCGAATCTGAATCCTCTGCAGCGTTAAGTATAGGCACAAGCATGAAAGAAATTGCTTCTTTCGTAAAAGGTAATAACCTTTTTTTGGAGTGGGTTAATACTAGTAATTAGTGGGTCAGAACTTAGCAAAAGCCTATGAATAATATCTACGTTATACTGAACCCTTGAAAACTTTCTAGCAAAATTCTGCCTGTAAAGCCGGAAATCTTTGTTTCGTGCCTTAGCCGCTTCTTCTGATAACACCCCAGTAGGCAACAATGCCTCATTCATAACAGTTATACTATGCATTGTAGGTGTTATAAGATGCCACTCATATAGAGTAATGTAAAGTTTTGCAGTATCTAAGCAATAATCGGCAAACTCCTGCATTTGGATTTTGTGACCACTTGATATTACTTCAATAATAACCTTGATTCGGTATATGAAATCAAACTCAATTCCTGTTATTTCTGCAGCTAATTCAGGATTGGAAAAAAATCTTCTGCTGGTCTTACCATCTTTGGTGTTTCCAAATCCGGCTTTCGGTACACCCACTATTAGCCCTAATTCACTTCTAAATTTTTCTTGGATATTTCTTTCCTCGTGCATCAAATTTTATTTGCCATTTTTTTACTGTCAGTTTATATGACAGGTGTAATATTGTTTTTTGTACAGGTAATAACAGTGTTAGATGTAATGATTTAAATAAAAAACATTTACCTTCTGGTATTAAAAACCAAAACATTTTATGAAAATAAAAAGGTTTCTTACTCGTATTTACCTATGCAAGATAAGAAAAAACATAAAAAGGTGAAATTTTCAAATATCGCAAAAAAACTTTTTTTTACAGTATAAAAGTAGAGATCGTAAATTTTATAGTGATATGTAACATTTTTAGGATCGCGATGGAGATCCCTCTTAAAAACCTTTTCACTTTTTTTTACAAAAAAACCCTTTTTTTAATTTTGAACGAAATTTTTATCATTAAAAATTAAAAAAAAAATCTAAAAATTAACATAAGTAGCTACTAATAAATCAATACAAAATCTTTATTCGTTTAGCCTACAAAATATATATTGCAAACCTCTCAAAATCGTTTAAAGTCAATAAAAACGTATATGCGATTTACTTAACTTTCCTGATTTTAACAGTGTCCAAAAAACGACAAATCTCAAGCAAATGCCGTGAAAATTCACTATACAATGTAGATTTTTGTTATCTGTCAAGCTGCGTACTTTTATTTTTACATTTCTCAAAATTAATTTTTTGCCTAATGTCCGGCTAGATTGGCGAAATACCCCTGTGTGCCACGATAGCAACAAATTCAATGTTAGAAACTTCAACCAGTATTAGTTCAGATGAAAAAAAACAAGAAACAGCAATCAATACAAGACGACCTCTTTATTCATTTCTATTATATCTATAAGTTTGGTACTTATCAAAAAGTAACTCAGAATTAAAAACATACTAGGGCTTATTCTAAGTTGCCCCCAGTTTGCGTTGTCTGTGGCGAGCTTCATGTGCAATAGAACTAAAGATAACATAAATGCAAAAAATGTAGTAATTGTGGTAGAAAGCACACCACAAGCTACAGAAGTTGTCCAGTGTATACTATGAAGAGGTCTTCAATTCAAAAGTTACATACCCTTCCACTGGATGCTCAGAGCATCCACAATACACACCAAATGCTAATTATCCTTAATTAGCCCAGCCATCACAAAACAGGTTTCATTTGCTGATATTTTAAAAACAAATCGTACACCAGTTCTTAATTTACCACCAACATCAAATTACAACAATTTATACACGGAAAATAAAAAACCAAACCCCATCTGCTAACTTTAGTCCCCTTGAAGGTACAATTAATACATTAGTACAGTCTTTAAACAATTTTAGAAACTCTATGGGAAGTATGACGCAAGAAATGTTAAAAATGCAATTCATGATATTGCAGTCAGTACTTCAAAAACCATGAACTGTTTAAAAATATGTTTCTGGAACGCAAACGGCTGGAGTACTTCCTTAAGAACCACAAATTGATGTCATGCTGATTTCAGAGAATCATTTAACGATAAATAGACTTTAAAATCACTGGCTATATATTTTATGATACTAAGGCAGAGCTTTTGGTGGATCTGCCATATTGATAAAGGCCCAAATTAAACACTATTTATTGTGCGAGTTTTTTGAGGACTACCTTCAAGCAACAACAATCTGCATTGAGGAATTTCATTTACTGTATCAGAGTGCCAGTACAGCGCCAGCTGTTTCTTAGCAGCTGGAGACTAAAACGCCAAACATATGTTTTGGGGATCACAGCTAATTACTCCAAAAGGTCGCGTTCTTTTGACGCAATTTATTTGGGTATAAATGTTGTCTCGAGTATACAACCAACCTATTGACGTACTATTCGACAAAAAATACCTGATGTTATTGATTTTGGCGTGCTTAAAGGTATTTCAAGAATCACTAGCTTTATCTTTAGATCATTCACCTACTGTTGTTTCTATATGGAATCCACAAGAAATAATATAACCGACAACAAGCACTCGCATAAATTGGTTAAGTTATAAAAAATTTATTAGTTCTCATTGTTCGGAGAATGTAAAAACACCAGAAGACATAGAGCTGTGTCTTTCTGATTTTGAGAAAAACCTCAACATGCAACAACAACCCGACAACAAACTAGGTACAACCAAATTTATTCTGCGGATGTCGAACGGCTCTTTACTGAAAAAAAAAATGAAATATAAAGAGAGTGGCAATCATACAGATCTCCTCAACTCAAAAATAGACTAAGAGAGTGCATGAAACGCTTAAAAAGCTGCTGGAATGCCGAAGAATAAAATCCCTGAAAAATTACCTGGCGGATCTTGACACAACTTCACAATCAGATTATTCATTATGACGTGCATGTAAAAACTTAAAACTATCAGTCATACGCAAACCTCCCTTGCGATCTTCTAGTGGGGGTTGGGCAAAAAATGATACCGAAAAAGGTAATCTATTTGTTGCCCATTTAAAAAACGTGTTTACTCCAAATTACTTAACTGATATAGCTTAGCTGCCACCTGCCGATGTTAGTCCTGTAGTTACCCTAAGGTTTGAATTTGAGATATTGAAAGAACAATAACTGATTTAAACACCAAGAAAGCACCTGGTTTAATGTCATTTGTCGTGAGTACTTTCCATCAGAATGGAAGATTTTTTTGATAACTATGATTTCTAAACCGGAAGAAGATCACACAAAAGTAGAATCATACAGACCCATAAGCCTTTTATAAAACATGTCAAAGTTATTCGAAAAGATTTTAATTTCTAAGTTAAACCCAACTCTAAGCGAGATGGTATGTATTTCGAATCATCAATTTGGATTCAGAAAACAACATAGTACAAAAAGACCTTTAAGGAAAGAAAATATTGTTTAGCCCTTGTCATAGACGTGTCTCAAGCATTCGACAAAGTATGGCATATAGGCTTAATATATAAGTTAAAGCTAAATTTGCCTAAAAACTTATATAATTTGCCAGAAAGTTATTTAACTAATAGAAAGTTTATAATGCAAGAAGGAGACTTATTAAGTTCACCTCAGTCTGTTTTCGTTTGAGTACGCCAAGGTAGTTTATTGGGACCCATTTTAAATTTATTGTATTTTTCGGATATGCCAACAAGCATCCGAATCCACACATCGACATTTGATGATACAGCTTTTCTAAGCATTCACGAAAGTCCCCAAATAGCATCATGATATTTACAATACCACATATTCAATTTAGAAAAATGGTTGATGAAATGGAGAGTGAAAGTGAACTACCAAAAATGTAGTCATATAACGTTCACACTGCGCAGAGACTCATGCCCCCTATTGTCATAAACAATCAAATGATACCGCAAGTTTCTGAAGTCAAATACCTCGGTATACATTTTGTTCGGCGCCTTACGCGGAATTCAGTTATGGAGCACTGCCTCCGCAGTGTATTTTTGTGTACCTTCGCGGTCACGTTTTTCATACAAATCAATGCTCCAAGGGCGTGGCATATTTTGTTCCCACCCACTTTCTTATTTGATACATTTTCAGGCCCTGTAATAAAAGGCCTTTCTCATATCAACCAATTAGGAGAGAGAAATTGTCATACATTAGCCATATAAATAAGAGAGAAGGAGGAAGAGAGAGAAAAGACAGAGAGAGAGAAAGACTAAAGCTTCGCCCACCTTTTATGAAAGATCATCAGCCGTTTTTGATAATGAGAATTATTTACAGTTTATATTTTTGTATATGTGTTTTTGTAGTTTTGAGGGTTGATTTTATATGTGTGTATGTAGAATACATTTTTTAGATATAGTTCAATCCCGCCCACTTTTTGCGATATATCGTGCTACAGTGCGCGACAAAATTATATGTACAACCCAAAGTAGATTTTGTTATAATTTAGTTCCGACCACTTCTTATGTGAGAGGTAATATTTAGAATAAAGTTTATTTAAATTAATTAGTTTGTGTATGTGTTTTTTGGACCTCATTGATGTTTATGGAGTTGAATGTTTTTATGTATGTTATGTGGGTATGTTATGTGAAAGAGCATGAAACTAAAGCAAGTGGATTTATGATGATTAATCCATATGGATTTATGCAGATAAAACAATATTTTTTTTTTAATTTGTTCAAAAAGAAATCAAGAAATTACTATTTACATACATATGTAAGTATGTATGTACCAGAGACCTGAATTATTACGATTCAAATGGCAACATTTTGCATTTTCTAAAATGAGTATTGAGCTAGCACTTAACATTAAAAAAATATTAATATATGCTTTTCACTTCTTGCAATTTCTGTTTATTCCCATGATTCACAAAAGCAATGAATTAGTTTGAGTGGTTCGTAAAAGAAGCTGCTGATTTTTATTCTAATATGAGAAAATTTATTATATTGTTATTTATTTATTTATTAATGATTATATAAAACATTAAATGAATTTATATAACATACATATAAGAGTAGGAGAATCTAGGCCTTTAATTAATTATTAATTAATAATTTAATTTAAAAATGTACAGACAGATTTTTTATTAATCCATATGGATTTATGCAGATAAAACAATATTTTTTTTTAATTTGTTCTCCATCCCCAATAAAACTGAAATTTTTACATGCTAAATATTTTGAACGTGAACGAGCATGTGCAAAAAGAAATCAAGGAATTACTATTTACATACATATGTAAGTATGTATGTACCAGAGACCTGAATTATTACGATTCAAACGGAAACATTTTGCATTTTCTAAAATGAGTATTGAGCTAGCACTTAACATTAAAAAAATATTAATATATGCTTTTCACTGCTTGCAATTTCTGTTTATTCCCATGATTCACAAAAGCAATGAATTAGTTTGAGTGGTTCGTAAAAGAAGCTGCTGATTTTTATTCTAATATGAGAAAATTTATTATATTGTTATTTATTTATTTATTAATGATTATATAAAACATTAAATGAATTTATATAACATACATATAAGAGTAGGAGAATCTAGGCCTTTAATTAATTATTAATTAATAATTTAATTTAAAAATGTACAGACGGATTTTTTATTAATCCATATGGATTTATGCAGATAAAACAATATTTTTTTTTAATTTGTTCTCCATCCCCAATAAAACTGAAATTTTTACATGCTAAATATTTTGAACGTGAACGAGCATGTGCAAAAAGAAATCAAGGAATTACTATTTACATACATATGTAAGTATGTATGTACCTACATGAGAAGTGTATGAATATTAACTTGAATTATTTAAAATAGTACAACATTAGCAAATTCCCATAATGTTGTTTACTTAAAATTTTAAAAGTAGGCCTTCTCGTGTGTATTCGATCGCGTAGATTTATATTAATGAATCAATAATTTTTTAATTTTTCCCCCATCAGTGCGAAGTAAGAAAATTTACATATTCTATTTATTTAAAATTTAAAAAGTAGTCGTGATTCATGAAATTAGTGCTTACAATGCAATTAATATATAAACAAATGATTTCAATTGAATTTTTTGTTTTTAGAGTTTTATCGTTATAAGTTGTATATAAATAGAGTAAACCAAGTGGATTTATGCTGATGAAACAATAAGTTATTTGCTCCTCAATAAAACTGGTATTTTGTCATGCTAAATATTTTTAATACCAACGGTCATATTCAAAAAGATTTCAAGGAATTACTATTTACATTCATATGTACATATGTGTCTACATGAGAATATCAATTTGAATTGTTAAAAATCGTATAACATCAGCAAATATACTATTATGTTTATTTAAAATTTTAATAATATGTTAAGCGTGTGTATTTGATATGCTGATGAATCAATAATTTCTTTGCTCCTCACTATGAATAAGAAAAAAAAATATAATATTTCATAACTTATAGGGTTCAATGCTCTTAAATCATACACAATGATTTCGTAAACAATGATTTCGGCAAGAGTTTATTGTTCCACTTTAAATTATTAGAATTATTGAATTATTATTTACATACTTGAATATTCGATTTGTTATTGTTATTCTAGGAAAAAATAATTCTTATGTAAGTTAAAGTCCTCTAGTCGACTTTATATAAAAAAATTCATTAAGGCGCTCCAACTGCGCCGTGAAATAACTTTAACACGAAATGAAATTTTATTATTTAATTTTAATAAATTAATTATATAAGTTCTCAAAGAGATAAAGAAAAATTAGATACCAGCAAAGCAGAATGCATTTTTTAGACAGCTACGTCCGTCATCAGTACTCTTCGTATCGATCTACCCGGCAGTTTCAATTGTTATTAATTTTCTATTTAAACAAACTTATCAAAGAAATAGAATATGAGAAATTTTTTAATTTTACATTATATTTCATAGGAGATAGAGCTTTTTGAAATTGTTTTACACTTGTAAACTCTATTTTCTTTTTATATTATACTACCAAGTAAACATTTTTCTTTATTTTTATTCTCTTTATATATTTTCTTTTATTTGAAAATGGTATATATTTATTTAAATTTATTTATAATAAATTTAATTAAAAGATTTTACATTTATTTCACAAAGGATTTATAATAAATATAATTAAAAGATTTTACTTTACAAAAGGATTTATAATAAATATAATTAAAGGATTTTACATTTACTTCACAAGGATTTATCAACCAAACAATTATTTAAAATATTAAATTCACCAAACCGAATCGTTCGAACACGTAACCAAGACTAATTCTTTTCCAGCATAATTTCTGTTATTGAAGTTCACGATCACGTTGCATCTTGCAGAAAAGAGTTCTCGTTCTACTCGACACCTTTGGTATTTGTCAGTAGAGCGGATGAGCGTGTGAACGTTGTTAAATTCATTTTATGCTTACTCGGCCAAATGCAATTTGCCGGCAGCGTTGACACTGTTGTTAACTTGTGTGTATGTGCGGTTGTTTACAATGTTTGGTAAACAAACGGTGTTTTATGGCGGTTGTTCTAGTGA